>QANW01001876.1:520814-546192 GCA_003254865.1 Dryas drummondii | reverse complement strand
CCCCTCCCCTCCCCTCCCCTCTCCTCTCCTCTCCTCTCTCTCTTTTTTCCTCCAGGTTGGCTGGGCTTGAGCTTTTCAGCGGGTGTGAGTGGTTGGCCGATAAGGGCAGTTTTGGGGAGTGATGGCCGGCCTGTGGGGAGTATTTTCCGACTCGTGGGGTGACTAGTGGTGGCCAAAGGAGGGAGTGGTGGTGTTGGGATGGCTGTGTGCGCATGGAGTCACGCACTAGCTAGTGGTGGAGGCTGGGTTGGAGAGTCATGGAAGAGAGAAGGAGCTTTTGGCGGGGTTCTCGCCGCATGGTTCGCCGGCAAGAAGAAAAAAAAAATGGTGTGCAAATAGCAGCAAGACACAAGATAAACACTAATTAAATTAAATTTATGATATTTTACTTTGATCAAATGTAGTAATTATCCTCATATTTAATTCCTTAACAACTATATGGTCATTAGCTGTCAATCGCTACATTCAAAACTCTAAACAGAATGTTAATGTACTTTTGTTCAAAAATATATTCTGTATCTAATAAACTATATGCTAAAACGAAAAGAAGTAAAACATGAATTGCAATACAAACAAAGTATACAGAAGACAAATTAAGCGGAGTCGCCCTACTTGGGAGTCTCATGAGTCATCACCAACAATAATTAACAGTCAACAACAATAACAACAACAATCAACAATTTTCCACTGCATTTCCCATTGTTCGTCTTGGAAGTCCACACCACCTGGTGAGACCTCATGGCTATCATCACCATCATCACCATCATCACCATCCTCATCATCATCATCGATCTTCAAGTCTTCCATTGTGTTTTCTTTGTCTTCTTCTATGGCAGGTTCTTGCGATTTATCCTTAACATAAAAGTAAAAGGCGAGACACAAGTAATAGCAAAAGTTAGCAAGACCTATGAATGTTAATGCCCTGTAATACTTATCAAGACGACTCCTATTTATGTTGTCATCGAACCAACTTTCTCTAAACACCAAAATACTAAGAGCTGTGATTAGTTTTCCAATACCTACAACGAATTCATTGGCATAGGATCCATAATACGTAGCCATTACTTTATCATCGTCAGCTACTCGATCGACAAAAAAATCAATCAATCCATCTATGGCTAGCCCTCTCATGAGTCCCAACAAAGAAAACTGTGGAACTAACCAAAGAATGCTCATAGAAATAGTTGAAGTGTCATCTTCAAGTCCCTCCCTCTTAATTTTATACAGCCTATGGATCTCAACCTGCCAAGCAGCAACACAGCATAGCACACAACAAACCATTCCACAACCAATTCTCACCAGCGTAGCACGTTGCCTCATACGCTTTGGAATTAGTAACCACCAAAGATATGAGATTGTGTAGCTTGAAAAGGATTTAACTACAGTGAAGTAAACTGTAGGGACTCTGAAATTACTGCCGATGTGATCATCCAAATTACTAATTTGTTCAAAAAAGAACGTGGTGCCTGTTGCCTCAACCAAACTACATACAAGAAGGGCCAACCACATAATTAGCATATCTTTGAATAAACGTTTTTCCTCCTTCAGTTTTCTGACCATCCAAAACTTCTCTCTCTTCCTGCTTGTTTTGCTGGACAGAGGCTTTCTGACTCCCCTGTTTGTTATGCTAGTCTCTACTCTTTGTGCTTCTTCTACTGGACTCGAGGTATCTTGTTCAATGGCCATAGGCATAGAATTTTTTTTATTGATGGAGTAAAAGAAAAGGCCAAACCAGAACAATATATAAAAAACTCCCATCCCAATTGTTGAAATCATGAAGCGAACTGACCAAGATGTATTTAAAAGGAGAAGAGGTGCGGCTGCACCCAAAAACCAGGGATGGCTCCACAAAGCATCTTTACGGCTTTCCACTCGTTTTTCATTTGTACAATTTATTTGTTCTTGTTCACTTAAATATTGATCATCAAGAAACTTATTTAAAGCAGCAGACCGTCCAGCTTCGCCTAATGCTACTAATGGGGCAGCTCCATAGAATACTTTAGCTGCAACATCCACACTCTTTAACTTAGCTGAAATTGAAAATAGAACCAGTCCCTGGAACCCAAATAACAATCAAAAGCATAAATATATATTGGATTTAGAGAATCTTAAAACTTTTCAGCTTCAATTTGATTAGCATTCAATAGGGGATGAAACAATTTAGTAATAGTACTAATCCATAAGCTTTTAACAGTTATGCTATTTTCTGCACAGGTAAAAGAGCACTTACAAGAATATAGAAAGCACTTGTGGAGGCAATCATTTGAAAACTACATATGTATGTGTCTGAGATATGAGCCAGAACAATGATCATGATAGCTGATACCCCTTCTAGCACATTCATAATTACAGCAGCTATTTGAAAACGGGGTGTCACCCAATTGTACGTGAGGTAAGTTATCAAGATAGACACTATGGCATGGTTGACAAAGCTATGGCTGAAGACCAAACCTACATATAATATGTCATCACAAAGAAACAGAAGAAATTAGTGGTCTGTTTTAGTTAATTTGAATCAATAAACAATTGCTTGTTTAACAGAGATTGAATTAATATACCCCGAATGCATATAGTAGCCTTGGAAAAGTAGAGGTAGTTGCCAAACCACTTTCTCACTGAACGAATGCATGTGCAAATGACTCTCGATGGGAGCCTTGTTACTATTGTCATTGCTGAGGGAACTGTGAATTATACTTGATCGATGTAAAGGAAGTGACGAACAGAACCTGCTTTGGCAAGTAAAACCAGCAAGGATCAAAAGTTTTGATAGAACAGAGTCTTTGATGGTGAACTATGGTTCGACTTAGATGTGAAGCAGAGAGCAGAGAGTGAGGAGAAGATACATTATTAATGATGGAGATATATTACAAAGGAAAGTTCCTGGAGATTAGAATGGGAGGTCACCATTGCCAATAGCAAGCAAGATGTACAAAGACATGAGAGGACGGACTTTGCAAGACTGAAGATTTGTCTTCATCTGTTTTGGCACCATTGATCGTATGCATATTATCATTTCATCTCACTCACAACAACATTTGTAGACTTTTTAAGTTGAGGGATAAGTGAGAGTCAAGGACCGGATTCATCTCAATAAATTTTTAACATTTCTGTATGTGAATCTTGATTTAGTTCCACGTTGCTTGTTAGCAAATGATGTAAGGTTGGGGTGGAGCTGTCTAAACTCTTTCTGTATTTTGGGCTTTCTGTAGTGGTTTTTGTGGTTTTCGCTTGTGGTTGTGGGCGTGCTTCCGAGCAAAAAGAAAAATAGCTGGCTCTTACTAATCAACAAAGTGAGAGGTTGAATTGTGTTGGGTGTTTACATCAGTACATGCTAAGTCTTTATGAAGCCTGGATGTATTGGATTGATTTTGCAGTTATCCTGGCAGCAGAACCTAGTGGCATGCAGATAAAACAACAATGGATAAACACACGCCACAAAACATATATGAGCGTAAGATTATATTTTCATGAGTAGTACTTCAAAAACTGATTGTAGCATAACATAAAAGAACTAGTTGAAGAAAGGTACACACAAATCAACAGGTAGGATATGATATTAACCACAACGTACACAGCACTTAAATATTGACAGATTAATTAGAGAATACATACAAATGTATATAATTTGATAGACTAGAGAATTTTGAAAATGCGTGCCTACCTCCCTTAAGAAAGGTGTAAGGCACCTGGCTCTCTCCGCGGCGTGCAGAGTTGGAGAGAATGAGAAGGAGGATGAAGGTGAAGGTGAGAAGATACATTATTATTATTATTTTTTTTATAGGAGATATTACAGACCATGACCCTGCAATTCTATAAGTTTACCGAGGTCTTCACGACTCAAGTCTTCGTCTATTTAATGGGGCCGGGGGTTAGTTCCCCCTTGTTGCTTTTGTAAACAATTGATGTAAACTGTGACATGTTTTTCTTGAGGTCAATGGGAAATTTGAAAACTAAATCCTTTTTTGTTTTTATTAAATACTTTTAACTCTTTTAAAAATAAAAAAATTTAGAAATCTAATGCAGTGCTTTAGTTCCCTTTGTTAGGTCCTTAAATGTGTGCATTTTAGGCTCTATATCTTCATGTATTTAGTACTTAGTCCCTATAATAAGATACCAGTAATTCAAGTGATTTAAATAAACCAGTGATGAGCCCCTCTTTTCTTTTCCTATTAAGAAAAAGTACCAATAGACTTGAAGACTCAAGACTGAAGTCCTCATATAATGTTGACACAAGACTGTTCCCCATTAACATTAAAAGAAAATTTTACAATATGTACACGGATAATTTTGTATCTTCAAATGTTGACACATTTATCTTTCTACTATTAGTATTAGAGTTGATTTTTCACAATTGAATATGTCAATTTGCATAACATATAGTGTCTAAGTGTGCATATGTATGTTCCTTCTAAAAAAATTATTATGTATAACAATAATACTGTTATATAGTATAATAAATTTATATATTAATAATATTTATCTATATTATAATATATAAATTAAATATACCATATTGTACATAATAATTTCTCATTCTCTACATAAAGATACGAAGTTTTAAGTCTTCATGTAATTATGGGATCAATAATTTAGTTCCACGTTGCTGCTAACAAGTGATAGTGGCAACCCTTAACAGTTAACACTGACGTAAGAATGAGGAATAGTAGGTGTGAGGTTGTTGGTGGCTCTGCTAAACACTATTTTGCTGAATCTTCTGTCTCAGTAGAAGCTATGGCAGTAAAAGAGGATTTAATTTGTGCTAAGAATAGTGGTTTCTCTAATATTGAAGTGGAATCTGACTCACTGACAGTAATTCAAGCTTTGGATCGTTCTAAGAAGCATATGGTTTGGCAGCTTGAACCCGTGATCCATGACATTTGGCAGCTGTCTTCTTCCTTTACTTCTGTCAAGTGGTCTTAGATTCCTAAAAAAGCAAATGGGGCTGCAAATGCAGTCGCCTTGCTAGCTAGAGGGAAGAAGTGTCCAGAGGATTGGGTGGTATCACCCCCTTCTTCCTTGCTTGGTGTGTTGGTGGCTGATGGCTTACCTTTGGACTACTGTTTTCTTATGTTTTGAACAACTTTCTAATTTTATTTTGTTGCAGTTTTTTTCTTAGGTGTTATTTTTTGCTTGTTGTTTTTTAGAATTATTGTTTTATAGTTTAGTTGTTGCATTATTCACCTTAGTTTTTGATTTCTGCTTGTTAGTTTGGTCTTGGTCTTGGTCTGTTTGTATTGTTTTTTTGAGCCTGTGTGGCTGTTTCAATGAAATCTTTCATTTCCTGGCAAAAAAAACACTGACGTAAAAATAAAAATTAAGTAAAGCTGGGGTGGGCTTGTCTGGCCTCCTTATGTATTTTGGCTTTCGTGCGTTGCTGGCCTGTAGTGCTTTTTGTTGTTTTCGCTTGTGGCTGTGGATGTTTTCTCGACAAAAGGAGAAGACATATAACTGGTTCATATCATTCTAATCGATAAAGTGAGAGGCTGAGTGCACCTCCTTTATTTAATATCATTCCAAATTTACAATCATATCATTGATGCTTCTTAGCATAATATAATTGGAACATTTAGAAATATATATTTGGAGTCTTGCTGTCCCCAGCCCCTAAGAAAAAAGTTGTTCCGTTTAGAATCTTTTTGTTTGGGTTATTTTGTTTGACAATGAATGGGTCTAACAACCAAAGTTAGTGTGTATGCAGATGCGAAACCTTTTTATAAGTTTGCTAATCTTGTGATTATTGAAATTGTTCATGATTTCTCACATATCAGGATAAATCTTACAGATGATAAAACATCATTAAAGTCATAATATGATTGATATAGACACTTATCTAATTTTTTTTTTTAAATGATTGCTTAGTATTATGATGCGATATAATATTAGATATAGGCTTATTCGCGCTAATGTATTTTAAAAATAATTTGATTTTCAATTTACTTCATAAAATTTCATTTATCTCAACTCAAATTTTATAAAATATTATATTTCGTCAAATTCGTATATGTGTATGTCAAAAAAGCCTACGTGGCCGCCTAAATGACATGAATGAGCCCTTTTAATAAATTTAAGATATCATGTAGATAAACAATTAACAAAAAAAATGTAGGTTCCCATTTTGGCCATGGGTTAAATTAAGAAAAGAAAAAGAATTTTACACTTTCTAAAAAAAAGGAAATACAAAATAAAATAGAAAAACCCCACCCCCAAACCCAGCTACCGGCCCCATCACCGACGACTCCTCTTTCCGACACAGCACCCCACCCCATTCAGTCGCCGGCCAGCCTCCCCTCCCTCTCTCTCTTTCTCCCTCTCCTTCCCTCTCCGTCTCGTACTCCCATTTTGCCACTGCCATGCTATAGTAGCAATTTTCTTTTTTATTAATGGTGTTCTAATCCATGAAGTGCAAGGTTTTGTCCAATCGGTGCAGGAAAATTTGGAAAGAAAAGAAGGGCCAAATGACACTTTTGGTCTTGTACTTTCACAGAATTTTTACCTTGGTCCTGTATTTTTATTTTTTATGATTTTGGTCATGTATTTTTTATATGATTGCAATTAAGTCTAAATAGTTAACATTATTTAAATTGTTGACGAAAAATTGGACATAAAAACATGTGCTTCGCACATATCATTTCGAATATTTTAGTTTATCTAGATGCCTATTTAAGTTTCTACTCGCCATTTAAAACAAACGTCAAAATCTTGGCAGTGGATTCTAATAAAAAAAAGTAATCATGACATTTGTTTATATATTTGAACATATTAAATATCATGGCAGAGGCATATATGGTGCTGGAGAGAAACTTCCACGTACATGAATATGGCTGATTTAATATCTCAATCCAAAAATATAATGACACATATGCTCTTATACTTTGTCACATAAAATTTTCTTTAATTTCAAGATAAAATGTATCTCATGGAATGTCAAGTCAGTCTATATCCCTGTTATAAGCAAGTTTTTTTCATGGTGCTAATATATGTTAATTGTTATGACATTGAATATAAATTGCCACAACGTGTGTAGCAAATAATGTGATAGCCACTCCTCCTCTGTGTCATGCAAGATCTCAGCCACTGAATTGGTATTCCAGTGAGATATTATGTATGAAAAGCCACAGGCAGTGGGAAATTTGGCAGTGGTGGTTGGTTGCTTTTCTAGCAGTGTTCCCATATCAAACTTTTTCCATTCTCGTGTAACTGAAATGGACTAGCGAACGACAAATAAATAGCACGAAATAAAGAAATACATAAGTAGCGTACAAAATTTAAGTGATTTAGCTAATGTCTTAACAGACAATATCATATCTTCCGCTATGAAAATAATAGGGAATATATCTCAACTAGTGGCTGACTCTCTCTTGGATTCACTCAAGAGGATTTCCCTTCTTACAAAAGTGAGGTTTTTCTCTCTCAAACTCTCTCACTTTTTCTCTCAAAATGAAGCAATGTTCGATGATATGAATATGCATGAGAATGTGCCTTTTATATGCCATTTGTGCATGCATTCAATGGTCGTTCATGAATAAAAGGGGGTCTTCCTTATTTTCCTCCATGAATTGTCCATTTTCTTGTTTACTAATTCTTCTCCGTACTTTTCTTTTTTTTCTATATATTTATTTTATTTCTCTTTTTAATTCTCCTCCACCACGTAAGGAGGGATGTCTTAACATATACCCCGGATGCACATAGCCACATAGGGTGGTTGCGGCCCAACCTCTTTCTCACTGAAGCAATATTGAGTGTCCAGGGAAGATGCTGTGATGGCTCCACATAATTCCTATGCGAATGAATCACGATGGGAGCTTTGTTAAGATTGGCATTGTTGACGGAACTGTGGCTTATACTTGATCGATGTAAAGGAAGTGAGGGAGAGCCTGCTTTGGCAAGTAAAACCTGCAAGCTAGAATCAGAAGTTTTGGTAGAACAGAGTGTTTGATCTAGTGAACTATATTTCAACATAGATGCTTAAAGAAATGTATTAATTGCAACAAGAAGAGTACAAAATTTAGAAAGAATTCCTACCTCCACCAGAAAACAGAGGTTAATTTGCAAACATATATAACGGAACACCTGAGTCTCCAGTCCACTGTGTACAGTGAGTATGAATGTGAACAGCAAAAGCAGAGAGCAAGAGAAGATAACTAAGAAACATTATTAATGATAGGAGATATAACAAGGAATGTTGCTAGAGATTAGAAAGGGAGACGATCATTGCAAAAGCAACAAAGGCATACGAAGACCTGATAGGACGGCCTTTGCAAGTCTCTGAATACTTGTCTTCATCTGTGGCACCATTGTTCATGCATGTGGTTTATCACCATCTCACTCTCACAGTCTCACACAACATTTATGTTACACTATGTGAACAACCCAGACGATTTAGTATTGTGGTTGAAGGTTCTTGGTGCTTCCTTAATTTTCTTTCCTTAACGGCCTAGTTTTGTATTGGACGTCTATACTAATATTGTTGTGTTGAAATTGGACGTCTACAGATAGATGAACTGAGGCAGAAAGGCTCAACCATACAGAACTTATGTTCCATGAAACTGGAACTTCTCAAAACAGAGTAGAGATAAATACCATAACCACTAGAAATACCAGTTAAATTTCTCATGCAACACAGGGAGCAATTAGATAACAAGTAGCTAGAGATCTGCTACAAAGGAAGAAGATAAAACATGCATTGCAAGGCATTTAGAGCATACACAATAGTATGACACCTCATCGAAACCAACAATCGTCACTTTTCCACTTCCAATTCCATTGCTCATTGTTCATGAGTTTCTTCTCTTGCGGGTTTTAGTGATTTATTCGTAGCATAAGCATGGGCAGCGCACAAATAATAGGACAGATTAACGAGACTGGCGAGACCTATTACTAAGTAATACATATCCAGGCGACTCCTGTTTACGTCTTGATGGAACCAACATCTTTTAAACGCCAAAATACTAATAACGGAACATAATTTTGCAGTACCTAGAAGGAAGGCAGCGATGTGAGGTACATACCTAACCATTAGTTCATCATTATCGTCAAATACTTGTTCATGTAAAAAGTCCTCCAATCCCTCTTCCGCAAACCCTTTCATGGTTCCCAACAGGACAAATTGTGGAACTAACCAAAAGATGCTCAAGGAAATAGTTTTGGATGTGTCATCTTCAGCATCAAGTCGTTTCTGCTTAATAGAACTCAACATGAACATCTCAACCAGCCAAGCAGCAAAGCAGCAAAACAACGAACAAGTCATTCCACAGCCGATTCTCACCAAAGAAGCATGTCTCCATTTCCTTGGAATTACAAATCTGTTGTAGAGACAAATCACTGTGGCCCTTGAAGCCGAGGCAATTAATGAGAAATAAACTGCAACATTGCCACGGAGATCGTTATTCGATGATAATTGTTCATAAAAAAATGTGCTTCCCGTTGCTTCCACCACACCGTATATGAGGAAGGCGAGCCACATAAGTATAATTCTTTTGAAAAAAGGCATTTCCTCCTTTAGTTTTCTGAGTGTCCAAAACTCTAGTGCTCTTCCCGTGAAAATCTCCCCTCTTTCTTGTATGTCTACTACACACGGGTTTGTGCAAATTGGCTCCTCTGTGTTTTCATGTTCTGCTGCTGTACAAAAGCTCCCTTCAGTGTCTATAGGAATTTCCTCTGTTTGTGCTTGTTCTGCTGCTGTATAAAGGCTCCCTTGATCTGTTTGAGCTTCTACTGGACATTGAAAATGGGTCTCTAATTCTGCGTCGGTTCTTTCTTCTGCTGCTGTATGGAGGCTTCCTTCGGCGTCTATGAAAATCTCCCCTCTATCTGTGTCTTCTACTGCACACAGGTTTGTGCAAATTAGCTTCTCTGTTTGTGCTTGTTCTGCTTTTGTACAAAGGGTCCCTTGATCTGTTTCTATCCAAACTTTTCCTGGTACTGGACATTGACAATGGGTCTCTAATTCTGTGTTGTCTCTGCAAATGACCCCTTTTTCTGTTTCTTCTAGTACTCTTATGCAAAGTTCCATCTTTTGTCCTTCTGCTGCTGTACTGAGGCTTCCCTCTGTGTCTATGCAGCACATCTGCTTTCTTTCTGTTTCTTCTCCATTTGTTGTGCAAAGCTCCACTTCTTGTCCTTCTCCTGCAGTAGAGAGGCCTCTTTCTGTTTCTTCTACTCTTTGTTCTCCTTCAATGGCCAGGGTTTTATTATTTTTGAAGTAATGGGGATAAGCAAACCAGAACCAGAAACAAGAAGCTGCAATCATACTAGCTGAAACCAACAAAACAATTCTCCAATATGAAAATATTGGGAAAAAAGCTGCGGCTGCACCTAAAAACCAGGGAATGTTCCACAACGCTGCTTGTGTACGGCTTCTTTTCAGTCGCTTTCCATCCTTGCAATCTCTTTGTTTTTTCTGCTCGCTTAAATATTGATTGTCCAAAAAGTCACCCAAATTCGCCTCTCGTCCAGCTTCACCTAATGATATTAGTAATGCTGCTCCATAGAATACCCTAGCTGCAACAGCCGCCTTTAACCAAGTAGAACAGCTTAATAGACCTAACCCCTGCAATGTATGTCAATCAAAAGCATATATAGGTTTCACAGAAACAGTTTTTCAAAAACCACGAGACAAGTGATATTTTCCTTAATTAATTTAGCATTATCCCACTTCCTTTGTTTTTTGTAAGATAATATGCTTCTTTCAATGTGTCCGGCCAATTGTGTTTGTAGAACTGGGCATTTACGTTTTGATGAGTACTAAATAGTGATGAAATGTATTAATACTTTATATAATAGTCAAGCTTCTAACAGTTACTGGATCTTTTCTATCAATAATATTAGAGATATATACAAATTATTATATTAATTCTTAAGCACCAATGATGTAGCACATGATTTGACTTTTTTAGTTGTTGTAAATGAATGAGGTGAAGTCTAGATTGAGCTCAAATATAGACGGAAAAAAAAATACTACCACATAATTAGTCGAAATCTGAATAGTTCAAATAATAATTGGTACCTTTAACCTCTAGTATTACTTATGGTTGCAGGAACACTTACAAGATTGTAGAGAAGAGTTGTGGTGATAATCGTTTTAAATTGATCAGTGTACTTGTCTGTGATATGAGCAAGGACAATCACCATAACGGCTGATAACCCTTCTTGCACATTTGTTACTACGGCAGCTACGTCAAATTGTTGACTCTTCCAAGTAATATCTGTGAGGTACGTTACCAAGATACCCACTACTGCATGCCCCACATAACTGTAGCTGAAAACCAAAACTATATATATATATATATATAATAGGGCATCACAAAGAAATAGTAAAAAACCAGAAGTTAGTTTGAACCGCCAAATTAATTCGTTTTAGTAAAGTATCAATATTGATTTGTTTCTCTAAGATAAGCTCATGATTCAGTAAATAAGTACGTGAATGTTTAACATAGATTAATTACACTGGATGTGTCTAATAGCCTTGGAAGGGCGTTTGTCGATCAGCCATTTTATGATTTTTATCACTGCACGACGGGGCCTCGTTAATTTTGTCATGGAGCTGCGGTGTGCAAACCTTCTTCAATATTGTAAAGTGAAGGAGCCTTCAAACCTGCAATACTCATATATAGCTAAATACTCTTCAAACCTGCAAAAAAAGTCAAATTATAATGAAGAAAGTCAAAAAGTCAAAAAAAGTCAAATATAGTAATCATATATAGTAATCATGGGAAATGAACATAGTAATTTCATAGAGGTGAAATTTACTTCTAATTAAAAAGATGGTACATCACATGGTGACTTAAATGATCCAAATAATTTCACTTATCAAACTTTTCAGTTTTAAACAAATCTACTAAATTGGATAAGGTGTGAATATATATTAGTATCTTTTAATCTAATGTATTATATTACTATGTTCATTTCCCATGTATAATTGAAGCTATATATGATTATTGCAGGTTTGAAGAGTATTGAAGCGAAGGATTACTATATATGATTACTATGTTCATTTCCCATGTATAAGTGAAGGAGCCTTCAAACCTGCAATACTCATATATATGATTATTTCACCATCTTTTTAATTAGAAGTAAATTTCACCTCTATTAAAGCGATTATACACAACACAACTAGTTAAAAGGGTTCAAATAAGAGTATTCAATTAGTCTGATAATTGCAGGTCTTATGTTGTTTCTAGATATTAGATCACTTATAAAGATTGGTGCATACATAAACATGTTGTGAAATCATTTATTTTATCTTCAGGTTTCTTAAATAGTTGATCACATACCCAAGAATAAGATGGTTTAATGGTGAATATTGTCTCTATATAGATATTGCTACTTAGCTGGCTACAGATGTTGCTTACTTGATTTTGAAAGCTAATTCATTAGGTTTCTTAATTCAATTGTCTAACGTAAAATAGACTTGCAGTCATTTGGGCCACCGCTTTAAGTCTCTTAAAATAGAGATTAGGCTTTCATGAGTAGTACTTCAAAAACTGATTGTAGCATAACATAAAAGAACTAGTTGAAGAAAGGTACACGCAAATCAACAGGTAGGATATGATATTAACCACAACACAGCACTTAAATATTGACAGATTAGAGAATACATACAAATGTATATAATTTGATAGACTAGAGAATTTTGAAAATGCGTGCCTACCTCCCTTAAGAAAGGTGTAAGGCACCTGGCTCTCTCCGCGGTGTGCAGAGTTGGAGAGAATGAGAAGGAGGATGAAGGTGAAGGTGAGAAGATACATTATTATTATTATTTTTTTATAGGAGATATTACAGACCATGACCCTGCAATTCTATAAGTTTACCGAGGTCTTCACGACTCAAGTCTTCGTCTCTTTAATGGGGCCGGGGGTAAGTTCCCCCTTGTTGCTTTTGTAAACAATTGATGTAAATTGTGACTTGTTTTTCTTGAGGTCAATGGGAAATTTGAAAACTAAATCTTTTTTTGTTTTTATTAAATACTTTTAACTCTTTTTTTAAAAAAAAAATTTAGAAATCTAATGCAGTGTTTTAGTTTCCTTTGTTAGGTCCTTAAATGTGTGCATTTTAGGCCCTCTATTTTCATGTATTTAGTACTTAATTTCTATAATAAGATATTAGTAGTTCAACTGATTTGATTTATGTTGTGGTCAATCAAAAAAAACGACACTGATTTAGGATCTGTAGAAACCTTGAATTCCCTTTATGGCTTTGTAGATTAAGGAAAAAAAAAATTACTACAGAATTAATAACCCAAATCCACAAAATAAAAAAGTGAAAGCCAAAACAACACAATGACTAGGTGATAAGTTTACCGAGGTCTTCACGACTCAAGTCTTCGTCTATTTAATTAATAGGGGCGGGGTTAGTTCCCCGTTGTTGCTTTTGTAAACAATTGATGTGACATTTGTAAACAATTGATGTAAACTTGTGACTTGTTTTTTTTTAGGGTCGATGGAAAATTTGAAAACTAAATATTTTTTTGTTTTTATTAAATACTTTTAACTTTTTTTTTTTAATTTAAAAATTTAATAAAGTGCTTTAGTTCCCTCCTTCAAGAAGTGGTGAAACATTAGTTCATAGGAATTCGAGCATTACTCAAGAGAGGGGGTTCGAGCATTAATTATTGATTAAATTTATAAAAATAGCTAAAAATCAATGAAACAATTTTTTGGTAGTTTTCCAAATCTCCGGAGGTTAATCTTTCAATGCATGTGTTACCTTAATTACATCCTCTTTTTTTTTTTTTTTTTTTTTTCTGGGTCTGATATGCTACCGGCTTACCTTATTTAAGGAAGAAGCATGAGACTTATTTATTTTCTTTTTGTTCTGAAGAGAATTCATTAAAGAAACAAGCAAATGCAGACCAAAGAAAAAACAAACAAGCAAATTAATTAAGGGAATGTCCAGAGAAGATGGCAGCCTGCTCTGGACCCTAAAAGAAACTGAAAGGTATCCATTCCTGAACAAGCATGAGACACAAAGATGAGTGACACAGCTCTTGAGATTTCAAGAAATGCTTCAAACGGTGATATTTCCATCTTTGTGGCTGGTATGATACTCAAAGCTATAAATCATTTTTCCACTTCCGCTTGGCTTTGTTCATCTTCAAATTGAGTCCGCACCAACTAGCTAGGAGTAGGAGGACCTCATCATCATCGCTCTCTGGTGGCACTGCGATCTTCTTCATCCATTGTGCTTTCTTCGTTTTCCAAGTCCTCATTGCTCTCATCAGCATTGCTTCGAAGTGCATCTTTCACTAATGCACTAATTTCTTCATTATCTTTGTTGCCATATTTTCGTGATTTATCGTTGCCATAAAAGTAACAGGAGATACACACGTAATAAATTATGTTCACAAGACTTAAGAAAGTTAATACTATGTAATAATGATCCAGACGACTCCAGTTTATGCTGTCATTGAACCAACTTCGTCTAAATATTAAAACACTAATAGCCGTAATTAACTTTCCAACACCCATGACAAAATCATTGATGTGAGCTGCATAATACCTGGACCTTAGTTTATCATCATTTGCAACTCGATCATTATAAAAATCAATCAATTCACCTTGGGCTAGCCCTCTCATAAGTCCCAATATGAGGAATTGTGGAACCAACCAACAGATGCTCATGGGAATAGTTCTAGAAGTGTTATTTCCAACTCCCTTGCTCTTAATTTCATTCAACCTGTGGATCTCAACCTGCCAAGCAGCAATGCAGCATAGCATAGAGCATGCTAATCCGCAACCAATTTTCACCAGCCTTTTGTGTTTCCACTTATTTTGAACAATTGAATCGTAGAGATTTGAGATTATAGAGCTTGAGAATGAGCTAAGTACTGTGAAATAAGTTGCAGAGACCTCAAATGATCCGATGGAATCATCCAAGTTATCCATTTGTTCGAAAAAGAATGTGCTTCCCGCTGACTCCACCAAACTGTATATCAAGAAGGCTGACCACATAACTAACACTTGTACAAAAAAACGATTTTCCTCCTTTAGTTTTATGAGTGTCCAAAAATTCCCTCTTGTTGCTTCTTCTGCTGAACAGAGCCTCCTTTCTGTGTTTGTGCAAAGTTGTTCTACTTTTGGGACTATGCAAAGCTCCACACTTTGTTCTTGTTCATTAATTGGACATGAGAGGATGGGTAATTTTTCAGAGTACTCTAAACGCGACTTCCATTCAGTTTTTTTGGGATTTCTACTAGTGACGAAGTAGTAATGGGAGTAGCCAAGCAAGAAGAGTAAATAAGAAACACCCATCACAATTGCTGAAATCATGAAGGAATCTCTCCAATCGAAAAACATAAGCAAAAGAGCTGCAAGTGCACCTAAAAACCAAGGATGGTCCCACAAAGCTTCTTTACGGGTTTCCAATCGTTTTTCATTTGTGCATGTTGTATGTTTAAGTTCACTAAAATATTGATCGTCAAGAAATTCCCTAAAAGTAGCTGATCGACCAGCTTCCCCAAATGCTAAGAGTATCGCTGCTCCATAATATACCCTAGCTGCAGCATCCGCGCTCATATACCCAGCAGAAATCCATAATAGAAGCAGCCCCTGCAACAACAAGAAGTAGATAACTAGAACTAGAAGCGTTTATCTAAGGGACTTAAACTAAGGAACAATCAACAATGTATAATGTTGGACGGTGGCAGCCAAGCCACACTTGGTGTGGCTCAATTTAATTCATCTGGTAGCTAGCCATAACTAGGTAGCTATATACAGATGGGTGGTGCAGCCTTATTTGAAAGCAAGGAAGCAATCTTCAGATTGAACATTAATGCACAGCTAAAATTGCAACAGTAGTGTAGGAGACATTGAACTAAAAATAAGGAAGACTTTGACTTGGCATTACAAGTGCCATGATATTCACAAATCTGCCATTGAGTTCAAGTACCTATAAATATGCATCAAGATCAATGCATTGAGGCAATACAAGCTATAGAGACAAGCTATAGAGAGAGTTCTCTTTACTAGTATTTGAGAGGGTAAGTTGAGGGGTGTACAAGGGTTTAAGGGCTCGGGTTTGGGAAATTAATTAAACACGAGTGGTTCTTGCTTGTACTGTTATTCTCAATATTTCTCAATAGTAAAAAAAGACCGGAACATGCCCTGTGGACGTACCTCAAGTTAAGAGGGAACCACGTAAATCTCTGTGTTGTGTTTGTGTGCTTTATTTATTTACTTTAATTTTTCTTGTCATTTGTACTAACTAAATTGCTGCAAGAATCCCAACATATAAGATTACTGTGACTTCTATATCTTTAATATATTATTGATTTCACCAACTATTTCAAAAACCACATAAAGGAAAGTTTTTTATATTTTTTTCAAATGAAATTAAGGTGTTTTAAAACATTAGTGCCCATTAGTTCGCGTTTTTGTTTTTAATTTTTAGTTGAAGCCGTAGAGGGAAAATATATGGGAGAAATGAAGGCGCTGCATGAAATAAAAACTTGAAAAAAAAAATGAACCATTTAAAGTTGTTTTTTGTTTTCATTTTATAAACATTTTCTCTTGTTTTCCATCTATAATCTTTTTTCTCACTATCTTCTCATTTTTCCTTCTTTGACTACCAACAAAAATTAAAATGTTACAAAACGGTTAGGCCCTAGCAATTTCAATTTGACAATGAAATATTTCAGCAATAGTAGTCAACAAATTTTTAACAATTAATTAAGGTTAATTTTCTACATAGAATTTTAAGGGCAAATTTACATTCGTGAATTGTGATGCTCGTAATTTGGGGCCAAATTTCAGAAATTAAGTCACTACAGTTTCAATTGTGCCAATTTACTATGTAATTTTTAAATGGTTGCAATTTAATGATACATCCTTAATTTCGTTAATTTGTTCAACTAAAATTAGCTGGTATTTCGCATGAGTGAGGGTACTTTTAGACTAAAATTATATGACAAAAATTGAAAAAAATTAAAACTATAGAAACCTTAGTAAAACCTGGCCCAAACTATAGGGGCGGCAAAATTTGAACCATAATTAAGGAATGTTGGGTAGCTAAGAATTTAGTACTTACAAGAAGATAGGCAGCATTAGTGATGACAATTAGTTTAAAAGGACCCTTGTAGATATATGAGATATGAGAAAGGACAATGACCATGATGTCTGATACGCCTTCTTGCACATTTGTAACTACGGCGGCTAATTGAAAATGCGAATGCTTCCAATTATACGTGAGGTACATTATCAAGATAGACACTATTCCATGATTTACAAAACCATGGCTGAANTATATATAAAAGAAACCCAACCAAATAATAATTGAGAAAGATAAGAAACGAATGGTTCATAGGCTGGGACCAATCCCAGGGAGATTTTTTTTTTTTTTTTTTTAGAAATACGAACCTAATTAAGTCGTAGTCATTCCTCATATCACTGACCCTGCTCGCAATTGTATGTCATGATACATCATTTAATCATTCATTATCAAAGCAGTAAAAAAATTTATCCTCCAGTTTGGATTTTGGAAACATAAAATATGAAATTTACGTGTTTAACCAATTTTCATAAGAAACAAAAAAAAAAAAAAAAAAAACAAGAACAACTTTAATTAATTAACTTACTAATACTATACTGTCTATACTCATATATGTTTGTAGACTGTATAGAAAGCATCTGTCACAAAATTAGTTTTTCTTTTTAGTACCACCAACCAAAAGTTTATAATTTTTAATTAAAATTTATTAAATGAACCAGTGATGAGCCCCTTTTTTCTTTTCCTTTTAAGAAAAAGTACCAATGACTTGAAGACTCAAGACTGAAGTCCTCATGTAATGTTGACACAAGACTGTTCCCCATTAACATTAAAAGAAAATTTTACAATAATGTACACGGATAATTTTGTATCTTCAAATGTTGACACATTTATCTTTCTACTATTAGTATTAGAGTTGATTTTTCACAATTGAATATGTCAATTTGCATAACATATAGTGTCTAAGTGTTCATATATATGTATATTCCTTCTAAAAAAATTATTATATATAACAATAATACTGTTATATAGTATAATAAATTCATATATTAATAATATTTATCTATATTATAATATATAAATTAAATATACCATATTGTACATAATAATTTCTCATTCTCTACATAAAGATACGAAGTTTTAAGTCTTCATGTAATTATGGGATCAATAATTTAGTTCCACGTTGCTGCTAACAAGTGATAGTGGCAACCCTTAACAGTTAACACGGACGTAAGAATGAGGAATAGTAGGTTTGAGGTTGTTGGTGGCTCTGCTAAACACTATTTTGCTGAATCTTCTGCCTTAGATTAGTAGAAGCTATGACAGTAAAAGATGGTTTAATTTGTGCTAAGAATGGTGGTTTCTCTAATATTGAAGTGGAATCTGACTCACTGACAGTAATTCAAGCTTTAGATCGTTCTAAGAAGCATGTGGTTTGGCAGCTTGAACCTGTGATCCATGACATTTAATTGGCAGCTGTCTTCTTCCTTTTCTTCTGTCGAGTGGTCTTGGATTTCTAGGAAAACAAATGGGGCTGCAAATGCAGTCGCCTTGCTAGCTAGAGGGAAGAAGTGTCTAGAGGATTGGGTGGTATCACCCCCTTCTTCCTTGCTTGGTGTGTGTTGGTGGCTGATGACTTACCTCTGGACTAGTGTTCTCTTATGTTTTGAACAACTTTTTTATTTTATTTTGTTGCAGTTTCTTTTTTAGATGTTATTTTTTACTTGTTTTTTAGAGTTATTGTTTTATGGTTTAGTTGTTGCAGTTATTCACCTTAATTTTTGGTTTCTGCTTATTAGTTTGGTTTTGATTTGTTTGTATTGTTTCTTTTGAGCCTGTGCTGTTTCAATAAAATCTTTCATTTCCTGGCCAAAAAAAACACTGACGTAAGAATAAAAATTAAGTAAAGCAGGGGTGGGCCTGTCTAGCCTCCTTATGTATTTTGGCTTTCGTGCGTTGCTGGCCTGTAGTGCTTTTTGTTGTTTTCGCTTGTGGCTGTGGATGTTTTCTCGACAAAAGGAGTAGACATACAACTGGTTCATATCATTCTAATCGATAAAGTGAGAGGCTGAGTGCACCTCCTTTATTTAATATCATTCCAAATTTACAATCATATCATTAATGCTTCTTGGCATAATATAATTGGAACATTCAGAAATATATATATTTGGAGTCTTGCTGTCCCAGCCCCTAAGAAAAAAGTTGTTCCGTTTAGAATCTTTTTGTTTGACAATGAATGGGTCTAACAACCAAAGTTAGTGTGTATGCAGATGCGAAACCTTTTTATAAGTTTGCTAATCTTGTGATTATTGAAATTGTTCATGATTTCTCACATATCAGGATAAATCTTACAACATAGATGATAAAAAATCATTAAAGTCATAATATGATTGATATAGACACTTATCTAATTTTTTTTTAAATGATTGCTTAGTATTATGACGCGATGTAATATTAGATATTGGCTTATTCGTGCTAATGTATTTTGAAAATAACTTTGATTTTCAATTTATTTTATAAAATTTTATTTCTCTCACTTTGTCTCTCAAATTTTGTAAAATATTATATTTCGTCAAATTCATATATGTGTACATCAAAAAAGCATACGTGGCGGCTTAAATGACATGAATGAGCCATTTTAATAATATTTAAGATATCATGTAGATAAATAATTAAAAAAAAAAATGTAGGTTCCCATTTTGGCCATGGGTTAAATTAAAAAAAAAATTTACACTTAAAAAAAAGATTTTACACTTAAAAAAAAAAAAAGGAAATACAAAATAAAATTGAAAAACCCCACCCCCAAACCCAGCTACCGGCCTCATCACCAACGACTCCTCTTTCCGACACAGCACCCCACCCCACACAATCGCCGGCCAACCTCCCCTCCCTCCTCTCTTTCTCCCTCTCCTCCCTCTCCTTACGAGTCTCGTACTCCCATTTTGCCACTACCATGCTATAGTAGCAAGGTTTTGTCCATGAAGTGCAAGGTTTTGTTAATGGTGTTCTAATCCATGAAGTGCAAGGTTTTGTCCAATCGGAAAATTTGGAAAGAAAAGAAGGTTTTGGTCTTGTACTTCCACATAATTTTTACTTTGTCGTGTATTTTTATTTTTTACGATTTTAGTCATGTACTTTTTATATGATTGCAATTAAGTCTAAATAGTTAACATCATTTAAATTATTGACGAAAAATTTGACATAGAAGCACGTGTTTCGCACATGTTATTTTGAATATTTTAATTCACCTAGATATCTATTTAAGTTTCTATTCGCCATTTAAAACAAAAGTTAAAATCTTGGCAGTGGCTTCTAATAAAAAAAAGTAATCATGACATTTGTTTATATATTTGAACATATTAAATATCATGGCAGAGGCATATATGGTGCTGGAGAGAAACTTCCACGTACATGAATATGGCTGATTTAATATCTCAATCCAATAATATAATGACACATATGCTCTTATACTTTGTCACATAAAATTTTCTTTAATTTCAAGATAAAACGTATCTCATGGAATGCCAAGTCAGTTTATATCCCTGTTATAAGCAAGTTTTTTTCATGGTGCTAATATATGTTAATTGTTATGACATTGAATATAAATTGCCACAACGTGTGTAGCAAATAATGTGATAGCCACTCCTCCTCTGTGTCATGCAAGATCTCAGCCACTGAATTGGTATTCCAGTGAGATATTATGTATGAAAAGCCACAGGCAGTGGGAAATTTGGCAGTGGTGGTTGGTTGCTTTTCTAGCAGTGTTCCCATATCAAACTTTTTCCATTCTCGTGTAACTGAAATGGACTAGCGAACAACAAATAAATAACACGAAATAAAGAAATACATAAATAGCATACAAAATTTAAGTGATTTAGCTAATGTCCTAACAGACAATATCTTCCGCTGTGAAAATAATGGAGAATCTCACCTAGTGGCTGATTCTCTCTTGGATTCACTAAAGAGGATTTTAGGTTTTTCTCTCTCAAACTCTCTCACTTTTTCTCTCAAAATGAAGCAATGTTCGATGACATGAATATGCATGAGAATGTGCCTTTTATATGCCATTTGTGCATGCTTTCAATGGTCGTACATGAATAAAAGGGGGTCTTCCTTATTTTACTCCATGAATTGTCCATTTTCTTGTTTACTAATTCTTCTCCGTACTTTTCTTTCTTTTCTATTTATTTATTTTAGTTCTCTTTTTAATTCTCCTCCACCACGTAAGGAGGGATGTCTTAACATATACCCCGGATGCGCATAGCCACATAGGGTGGTTGCGGCCCAACCTCTTTCTCACTGAAGCAATATTGAGTGTCCAGGGAAGATGTTGTGATGGCTCCACATAATTCCTATGCGAATGAATCACGATGGGAGCTTTGTTAAGATTGTCATTGTTGACGGAACTGTGGCTTATACTTGATCGATGTAAAGGAAGTGAGGGAGAGCCTGCTTTGGCAAGTAAAACCTGCAAGCTAGAATCAGAAGTTTTGGTAAACCTGCTTTGCAAGTCTTCATCTTTTCTTTTTCGTTTATAATATGAACTTAATTTGTATATATTATTTTGCTCACAATTATTAGTTAAATATGGTATAACAACTCAACCATGTGCATCAAATAGAATTATTTATTTATAATTATTAGGTTTAATTATCGATTTACAATCCAAAACTGTATGTAATTCATTCTCACATTACCACTTAAAATATTTTTTGTCCTAAATTACCACATGTATTCGTATCCCATTTTATCTTGTTCCATTAACAACTACGTTAAAAATAATGACATGACCGTTAATGCTGACGTGACACGCTGGATGTGCTCCACGTGTCACATCTATGCTTTTATTTTCAGATTTTTTTATTTTCATATTTTTATAAACTTTAAAAATTAATTAAAAATAGCTCCGAACTCAGAAAAATATACAAAAAATTTCTACGGACTCGTCTTGACTAGCACTAATTTACTATAGGGTTAAATTACTAATTTTCCCTCTAAAAATTTCCAACAAATTGGAAAGTCCAAATTTATTTATAAAAAATTTAAATAAATGTTCCTCTATTAAATAAATTCTAGAATTTTCGTAAACTCTTGGACGAATTCTCAAAAATATTTTGGAAATTACCCAAAGCCTGTTTTAGAGAATTATTTCGAGATTTTACAGAAATTTTAAAATTTTGTTAAAATTTATTTTATAGAGGAAAATTTTTCTAAGACCGAGAGGTCTTTTGGGTAGCAAATGTTCACAAGAAAGGTATTGTTAGTTTTTAGAAGACCAACGGTGCTAACATCATATTTTTTGGAGTTCAGAATATTATTCTATGAATTTCTAAAAAGTCTAGAGTATTTTAATTTTCTAAAAATAAATTTTGACTTCCCAAATTTTCTGAAAATTTTTAGAGGGAAAATTGGTATTTTGACCCCATAATAAATTAGTACTAGTTAAAACAAGTTCGTAGAAATTTTTCGTATATTTGTCTGAGCTCGAAGCTATTTTTATCTAATTTTCAAAGTTTATAAAAATAAGAAAATACAAAATCAGAAGATACAAAAAAAGATGTGACATGTGGCACACATCCAGTGCGCCACGTCAGTATTTTTAACAAAGTTGTGACAAAACTTGATAAAATGGAACATGAATATAAGTTGCAGTGGTAATTCAAGACAAAAAAAATTTCATATGATAATGTAGGAATGAGTTATAATTTTAGATGATAAATCGATAATTCAGTTTAATTATGATGAACTTACATCGTAAAATTATTTAATTTTGATTGATTAGTATGAGATTAACACATAAAAAATTAGTAAATTTTTTTAATTTTAATTATTTTATATTGAATAAATTATTATTTATTATTGAATATGTTAAGCGATAATTTTCTCTAAACTGCTTTGAGATAAAACCTCATATTTGGTGAATAACTTGTCCTTGTACTAGGTTGGACTTAAGTAGTTAAATTAATTGAGGACAATATTTGAGGGACCCAAGTTGCAGGTTAATGATCGAGGAGCCGATAATTCGACTAGAACACGTGACACGAACCCAAACCTCCTAAAACTAAACAACCACCGTACCTCGAAAACTTACAAAGGAAGAATTAATATTTCCGTCTTATTGTTCAATAAGGGGTGAACTATGTTTTGGTGATTTCTACACGACTTTGGGCTATGTGTTACAAAGAAATAGGCAGCATTTGTGTAGTCAATCATTCATAAACGATTCATTAATTGAGGCGTCTGAGAAGTGAGCAAGGACAATCAATACAATGGCTGTTACTCCTTGCACATTCATGACTGTGGCAGCCACTTCAAACTTTGAATTCGTCCAAAAAGGCATAAGGAATGTTATCAACACAAACACCATCATATGCTTTGCAAAGTTGGGGCTGAAAATCAAATCTATAAAAGCAGTCGGCCATCATCACAAAGAAACAAAAAAAAAAAAAACTTTAATTAGTGATTAGATAGGTGCCCTTTATGCCTTGGAAAAGTAGCTTAGAATGGGAGGCCACCATAATAGCAACCGAGACGTATGAAGATCGACTTGAGGAGAATGGTCTTTGAAAGTCTTTGAATATTTGTTTTCATCTGTGGCACCATTGATCTTGATCATGTGCATTTTCATCATCTCACTCTCTCACACAAGATATGTGAACCTTAATTAATTTAGTTGCACGTTGCGTGTTACCGATTGGCGATGTAAAGTTGGGGTGGGCATGTCTCTGTATTTTGGGATTTCGTGTAATTTGCTGGCCTGTAGTATTTTTTCTTGTTTTCGCTAGTCTGTGGCTCTTTTTCGGATCAATAATTTCCTAAAAGAAAAATAGTTGGGTCTCACTGTGATACACTCATACACATCAATGAAGTGAGAGGTTTTTTTTTTTCGGCCAAAGCAATAAAGTGAGAGGTTGAATTGGGGTTGGTGTTTACATTGAGCCACCCAAAAGTCAAAAAGTGTGTGACATTTACATATAATCTGCAATTAAAATATTTGCGTTGGCAACCCCAAATTGCAATTAACAACAATAATTCTTTTCCCGAGCTTTAAAATAATCACTAAACAGCTTTTGACTAACCCAAATGGTGAAAAATAGTGCAGAAATGTGGTTGTGAACTTGTGAGGGATGCCAATAATCCCCGTCCCCGCCAATTCCTACATAGGCCCGTCCCGAATAAATACGTATTTGAAGTTGTGAGTGTCATACAGTAATAACTAAATGTGAAGTTGAGACTATATTAGCAAATTTTCAAGATAATATAAAGGCCTCAAGGACAATTTTGTCAAAACTTTATAAATTTTTACTAACACTCATCATATATGGGCTAAAAGACAAAAATGTCAAATATAAAAGGTTCAAATCAAATGGGTCAACATATTTGTGACCTAAACTAAAAAACTACATATAAATTTGGTAGTTTAATTGAAATATTATATGGTTTTCATGCTATACTAAAAAATTATTAGAATTTAGTATTTAATCCTAATTTTCTAATGATTTAATGATGTTTTAATGTAGTATGTGTATGTTAGTATATTTCATCTATATTATATTATATATTTGTGTTGATTTAGTATCATTTTGTTAACAAAACAAAAGTTAACAAAAAAAATACCGAGTCCCCGCATACCCGACGGAGACCCCGTATACCCGACAAATGAGCCTCATATACCCGATGAGGCAAGAATGGTATTGGCAAACCCGACCCCTACCCGCTCCATTGTCATCCCTACTTGTGATTGAGAATTATAATAGGTCTCTGCCCAAAAAAAAAAAAATTATAATATGATGTAGCACGCATGGCACATGACTATTTGTTCCGGAGTGAAACGCACAAATCTAGCCATTAGGGTCCCGGTATCCGATTTTTGCACACCATATCTTTTTAGAAAGTGAATGACGAGACAAATCCAAATTGGTTCCACAAGTGGTGAGCGAAAGTGGATTTTGACCAAATAAGACTGTTTGCTAAGCCAAAATTGCATTTAAAGTTTTTCTGCAGTTTTTTTTGCATTTTAATTATTTGTTATTATTTTCGATATTTATTTTGGTTGTTAAATATAGGGTTAATTACAATTTAGTACCTCAACTTTACCTCCTATTTCAAGTTGGTACCTCAAGTTTAAAAAGTTTCAATTTCATACATCAACTTCCATTTTGTTTCAACTTGGTACCTCCGTTACTACTACCGTTAGGAAGTCCGTTATCCGCCTACGTGGCGCTGACGTGGCGCACGCTGACCCAATCACTAAGTGTTGACTTGATTTTTAATAATTTCCATGTGGCAGAATAATAATAAAAAAAGAATAAAATATTTAAAAATTAATTAAAATATAAAAAATTGAATTAAAAAAAACACAACCCTCATCCCCTCCCCCAGCCCGACCCACCCCCTT
>QANW01001876.1:490163-520562 GCA_003254865.1 Dryas drummondii | reverse complement strand
AAGGGGGTGGGTCGGGCTGGGGGAGGGGATGAGGGTTGTGTTTTTTTTAATTCAATTTTTTATATTTTAATTAATTTTTAAATATTTTATTCTTTTTTTATTATTATTCTGCCACATGGAAATTATTAAAAATCAAGTCAACACTTAGTGATTGGGTCAGCGTGCGCCACGTCAGCGCCACGTAGGCGGATAACGGACTTCCTAACGGTAGTAGTAACGGAGGTACCAAGTTGAAACAAAATGGAAGTTGATGTATGAAATTGAAACTTTTTAAACTTGAGGTACCAACTTGAAATAGGAGGTAAAGTTGAGGTACTAAATTGTAATTAACCCTTAAATATATTATTTATGGCTTTTGGGGAGTTATCTAAGGCGGTATAGTATTTAAACATTTTGATAAGATGTAATTGGGGTGGTTTTTTTTTAAGCTGATTAATGAAAAAAATTGAAGTTTTTTTGGAAACCTTTCTATCAACTTGGAATCTGTTTGGATCAACAAGGTTACAGGTCCCTTATTTTTGGTATTCTCAATTTAGGAAATTAAAAAGTCTAAAATGTGTGTGTGTGTGTTGTGATTCATCATCTGTGCTGCGTCGTAAAAGGTGGAGGGTTTCTTGCAATATAAAAAAAGAAGAAATAATAACTATACGTACATACGGCACTGCCGAACTGGGGTCCAGCCGTCCAGATTAATGAATATATCACATTCAGTCAATATAATTAAGTACATTTTTTAACTCTACTTCATAATTTTTTCTGGGCAAATTAACAGACATGCCTTCAACCTCTGAGTTGTAGAGGGTTGATATTCTAAGATTCTGTTGTTGGATTATCTTTCGGGAGATGAGTCCTTTTCCCAGTCACCTTTTCTGTGGAAGTTAATGATGGATTTTAGTAACCAGCCTCCCGGCTGAGCTCATCATATATATATACTACAACAGATCTGAAGAGAACAAGAGTACGTAGCTATCAGACATATATGTTAATATCTCAAAACATTTCATGGTCAAAGCTAAGGGAGTTAGATTTCATGGAACAGAACAGCTAATGACTGCAACATTGTTTTATCATGTACGTGAATAAGCTACTTTGCTGCCATGTTAATGGATAAGTTCACTACATGCCAAGTCTTTATGTACTTAGCTTGGACCGATCTTGCAGTTATCCAGGCAACAGAATCTAGTGGCAGGTAAAGCATCAATAGACACACTGAAAGGTTATGTATTCACGAGTATGACCTGGCAAATTCATAGTACTATATCATAAAAGAGCTAGTTGTTGAAGAACTTAACAGGTTACGATATATGATATTAACCACAACACAGCCCTTAAAGGTCAAAGGCAAGAAATGCATAACTGAACACCAGTAACAGCCAGTACGTAGACACAACTCAAAACACAATTAAGAAGATACAATTACTATATAGCTAATCAAATTTCTTGATGAAGTCGTAAATGTTTTGGTTAATTTCATCGGCCCTTAATTTCTTGGTGGATAAAATGGGCAGCCCCTTCCATTATGACTAGCTCTTCCAGAAACGGCACATATTACTTCAACCCACCTTTGTGTAAGTAATCCTTGGTGCCTAGAGAATTATAAGTTAGTCCTGGTCTCTCACCATAAACTTCGCTGGAACTCCATGGTGCAGCGAGTTCTCAATTTCTGCATTGAAGAAGAATGAATCAAAACATCAAGTCGACAAATCAGGTGGTGAGCACTCAACCAAAAAAATTTGCGCTGCCGAGCGCTCTGCAGGTACAGTGTGGATTTGTTGCGGTTAACCGCTCTAGAGAACGACCATATATATTATGGTACATACAATATATGCAGTTCGTCTTAGCTAGATATGTCCTGTCAAGTCCAAAATAACATGTCCAGTCACTCTAGTGTGTCATGTTAATGGTTAAGTTATGGCACGAGCATGAATGTACGTGCTTCGAAGCTTTTGGCTTGGTTAGCTAAACATGCTCTGATAGAATTCGTTCGACCTAGTCCAATTTTTTACTGGCTGAAAAAAAAAAAAACAGTTGTTTTATCAATTGAATATTAATAAGCTTCTTTGCGTAGTTTGAACTTAATTAGTTTCATAATTGCTGCCTTGTTAGTCGATAAGTACGTTCACTAGCTACATGCCAAATCTTGGGGCAATGGGCAGAGCTGGTGATCGATCAGCTCGAAATTAACACCTAGTTATAATATTATTAAACCCCTGCTAGTCTGCTACTGGCCATAATTATTATGTGGGAAGTGGAGAGCCTGGATTAATTAATTGGCCACAATCAACTACGAACTGATCGATTTCATGTAAAATAAAACTTTATGAGTTCATGATGAGGTAGAGTTGGGGTTGTTTACATTAGCAATGAGGCATTCAAAAGGTGTTCCCGTAGATTCACCGTTCACATATATATCTCCAAATTCCAACTAAACTAATTGCGTTTACAAACCATACTTGCAATTAACAACCACAATGCATTCCTCGTGTTTAAATAATCCAGGTTCATCAGATATATATATATATATGTATGGGTTGGTGGTGCTACAGTTGGAGAACAATATTCAAAGACTGGCAAAGTCCCTCCTCTTCAAGTCGTCTGGTTTTCATAAAAAAAACAGAAAAATGTCTTCATCTCGATAGGTTATTAAAAAAAAAAAAAAAACAAAAAAAAAAGGTCTTCTTCTTGGTAGCCACTTGCCAACTTGTCATATATTGCAATGGTGGCTTCGCATTCCAATCTCCATACTATCTATAAATGAACACTCACTATTTCATACAAGCTCACCCTCGCCATATTTTCGAGAGTTTAGCGTTTACTTTCTCTTGGAGGTAGGCATATATATATGCCGCGTGCATGCATGCATCTTTTCGAAATTTTGTAGTTTCTACTCTTCTGTTGATGCAACTAATTCATCACTACTTTTATTAATTAATTGCATGTTAAACTCGATCTGCTGGTTTTCCAATTAATTGCTTGCATAGAGAGGGAAGACTTTGTGTGTGTATATATATATATATATATGTATCGATCATTTATTAAAATTTAAATTAAGCATAACTAACTCCTTTGGGAAGCGGATGATTGCAGGTTTTGCTAACAAATTCCTCAACTATGTGGGCGTTCGGAAAATACATATACTTTTCCAAGGCAACAACATGCATCCGGGGTATTAATTAATCTTTGTTAAACATGCAGTTAATTTTTGAGCTAATTATATAGAGCTACGCTCATTTCTAATTCTAAGGTCCAGTTTGATATTACCTCATCCTTTTAATATACACTTATTTTTTTAATTTGCCACGTAGAATTATCTATTTTTCTATAAAAAATTCATGTTGTGATTTTCACTTTTACCCTTGAAAATAGGTATATTTTTATTTTGACAATTAATGTTTTATTTCAAGATATTGTTATTTACAAATTTTGTAATTAATTGCCATTAATTTCTGAAGTTGAATATTATGACCAACGTTAATTCAAAAATTAAGAAGAAACATCATTTACGTTTTTCAAACATCATTAAGCTTCCATCCTCACATGTTCTCTAGCTAGGTAAGTAACGTATTATTTTGCTTTGGTTGTGTTTGTGGTTTCTTCGATCTTCTTCTTCTTTTATTTTCTTCTTCTTTGATCTTCTTGATATATATATATATCTCTCAAAAAGAAGGTTGGATTTTGGGGGATAGGTATCTTCTTCTGAACCGGAGTTATATGTATCTTCTTCTTTTTCTTCATGGATTTGTTATATTTTTATTAGATTTTTTTTAACCCAAAGTGAAGGATTACTGTGTTCATTTTTTTTAATCTATATTATATGTATATTGGGTGTTTAATTTTTTTTTTTTTTTTTTGTATTTAAGTGTTTATAACTTTATATGTTGATGTGAATTGGTAACAAATAGTTTTTGAATTGGATGCATGAATCATGAAATTTCATCAATAAAAACATTCAAAATTAATTGGGAGTAATATTGCTCAAATTGGGACAATGACATCTTTTGTAAATATCTACAAATCCATGTTTAAACCATTATCTAACGTAGAAAAAAAAACCCCACACATATTTATTTATCTAATGGGCCTACTCTAAAATGGAATATTGAAAATAGAGGTATATTTAAAGAATTCTTAATTTTTGTATCGATATTCTGAATTGATTTTTGTTATTTTTAATAGTACTAGAGTTACTAAATTTGTTCACGAAACAATATGGCAGTATACATGCATATATATATATATATGTCAGTATCTTATTTGATTGAAATGAAATAACTAACCCCAAAGTACGTGGAGGTTTGGATTCTATGTTATACTTGTTTTTGCTTATTTAAACCATACTCATGTATTACAAATCTAAGGTTATAAATTCATGATCGAATATGAACCCATACACACCTAAAAAGTTGTTATGAATCCATTTCCTAACTGGATATACATGTTTTTGCTTGTTTCATTCATAATTATGTATTACAAGTTCAAGAGCTATATATGAATCCATGAATGTGGCTACACATCTTCAGAAAAAATTATGAATCCATTCCTCTTTTGATCACATCCTTGAATTTATAATACACGTACAGTTGACATTAAAAGTTAGGGAAAAACAAGCAAAATAAATTAGCAAAAATTTTAATTTTCATATCATTTTGTAAAAGAAATTAATTTGATAAGTAATTTGGTGGATGTATATACAGTACTTCAAACTAACTACGTTCTAAGTTTCTAACTAATTTCTAATGTTTTTTTGTTATGGCCTACTAGGTTTGGTTTTTAGCCATAGTTTCGCCAATCATGCGATAGTGTCTATCTTGATAACGTGCCTCACGCGGACATGGAAGCATGCACTTAATTTTCAAATAGCTGCCATAGTTACCAATTTGCAAGAAGGGGCATCAGACATCATGATCATTGTCTTTACTCATATCTCACACACCTACAAGATAGGTTGCTTCAATGTAATTGCCACCACAAATGCTGCCTATATTCTTGTAAGTGGTCCCTTAATTAGCTTCCCAAAAGTCTTTAATTATTTGTAGGAAATTAACATTAACTAATTGTCAAAAACATGTTAACTAGCTACTATAACTAAAACATTTCACTCCTATTGAATACTAATCAAATCGAAATTTACTACAAGAAATTTTTTTTTTTTTTTTTAAGGTAATATGGAGGCCAAACGGCCCAAAAAACACAAGGCTAGCCTGGAATCACGAGAAAAAAGATTATTATTGTGACTAAAAGAATAAAATTTGTAACTAAATGCGATAAAATTAACAACACTAGCTTGTAGCAGAAACAGTGACTAAAAGTTTTTGTGACATGATTGTGATCAAAAGAACTATTTACTTCCAATGACTTCTGTAACTAAAAGTTTTACCACAAGTATGAATTGTGAGTAAAAGAACTTTTTCTGGTAGTGATTGCTAATAAGTTAATTAGTTTGAAAATAGATAAATAACTTTCCTTGTGATTTCTAATTAAAAAATAAATAAGAAATTACATATATATATATATATGCTAGTTAATTTGTTACTGTCTATTTTTGTTGCAGGGGCTGCTTCTATTATGGTATTCTTTAAAGTACATGAGCGGGGACAGAGTATTCTATGGCGCTGTGATACTATTAGCGATGGGCGAAGCTGGACGGTCCGCTGCTTTGAAAGAATTTCTTCACGATCAATATTCAAGCGAACAAGAACAAATAGGAGAAAGCACAGATGAAGAAAAAGAACGACTAGAAAAACGAGTGGAAACCCGTAGAAACGCTTTATGGAGTCATCCATGGTTTTTAGGTGCAGTCGTACCTCTTTTCCTTTTAAATACAAATTGGACACCAATTTTCTTGATTTCAGTAATTGGGATGGGAGTTTCTTATTTATTGTTTTGGGGTGGATTCTCCTCTTATTTCATAAACAATAAATATGGTGAGAACGAGGCCTGCAAAAACAGACGAGTGTACCTCGATAAACAAGCAGAAAGAGCACATTTTTGGACAGTGATCAGAAAATTGGAGAAGAAAAAACATTTTCGCAAAGAAATCCTCTCTATGTGGTTATCTTTCCTTGTATACAGTGTGGTAACTGCAGCGGGAAGCACATTCTTTTTTGCACAAATGGATAAGTTGGAGCGTCCTTTCCGCAATTATGACCCTGCAGTGTATTTCAGTGTACTTAAGTCGTTATCTAAGTACCTAATCTCATTCCTGTACGGGTTGATAATTCCAAAGAGATGGGTATCGCGTGCTTTCCGGATGAGAATTGGAATTGGAATGGCTTTTACTGTTCTATCATGTGGTTTTGCTTGGCGGATTGAGATCCACAGGTTGGAGCAAGTTGGAGAGGATCCTACTATGAGCATCTTTTGGTTAGTTCCGCAGTTCATCTTCTTGGGAGTTATGGAAGGGCTAGTCATAAAAGGAGTGATTGGTTTTTTAGTTGATCAACTGACTGATGATCATGATGATGAAGATGATAAACTAATGGCTGAGTATTATGGATCCCACATCACTGACTTCTTCCTGGGTATTGGAAAATTACTTACTGCTCTTAGTATTTTGGCGTTCAAAACAAGATGGTTCGATGACTATAAAGATCGGAGTCGTCTAGATAAGTATTACAGAGCATTAACATTCTTAAGTCTTGGTAGCTTCTGCTACTACTTGTGTGTTGCTTATTACTTTTATCCCAAGGACGCAAGGAAACAAAGCCGTAATAGAAGTATTACTTTGGGAGTGGAGATGGTTGAGAACCCCTGATGAGATCGAATTAGCGCTGCGTTTCTATGTAAATTAAAAGTGCTTTCTTTGTTTTATGTAATATTATGTTGAGTTTCTATGTAAATTAAGAGTGCTTAATTTTTTTCTTGTAATGTTATGTTATATATGTACTTGCATTGTATGCACCATATATGCATGTTTGCATAATTGTATTAGTAATGTTTTAGGGACAATATTGAAAGCCAGAGGAACAGAGACATGTAGATGGACAGGGGTTAAGATCCTTACCTTCCCTCAGATCCTTACCTTCCCTCGCACGCAAGCTGCCTCGCCCATTTCCTTACCAACACCACGTGCATCATAACCAGATCTGGCCATGGCAGAGTGCTCAGTTGATAGCATGTATGAGAATCTAGACTATTTCCTCCTGGGGGTTTAGTCGTCTAGATTATGTGTCAAGTCGTCTAGACTATTTCCTCTTTGGGGTCCAACCAAGCCTCAGATTGAGGGGGGCTGACAAGTGTCATATGCTTCATGCTTATGTGTTAGCTGACTAGGATGCTTAGCTGTTAGTTTGTTATAGATTAGTTAGCTTGGTTGTTAGCTTGGTTACTGTGTTAATTGGTTACTCAAGTCGGTGCTTAGTTGTGTTGCCTAAGTATAAAGGCTTGATGTTCATTCTGTTAGTCGTTAATCAAGATTAATAAAAGCATCTCTGGTTTTTCTCTCAAAAACTCTCTCTGTTCTCACACATTTTCTCTTCTCCCAAACACTCTCTTTATGCATAAACCATGAATCTTAGCAGGATTATCTTTCAGGCGATGTATCCTATTTTCAGAAACCTTTTATGTGCAAGTTAGTGGCAGATAAAGCATCAATAGATAGACAAACGCCAAAGATTACATAAATGAGCATAAGATAATGCATATTCAAGAGTAGGACTTCGAAATGAAATTGATGGAACCATAACAGAAAAGAACTGGTTCAAGGTACACTCCAATCAACAAGATATGGTATGATATTAACCACAACACAGCACTTAAACGTCAAAGGCAAGAAATGCATAACAGAAACACCAGTAGACACAACTCACAACACAATTAAGAAGATACAATTAATATATAGCTAATCTAATCAAATTTCTTGAGGAAGTCGTAAATGTGTTGGTTGATTTCATCAGCCCTTTCTTGGTTGATGAAATGGCCAACTCCCTCCATTATGACTAGCTCTTCCAGAAACGGCACATATTTCTTGAACCCGCCTTTGTGTATGTAATCCTTGGTGCCTAGAGAATTATAAGTTAGGTCCTGGTCCCCCACGATAAACTTCACTGGAACTTTGATTTGAACCCCCGTCCATGGTGCAGTGAGTTCCCAGGTTCTGCATTGAAGGGGAAGGAATCAAAACGACAACTCACATTAGATTGGATGCCAAAGACTCTTTCTTGGTAAAAGGCATCTCAGAATAGTATAAACCATTGCTGTCAAAAATAACTACTAGTCCAAGTAAGTTTCAATCACTAAGGTTGCACTACTTTCTTTTGAGTGTGTTCGGCTATGACAGTAAAGTTTGTATGTACAAGTTCAAGCAAAGTTTGAAGGAAACATACCGGTCAAAATTTCGATAGTAGTTTATGCCCCCAGTGAAGCCTGTTTTCTCGAATTTGCTGGCATAGTAGTTAACATCTTCCTCAGACAACCAACTTGGCAAGGCGATTGGAGAGTCCGGGGGATGTCCAAACCCCTTTCCTTTGGGCAAGAAAAGTGGACCAGGATGGCGATATGTTAGGAATTCCTTCAGAACTCTTTTAGTTCCAATCTGGGCAAACTCAGCTTCTATTTCTCTAGGCTCCTGCAATATGAGTAATTCATCTATCAAAATTCAATTGACGCAATTCCAATTTCTTTCTCTCAAATTACAAACCCCTCTTCCCACAATAAGTAAAAACAAAAATTACAAGTACAAAATTAAGTAAAATAAAATTGGGAGACTTAAGAGTCCAGTCTATTTTATGAGTCTTTCTTAAACTAAGATCGAGTTTTTAATTAAGTTCTTTTATTTTTCTTCTTTAATGGCTTTATGTTAGGTAGTGGGATATTCATCAAATATGGTCGTTTTCATGAAAACATCATCCACTTTAAAATAACCACCTTAAGTAGATCAGGCAATACATTATGTTGTAACTTGTACTTGGTCTTTGGCTAGAGAATAAATAATAAGCAAAAGGAAACCTCAACTTCAACCCACAGTACATCTGATCTGTCCTAAGTTAAAGTTGCTATCTTGCTTCAGAAATTTCTTGTTGGTAAGCCTAAGCCATAAATTGGATGCTTAATTAAGATTTAAATTCCCAATTTTAAATGGAAAATAAAATGAAATTTGTATTCATTTACAAAGACAGATAAAAGCAAAGCAATAACATTTGATTTTCCAGAAATTAAAATTGAATTCAAAAGTTGGAAACAAATGAATTGGGACGGAGAAGGAGAACCTGAAATCTGCAGATGTAATAGTCATCCCCATAAGCAGCTCTCATGGATTCAAGGATCTTCCTCTGAGGGTTTCTAGGCGTGAACGCCACGCTCAAGTTGACCAAGGCCTTGACCCGGTCCGGCCGGAACAAGCAGAGGAACCAAGCGATGTAAGCACCCCAGTCGTGCCCCACCACGAACACCTTCTCCTGCTCGCCGGCCACGGCGTCCAAGAGCGCGATCAGGTCGCCCACAATGTGGAGGACGGTGTAGCTGCTCGGCGACGGCGGCGCGTCGGTGTCGCCGAAGCCGCGGAGGTCCGGCGCCACGGCTCGGTAACCGAGCGAGGCCAGGGCCTGGATTTGGTGCCGCCAGGAGTACCAGACCTCTGGGAAGCCGTGGAGGAATAGGATCACTGGGCCTTGGCCTTTCTCTGCCACATGCATGTTTATGCCATTCACTTTCACTGTTCTGTGCTCTATGCCCTCCATTGATCTCTCTCTCTCTCTCGTGCTTTGGTGGTTTTTGTTCTTATAGAGTTTAGATAGTGTTTGTTTCCTGACAAAGAAAGCCGGCACCGAACCATATATATATATAATATATCTATTACCTGTCTCGCCTAGAAATGAAAGGTCTCTTAAAAAAAAATGAAGGTCTGATATTAGAGTAGAGGAATTGATACTTTCCAATCCTAATCAGCAAAAGTTGATAGAGACTAAAACCTATAACCAACCTGTCAATGACAGCTGGCAATTAACTAATGGCTAGCCTAATGTGTTAGTTAAACCTAGTAGATAGTAGCTTCTGGTAGCCTAGCATTCTGTGCAGAGCTATAAAGCCTCTATGTATACAGTTTACCTTGTAATTATTATGTTGCAAAATCAATGAGAAATACACAAGGGTTTCTCTAATTTTCTCTCTAGCTTTCTTGCATTTTCTTACTTGCCAAACACTCAGATACCGAGATTTTTACACTAGAAAGGAAAGGCCTGAAAATGTAGATGTGTTATCTTGTATATTTTATCTTTTTCTTATCCAATCTCATAATTACAACTATGCAAAATAGCTCTATTCAAAGAAAAGCAATGCTAAGAGAAAAATTATTGGTGTACACAGAATAATTTTTCGTACTAGAGATTCCGAATTTGTATCTTAAATTTAAATCACAAATAATATGTCATTATTTCATTTATTCATACATGACTCATCTTAAGAATTATTCATTTTATAACACTAATATGTGTATTTGAGATTCTAATCCCTAGTATTATTGTTCAAAGAATATATGCAACGTGTCTCACCAAAAGGCCCATAATAGAGTGAGAGTTGACTTGTCCTCACATGTTGTACTTGCTCAAAATTTCAATACAATGACGTTGAGGATTACTTACTTATTAGGCAGTGACATGCATAAGTCCATAAATGTTATGGGCTCTTCTTTATGGACAATAAGATTTGGGCCGTGAGAGTACTCAGTATTCAGACCCAGTTAAGGTAATGCATAAGATAATGCATATTCAAGAGTAGAATTTTGAAAAAAAATTGATGGTACCATAATAGAAAAGAAATGGTTCAAGAAAGGTACACTCCAATCGACAGAATATGGTATGATATTAACCACAACACAGCACTTAAACGTCAAAGGCAATAAATGCATAACAGAAACACCAGTAGACACAACTCACAACACAATTAAGGAGATACAATTAATATATATATATATATATAGCTAATCTAATCAAATTTCTTGAGGAAGTCGTAAATGTGTTGGTTGATTTCATCAGCCCTTTCTTGGTTGATGAAATGGCCAACTCCCTCCATTATGACTAGCTCTTCCAGAAACGGCACATATTTCTTGAACCCGCCTTTGTGTATGTAATCCTTGGTGCCTAGAGAATTATAAGTTAGGTCCTGGTCCCCCACAATAAACTTCACTGGAACTTTTATTTGAGCCCCAGTCCAGGGTGCAGTGAGTTCCCAGGTTCTGCATTGAAGGGGAAGGAATCAAAATGACAACAAACATTAGATTTGACACCAAAGACTCTTTCTTGGTAAAAGGCATCTCAGAATAGTATCCACTTAACCCATTGCTGTCAAAAATAACTACTTGTCCAAGTGTGTGTGTGTTCGGCTATGACAGTAAACTTTAATATTTGTATGTACAAGTTCAAGCAAAGTTTGAAGGAGACATACAGGTCCAAATCTCGATAGTAGTTTAAGCCCCCGGTGAAGCCTGTCTTGTCGAACTTGCTGGCATAGTAGTTAACATCTTCCTCGGACAACCAACTTGGCAAGACGATTGGAGCATACGGGGGATGTCCAAACCCCTTTCCTTTAGGCAGGAAAAGTGGACCAGGATGGCGATATGTTAGGAATTCCTTCAGAACTCTTTTAGTTCCAATCTGGGCAAACTCAGCTTCTATATCTCCTGGCTCCTACAGCATGATTAATTCGTCAATCATAATCTTTTTTTATTGACTCAATTCCAATAAAATTTTATGACTTGTTGATGAGGTAGAATTGGGGTGTTTACATCAGGAATTGAGGCATACAAAAAGTGTTCACATATAATCTGCAATTGAATATTTGCTTTTTACAAACCGAAACTGTAACTGACAACAATAATTGTCATCTCTTTAAAACAATCACTACAGACAGAGGCAGTGGGATCCATGAAAACATTTTTAAATAGATATGGTCCTATATTTCAACCCAACTTGGCAACTTGTACTTGGTATTTGGCAAGAGATTATAAGCAAAAGGAAACCTCAACTTCAACCCATAGTGCATGTGTTCTGTCCTAAGTTAAAGTTGCTATCTTGCTACAGAAAATTTCTTGTTGGTAAGCCTAAGCCCTATATTTCAGTATGAAACGACTAAACTGAAGCTTCTAGGATGCTTTAATTAAGATTTAAATGCCCAATTCGCATATGATTGAGCATTAATGTACACTACAGAGACAGATAAAAAGCAAAGCAATGATATTTGAAGTTCCAGAAATTAAAATGCAATTTATGGGGTTCAATTAAAACTTAAAACTTTCAAAGAGATCAATTTGGGGCCGGAGAAGAAGTGAAGAACCTGAAATCTGCAAATGTAATAGTCATCCCCATAAGCAACTCTCAGGGATTCAACGATCTTCCTCTGAGGGTTTCTAGGCGTGAACGCCACGCTCAAGTTGACCAAGGCCTTGACCCGGTCCGGCCGGAACAAGCAGAGGTACCAAGCGATGGACGCACCCCAGTCGTGCCCCACCACGAACACCTTCTCCTGCTCGCCGGCCACGGCATCCAAGAGCGCGATCAGGTCGCCCACAATGTGGAGGACTGTGTAGCTGCTCGGCGACGGCGGCGCGTCGGTGTCGCCGAAGCCGCGAAGGTCCGGCGCCACGGCTCGGTAGCCGAGCGAGGCCAGGGCCTGGATTTGGTGCCGCCAGGAGTACCAGAGCTCTGGGAAGCCATGGATGAAGAGGATCACTGGGCCTTGGCCTTTCTCTGCTACGTGTATGTTTATGCCATTCACTTTAACTGTTTTGTGCTTTATTCCCTCCATCGATCTCTCTCTCTCTCTCTCTCTCTCTCTCTCTCTCTGTTGTTGGCTCCTCTTTCGTGATTGTTATCAGTGAGTGGTGTAGCTTGGTGGTTTGCATTTTGGAGTGAAAAGGCCATAGCTCTTTTTTTAGAGTGAGAGTGAGAGTGAGAGAGTACACTTGTCCTTGTCGAGCTGTTTGACCCATAGAGTTTCTTTTCGATTAAAGCGTATGGCTAACTTCCTTTTTTAAATTGGTGTGGACTATCTAAATCCACTAGTGTCATCTTCTTTTATATGTCTTTAGGTATATCGAGTTTAGGATATCATTCACTAGTCTTTGACCCATAGAGTCTACATATATTATTAACTGGTTCCTTGCATGATTTAATGAAATAAATGATTAACAGTACTCTTAGAAGAAGGAAACATGTTGCTGTTGTTGTACTTGCTCAAAATTTCAATACAATGAAGTTGAGGATTACCTACTAATTAGGCAGTGATAGGGTTGTGATTTGGATTGGAAAATCCGACATATTCATATTTGAAAATTTTCAATTTTGAAACGTCTGTATCAAATCTTAAATCCGAAATCTGAAAATTTTGAAAAAAAATTAGATTAGAATTGAAATGTCTCTGTAAATTTCGATCCAATCCAAATCCTGATTCCGAAAAATTTAGAAACTTTCCTTAAGGCATTATGATCCGATATTTATGAAATTATACTAATTTATTCCATATTTATATTAATATTATATATTTGATCATTTATTTAGTTTTCTACTATATGTTTCATTAATTTAATTTGTTATTTGTCTCAAACATACACATACATATATATTAAAAAAGATGATTAATACTATTAATATAAACATATGTACATTATAAATATATATGTATCATAATAATATAAGAATGGTGCTATTTGCACACATATTTTCCTCTCACTACACACTTTTTTCTCACTTCACACCCCTATTTCTTTGTTCTTTTTCTAATTTCTCAAAACACACCTCCTAAATTTTCAAATAACCTTCCTTACACCGAAAAAAAAATTAAAAACACCCTGCATACAGCCGCTAGACATCACCGGCACACTTCCTCAGCTCCTCCTCCATGTCCATCTCTCTTTCTCTTCCCTCTTTTTTTCTCTCTATGCAGATCGGGGCAAATTTGGGCTACGTGGGGTGAGGTTGTTGGGCTGCGTGGGCTAGATCGGGGCAGGGCGAGGCTGGGCTGCGTGGGGAGGATCGGGGCATGGATGTGGTTGGGTGAGACGAGGCTTGGCTGGGCTCTTTCTCAGCAAGGAAGAGAGAGAGAGAGAGGGATGCTGGCAGGTTTAACCGCCGGCGACTGTGGCGAAGCGAGGCGGAGTCGAGGTCAGGGGTGGGGTCTGAACTTGGGTGGCTGGGTTGGGGTGTGTTGTCTTTTTTGGTAATTTAGATTTGGGTTAAAATGATAATTTACTAAATAATGGGGAGGGGTGTGTAATGAGAGGAAATAGGTTGTGCAAATTGCAGCCCTCTAACATAAATGCTAACAAAACATCCACACTTTTTGTACTTGTAATTACTGAGGGGAGATCGAAGATGGGGCATTTAATTTCATCATTATTCACAAAATAAAATAAAAAATCTATTCTAAGATGATCCAGGGCCTGGATTTGGTGCCGCGAGGAGTACCAGAGCTCTGGGAAGCCATGGACGAAGAGGATCATTGGGCCTCAGCCTTTCTCTACTATGTGCATGTTTATGACATTCACTTTAGGGTCAAGTTTATGAGCCACACTATTTTACATATCATTTTTACACCCATTCGGCAAGGCAACAACACGGTGCCCACACGATATTGGCACACTAAATTCTAGCAAATGTCGATTTTCAATTATCGTGCCAGTACCGTGTCGATTCCAACTGACTGCAGCAAATGTCGACTGCAACATCGTGTTGGCACCGTGTCTTTGTCCGAATGTAAAAATGGTATATAAAATGGTGTGGCTCATTAACCTAATCCTTCACTTTTAACTGTTTTGTGCTCTATTCCCTCCATCGATCTCTCTCTCTCTCTCTCTGTTGTTGGCTCCTCTTTTGTGATCAGTGAGTGGTTACAGCTTGGTGGTTTGCTTCTTATACATATAATCATGCTGTGGCCGGCACAAAAGGACTAAAGGACTGTTTGGTTCTTTATTGTTTAATAATATGATCAGATCTCCAAAATCCATCTAGATTTATCAGTAATGGGGGCGATGCATAAAAATGCAAAATAGTTCTATTCAAAGAATATATGCAACGTGCCTCACGAAAAGGCCCATAGCACTTTTAGAGTGGAGTGAGAGAGAGTGGACTTGTCCTTGTCTAGAAGACTAGATGTTTGACCCATAAAGTCCTCTTTTTTTTGGCCAGGGACCCATAAAGTCTTTTTTATTAAAGCGTATAGGTAACTTCTTTTTTTAAATTGGTGTGGACCATCTAAATCCACTATTGTCATCTTCTTTTATATGTCGTTAGGTATACCGAGTTTAGAATATTATTTACTGGTTCATTGCATGATTTACTGAAATAAATGATAACAGTACTCTTAGAAGAAGGAAACATGTGACTGTTGTTGTATGGGCTCAAAATTTCAATACAATGAAGTTGAGTATTACTTTGAATGTGTTTGGTAACGTTTTTCAAAATGGTTTTTTATTTTATAAATTTAAAAAATGACAAAAATACGTTTGGTTGCCGTATTGAGAAAACAGTTTTTGAAAAATACAAAATAAAATTTCTAGTTTACAGTGTAAATTTAGAAAACGACTAAATGATGTTTTCAATGAATTTAGAAAACATAGAAAATGCAGATACAAATAAAAATAATAATTTACAACTGAAAAAAAAATGAAAAAACGTGTGATCTCCTCCCCACCTAGCTAGACCCACCTCCAGCGGCAGCCCTATCCCCCGCCACTGCCCACCTCATCCATCTATCTTCATCTCTCCTCTATTTCTCTATTTCTTTCTCTCTCTCTCTACCCATCTCTCAAAATATATACTTTGTAATCCCTCTATAGTTTTCAATTCTCGCTTCAATAAACGGATCAAGACTCCTCATAACATCCATAACAGGAAGCACACGAGCCTTAACAACCCTTATATAGAGAAAATACATTCGTTCAACTAGATCATAGGTGCTTCCAATCTTGTCTCCATTAATAATACGGTCACCAACAACTCTTCCACCTCCAAGGTAGTCGCGCCGTCTGAGGTGGGTTAGGTTTTATGAAACTTCTCTCTTTTTTAATTATATATTTTATGAAATTAGTTAATAATAATTTATAATTATTATCTTTTGTAAATATAATTATTTGGTTGTAATAATTGTAAAAAATTAGAATTAAATACCTATTTTCAATAATCTTTTAGAAAACTAGTAAGACTCTATCATTTTTTGGTTAGACTACTAATTAATAGAGTTGATTTTCAAATAAGGTCATAAACTAACAACCCCTTTCTTTTGGGCCTTATTGGTTGACAGATTTGCCCACCCACGTCTGATGAAGTTTATGCAAGAGTTTCAATACTCTTGTATCATTCATTGAAATATACAATTGTGGTTCACAATGACTAAACTACACTCATGAACGGGCCACTATATATGTTGCCCAACATACCACTAGAGCAACATCTGTATCATTTTTAATTTTATTTTTGGAAAGTTAGTTCAGATGTTTATTATTGAGTTTCTTGGCAGGTTTGTTGGATTATGATTTAATATAGTTTAGGGCTTAACGTTTCAAGTTGCTATTTTAAGATTTAACATCAAATTTTAGAGTTAATAGTTTATGCTTTTATGATTTAGCTTTCGAGCTAAGCTCAAATCCGGGAGTTATATCCTAAATACTAAGTGAAAACGAGATCCTAAGTAAAATAAATAGGTAAAATTATTTAGTGTATGTATAAATATTAATATAATTTTGACTGATCTGTATTGGTATAATTGTGACTTAGCTACATTTGTGACTGCATGTCAGTCACAATTGTGATTGCTATATAGTGTGAGTATCACAATTGTGACTAAATGATAGTCACAATTGTGACTAAGTCACCACATTAGTGACTACATGACAGTCACAATTGTGACTATCATACATTCACAGTTGTGTGTCACACAATCATAATGTAATTGTGACTAAATTAACAAATGAAATTTGCAGACATAATTCGCAACTGGGTCATTAGAAAAACATGTGCATACGTGAGGCTTGAAAGTTGGGTTTGGTTACATGCCATGAAATTACTTGATCTGTGTTTGATGGGATTAATTGATGAAGGAGGTGCTTTCGATTTTGGATTGAGGCAGCAATTGCATGATGTAATTAATTAATGGTCATCTCTCTCTATTTTTGTCTCTATTTCTCTCTATCTTCATCTTTAATTGTTGGATAAGGAGATGGATTATACGTATTATATATTTAGGAAAAAAGGAAGGTGGGATTGGTTGCATAGGTTGAGGAAGTGGGTGGAGTAATTGGCCAGTCACATAACACTATACATTTGGACAAGGACCCCAACGGTGGCTCTTTGTAATTGGGCATGTGGGGTTGGACGCTTCATCAAACACATTGTTTGCTGTCATGTACGTATGTGACTCCATTTTCACTATGTATTGGGTATTAGTATATTGTTCAGACTGAGACAAACTTAACTTTTAATAGGGTAGATTCATAAATAACATGATAATTGGATACATTTATGTATTTAGGCTCTTTGAAAAGTCAATTGGTACCTAAATTAAAATCTAATTATATTTTGGTAGTTAAACTAAAATTTTATTAAACTTTAGTAGTTATAATGAACGGACCTTAATAATTGGTTATATCAAATGTGTTTTCATTATTTTTGTTTTATATAATTATTTTTCAATTACGCTACCAGACGCCTTCTTATATTTTGAGAATACAAAATTTAATTTGTTATTTTCATTTTACAATACAATTTTTAAAAAAATGTTCTATAAAACGTTACTAGACGGGCTCTTACTTATTAGGCAGTGACATGCATACAGCAGAGAATTTTGTAGCACCAAGCGTATTAGTCCATAAATGTTGTGGGCTCTTCTTATTAACAAAAATATTTGGACCTCCAGATTATACAGTATTCAGGCCCACTTAAGGGACTTGAGCCCACTCTGCCATCTGAATAAAAGGATGAGCTCTGCACAAAACCATTAGAAATCAGAAGTCGTCCTCCCGTCAAATGCAACAGATAAAGGCACGTCACTGTGGATGTTGAAATGACGTGGTCAGCTGGTTAAGTAGTCGTGTACGTCTTGCAGAGACTAGAGGGGAGCATACCATGCGCGCACACGTACAGCACATGATGTGGCTTACTTTTAGTCATCTAGATTATTTCGTCGTGATCATATTTCGTAAAATTGATAGCCATTAGCATGCAATATGAATGAGAAATTTGGGAGTCTTCTTTCATGACCAAGAGTAGAAAAAAGGTGCTCTGTGGTCTGGTGAAAATCTGATGTGTAATTTCCAAGTTTAGTACTGTATATCTATATATATATATATGTATGTATGTCCAATTAGCTTGATGGCCAGTATGTCACACTCAGTCGATTTAAGTACATTTAAAAAACAAGGTGCTTTATGAAAGAAAGATAAGTGAAGATCTCATTGGCCCAAAACTCCAAAAATTCTATCGAGCATTTGGCAAATCTTACAAAGCGTTTGCCGAGCACTCAACAGCTGCATCTACAACATGCAGATGCGACCTCATCCCTACGTCTGCAACCTAAAATATGCAGATAAAAATGGAAAATGCATTTGCAACCTAAAAAAGTGTATTTGCATTCGCTGATCTCTTAAAAAGAATATCGAGCGATCGGTAGCTTATTTCTAACGTCCAGACCTTGCGTTCGCGAATAGATTGGATTTTAACTTAATTTTTTATTTGGCTGAATTTTAACTTAAAAATATTTTAAAAACTAAACTTGAGAGTAATTTATTATAAAAAAGTCTCTAAACTGTTTTATAGTTTTGTTCTGAGCTAATAGACATGTCTTCATCAACCTCTGAGTTTTAAAGATAGATATTCTAACATTCTGTTGTTGGATTATCTTTCAGGTGATGAATCCTTTTTTTTGAGAAACCTTTTATGTGCAAGTTTATGCGGCAGATCAAGCATCCATTGATAGGCACACGCCACAACTTACATAAATGAGCATAAGATTATATATGCATATATATATATATTAAAGAGCAGGACTTGGAAAATTGATGGTACCATAACATAAAAGAAGTAGCTAGTTGAAGAAAGGTACACAAAAATCAACAGGACATGATATGCTATATATTAACAGCAACACATACAGCACTTAAACGTCAAAGGCAAGAAATGCATAACAGAAACACCGTACCAGTACTAGCCAGTAGACACAAGTCACAACACAATTAAGGAGATACAATTAATATATAGCTAATCTAATCAAATTTCTTGATAAAGTCGTAAATGTGTTGGTTGATTTCATGGGCTCTCTCTTGGTTGAGAAAATGGCCAACTCCTTCCACATTGACTAGCTCTTCCAGAAACGGCACATATTTCTTGAACCCACCTTTGTGTATGTAATCCTTGGCGTCTAGAGAATTATATATAAGTTAGGTCCTGGTCTCCCACGATAAACGTACTTCACTGGAACTTTTATTTGATCCCCAGTCCATGGTGCAGTACGTGAGCTCCCAGTTTCTGCAATGAAGGCCAAGGAATTGATCAAAACAACAATTACCATAGACAGTTGAGTACGTATGCACTGAGTTTGTGAGCATACAAATTGCAGCAGATCGAGTTTGAAGTAAAAGTACGTACAGGTCAAAATTTCGATAGTAGTTTAAGGCCTCAGTGAAGCCTGTCTTGTCGAATTTTGCTACACAGCTGATTTCTCCGCCCTAGATCTTATTTCATTTATATGAAAATCTATATTTAAAAGAGTAGCATGACTAAATTGAAGCATCTAGGAATGCTTAAGAACACAATATTTATATTTGTCCAACATCCCACCAAATATAACTGACAATTAAAGGCACGTTGCTGTGGATGTTGAAATGACGTGGTTAGCAGGTTAAGTAGTCGTGGTCTTGCAGAGACTAGAGAGGAGCGTACCAGTGTACCACATGATGTGGCCGCTCCTTAATTTGGACACTTGTGCTCTTTTTTATATTATATAATTTCTTGTGATCCAATTTGTGCCTTATATGAAACCGACCCTTCGTACCCTTTTGCCCACTCTGCTCCTTCACTGCTTGGCCATTTGCAAATTTGCCTTGCTCAGATGTTTAAAGGGCCACTGAACTTGCACATCTTTTGCACTTGTCAAAAATGCACCGCTATTTTTGTTTCCTACCATTCACTTCCCAAGCAACTACCGCTTCAAACCCTTCAATGGCTTTGTGTTTGTGTGTCATTTCTCTTACACAAATATATATATATAGATATATATAGAGGGCCCTTTCAATAAGGGATCCCTCATTTAGTGTTAAATGAAGGATCATCTTGTGGGGCCCACACGGGTCGTTCTGTGTTAATCCGAACCGTCCATTTTTTACATCTCCATTGATAGATCAACCCTGCAAAAAATCAACCAAATCGGAAATCGTTTGCCCGTTCGATTAAGCGATCAAAGTTTAGGTGTTTATAGAGGAATTTGTTGTTCGTCCATTTGTTTTAAACTTTAACCGCTTAAACGAACGGGTAAACGATTTCCGATTTGACTGATTTTTTACAGGGATGATATATCAATAGAGATGTAAAAAATGAACGGTTCGGATTAATACACAACGACCTGTGTGGGCCCCACAAGGCGATCCCTCATTTAACACTAAATGAGGGATCCCTTATTGGAAGGGCCCTGTATATATATATATATATATATGTAGTTTATTAGACACTTTTGAATTATAATTTGAAGAATGTTATCCACATTCTCTAATTTACCTTCTTCATTAATATTTTTTTTTATTATTCTCATTTTGCAATGTAAATATATGATTACAATCGTTCATTTTTTAAATTTAACTATTAAGATCATTTATGCAAAAAAACAACAAAATTAAAAATCGTTTAATTATATAATTGTAATCAAATAAACATACAATTTTTATAATAATTTAATTTACTGTTTGTTTTTTGTTTTTGTCGGAGATTCATCGTTTATTTATTTGATAACGATTACATAATTAAATAATTTTCAATTTAGTTGATTTTTTACATAAATAATCTTTAAATAATTATCTAAAAAATAAACGATTTTAATTTAAAAAATAGATTGTGAAATGAAAATGATAAAGAAAACAATTGTGAAAAAATGTGATAACATTCCACAATTTGTTTACCACTTTTGGGTATATATTGGGGGGGATTTAAGCTTTTCAGCTACACAGGTTTGGGTTGGGACAAATACTCGGCCAATTAGCCGAACAGCTTGGCTCCTATCATGACCTCTTGTGGGCGCTGAAGCCAACAACCCAATAAACAAACCCAAACAACAAATGGGATTGCATAATGTTGAGCAAAAAAGAAAAAAAAGGGATTGCATAAGATCCATAAAAAAGTTTAATGATCGCACATGATGTTACCCAACAACTAACGGATGAAGAGAAATATAAAATACTCAAAAACAAGAATTTTCACAAGTAATGTTGAGGGGTTTACCCACACACCATGATTAGAATTATATTGGAAAAACAGAGGGTTGCGTGAAAAGAAGAAGAGTGATCAATTGGTTGAGAGGGACCTATTAGAAGTTGAACCAAAGAAATTATAATTATCATACTAATCCTTTATTCCTTGATTTATGATCAACATTGCTTAAAAATAACTGAGAAATAAACTGTATAATAGACATTCTCTTCATTACCAAATGATTAATATTCAAGAGAGATGATAAAAGTGTAAAGTGACTAAAAAGTGAGATTTCATTAATTTCTGAACTTAAAAAAGTGAGAAACAAACACCAAAAGGAGGGTATAGCCTTCCTCCAAAAGGATCAAATGCCTTTGCAAATTGCAAAAACAAAAAGAGGGGGAAACCCAAAAGACCAAACCCAACCCCCATTAACATCATATATCCCACCCAATTAAAAATATTAATCAAAAGAAGAGCTTCGTTAAATATATAATGGCTCTCCAAAAACTATTAGAATTAGTACCCAACACCCAAAACACTAGTAATTAAGTAACCAAATATATGGGCATGGCAGTAGAGGTAGAGACCCTCTGTTGTTGCTGCTCCATGTTAAGCTCCCTGAGGCTCAGATAAGGAATGTCCAGCTCACCCTTACTGGTCGGAGACAGAGTTCCGGCGAGGGGTCCCGAAGACGGCCGGCTCATGGTACGGTAAGGCGTGGTGGAACCGCTTCTGCTCTCGGTGATATACACAGGTCCTGAAATTGAAGCTCGAAAAGCTTTAGCCCTGGCGTGGTGCACATCTTCATCACCACGGTCATGACCACCACCATGGCCATGGCGGTTGTGGTGGTGACCAACAGGGCCGGTCCACCTCCATTTGAAGAAGAGCAGAGCGTTTCTCCACCACCGCTTCTTCTTGCTGGCCTTGTGGGGCTTCTTGGAGTAGTGGTCGTCCTTGGAAATGGGTTTCTGGAGCTTGAAGTGTATGGAGTCTATGGATCTTGGGGCCTCACGCTTGTGCCTTCTTGCTTCTTCCAGGACCTTGTTTTGGACAAGAAAACAAATGGGTCAGATCAAAACTTGATGCAGAGTGAAAGCCTGGAGAGAAAAATTATGTATGAAGAATGTTGTTGTTAATGGGACCTGAAAATAGTCGATTTGAGGGTCAAAGCCGTAGTCGCTGAAGTGCTGAGGTTCTTGTGGCATCGGAAATATTGGTGACTTGTTGGACATTTTGTTTGACTGTATTTCTGTATTTGTTAGTTGCTTTTTTGTTTTGCTTTGTGGGAAAGCAGAAAATGAAAACAGGGGAAGGAGAAGAGGAGGAGAGTAAAGTGGGGAAGTGGAAAAGTGAGGCTTGGGGGCTCAAGGTGTGTAATTTGTAGGAGCAGTAATGGCCGTTGGCATTGCTAAGCCCTAGTAAATGCTCTCTATGCACACCTTTGAGTCTTCCAACAATACTCCCTCTATTAACTGCATTTATTATATCTCTCTCTCTCTCTCTCTCTCTCTCTCTCTCTCTCTCTCACTAAAGTACTAAACAAATGAAAAATAATAGACATCACTCTCCCATTGACTCCCCTCATTTAGAGGGCATGACTATGAGATGACTAAGGCTATCTAATTAATATATGATTTGAAGATGGTTAGGTGCCTAAACCCATGTGAAATCTTCAATTTGAAGGAATGATATATGTGTTTTGAGAACGCATAATATCTCTGATTTGAAGGGACTTGACACTTTGAATAAAAAAAAAAAAAAAGGGACTTGACTTGACACTCCGTTATGAGCATGTATGGTTGGCACCTAATTAATCAGGATCACAAAAATATTTTGGTTAGTTAATTATCATCAAACTTAATAAGTTAATTTTGGCCAATGAATATTTAGCGTAGTAGATGACATCTAGTATCTCTTTATTACAGTAGATCTTGAGTTCAAATCTCATGAATAATTATCATTTTACATTCGTAACGATTATAATTTTATCGTTTGCAATACTTGCTGAATTTAACTTAGATAATATAAAACACGAGTAATATATGCTGAGTTTTAAAATCACATACACGAAATCTATTTTTGAGGTAAAACATAGGGACTAAAATCATTTTTTTTTCCTTTCCATTTTAGATGACTGAGAATCAATGATTACAATTCCAAAAGAATGACTCATTATAGTGTTCAAAAATGTTAGAAATACGGACCAATTGATATTTGATAAATTCCAAAAAAAAAATTGGAATCGTAAACTTAAGGGGATCATGTATTACCCATTTTCCCATTCCCATGTCTATTTCCAAATGTGTGTATACCAAATTTGATAAATGAATATCATTCTCTTTTGTACAAAGGACACACCTACCTACGGAAAATATAAAATACATTACAAGTAACAAAGGAGAACAATAGAACTTACTCTTGCTCTCAATCCCAAGTAACCTTATCATCTTGGAGATCTATATGGTTCCTAATTTAATCCATGAAAACCAAATCACGTGAATTCCATACAACATTGGTCATTATTTTAATCTACACATGGAAACGAAATCATCACGGGTACAATGCAACGAAAAAGACTCATATATAGTAAGTAGAAGAAAATTAATTCCAAATTTAGAAGAAAAGGCAAACCCACTGGTTCATCCGCAGCATTAATCCTCTTCAACCCTGTCAAGTTGCTCATGACTCATGAGCTCTGCACACACGTGGTATGGTGGGTGATGATCAAGTTCAGCATAGAGTGTTTGTTGCTGCATATAACTTGGCTTTTGATTTTATTTGGTAACCCAACTTCTAGGCTTCACATATATGCACTTTGTGGATGTGAGGATGTCTTTTGTAAACTTTGTGTCATACAGCCTAACATACAAGCCACACTCATGTTTGGTATTTTCTTACTGGGCTTCGATAGGCCCAGTTCATCCTATCATTACTTAGTAGCTGAAGCCTGAAATACATCCCTACATTCTTTGATGCGATTTGGCCCATATGGGGAAACTCAGATATTAGGCAGCCGGCCCAGAATCGAGACATAATCGGTGGAGAGAAAAAGATTGCTTGAACTTCTTTTATTTTCATTTCTTTCTAGTCAAACTTGTCAACGTGGGTGCAATAACATTTGAAGGTGGGAAGTGGAAAATCCTTCAAATTTGATTACTGTTATTTGGATAGTTAGTGCTGTTATTTTGACCACCATATTTTGTTTTGTTTACCTTCGATTTTAAAAATTCTAATTATATCCTTAAATCTAAAAAAATAAAATAAAATAAAAAACTACTAATTTTTCTCCTTTTCTCCCTTTCCTTCTTTTTCTCTCTTTCTCCTTTCCTCACCAGAGCACCATGGGTGGCTGGCCACCATGTCAACCTCCAGATCGAAGAGAGACCAACGACAGTGGGTGGAGGTAGGGTGGGAGGGTGGCTCATACTTTTTTCCTTTTTTTTTTTGCTTTATTTAATGGGCTAATTACAAAGTATTGCTCCTCGGTTTGTCGTCATTTTCAATCCCTCCTATAGGGTTTCAACTATTTCAATATAATATGTATAGTTTTCAATTGAAATCAATATCGCTCATTGCCAAACTAGAGAGAGCTAGAGAGAGAGAGAGAGAGAGAGAGAGAGAGAGAGAGAGAGAGAGAGAGAAGAAAAGGGGTTTGATGGGAGCGGATATGCAGCTAGTAGAGGGGAGGAGATAAATTCAATCATGTGTAGAGTCCACATTAGCTGAGATGCAGCACTAATCATCATAACCGGGTAATAATAGTGATGAAATCCAGTGAGTCCTGTATAAGTAAATCTCATTTATTTTAGCAAGATGATACAAAATATGATAGAGTTACAATATTTCAAAAAATTATATTATCACCAAAATTGCATTTTAGCCGTAAAAGTGATATCTTAAAATACTAAGATACGTATATGAGCATTACATCAAAGCATGATAATTGAAGTTTTATTATAAAATTTGATTTAAAATGAATAGAAGTAATAAGTTAGATTAATATAATACATGAAACTGGGGCATGATGGAGCTTCCCATTATTTTATGTCGAAGCATTTGACTATATTGAGAAAGGACTCAAAGGAGGTGGAAATTGTAAGAAGCAGACAAGAAAAGGGAAGGGGAAATATTGGTAAAGGAAGAAGGGCAAGAAAGTAATTTGGTCTAAAACCGCGTCAACCCTGGCAGGCGTCTGTTAGACCAGTAATAGCAGCAGCCGTGCGGTGTAGGCAGTAGTAGGAAAAGAGCAATTGCAGTAAGTAAACGCTGAAATTATCAAGAACCTTCCTCATTATCAACTCTCCCCATCCCACTTGTCTCTCTATCTTCATTGATATTCTTAAATACTCGTATCAAATTCCATCTCGCTCAAAGCCTCAAACACACCAAAAACCTGCGCTCAGAGCTCGTGAAACCATGCCGGACCACCACCTGGAACCGGCAAATCTAGACTACCCGTCCCAGCCGTCCAAGGGCTACGCGCTCAGCGGCAAGATCATGCTCAGCGCCATCATCGTCCTCTTCTTCGTTGTCATTCTCATGGTCTGTCTCCACCTCTACGCCCGCTGGTACCTCCTCCGCGCCCGCCGCCGCCATCTCCGCCGTAACCACCGCAACCGACGTACCCACATCCTCTTTCATGAGGATCCCGCCGCTGCCGCCGTCTCCGTTCCCACGCGCGGCCTTGACCATTCTGTCATCAAGTCGCTCCCCGTCTTCGTCTATTCCTCGAAAACGGAGCACCAACCGCCGTTAGAGTGCGCCGTGTGTTTGTCCGAGTTCGAGAACAGCGAAACGGGTCGTTTGCTTCCCAAATGTAAGCACAGCTTCCACATAGAGTGTATTGATATGTGGTTCCACTCTCACTCCACGTGCCCGCTGTGTCGGGCCCCGGTGGAACCGGGACCCGATTCGGAAAATCCGGGTGATGTGGTTTTGAATGTGGGCGAACTGGAGAGGAGTGAATCGGGTCAGAGTTCTGGGTTGTGCTCCGAGTGCTGCGCCGAAGATGGAGCCGGCCGGTCGGGTCGGTCTTTCTCTTTGGTGGGCACGTCGTCGTTTGGGGCCCGGAGAAAGCCATCGGAGATTGTCGTGCCGAGAAGGAATGAGAGCTTCGGGAGGTCGGAGGAGGAGTCGAGCCGTGACTCGCCGTCGAGTCAGGCGTTTAGATCGCCTATGAGTCGTATGCTGTCGTTTAAGAGAATCCTGAGCAGAGAAAAGAGAAACGGCGGCGTTTCGCCGTCTGGGAATGCAGGGAGTTGTAGCTCGGTGGCCGAGTCGGATATTGAGCGAGGGCGAGAAGGGGCTGAGTGAACTCGGGGATTAACTCGGAGTGACAATAGGGTGACGTGACGCTAATTTTATCGAGCTTTTTTGGCAGAGACACCCGGCGACTGTCAGGCAGTCAGTCTCGGATTCCGGCTCTACAATCCGGGCAGTGTATATGCCAAGTTGGGCAAATATGGAAATTTAATTTACACGTGGCAGGAAAGTAGCAGCCGTGGATTTCTCGCTGTTTTGGGACCTGTATATAAGTATATAACTTTGTCCCTTCATTTCATTGATATGTTCTTTCTCTTGTTTTATTTTATACAATTTATTATATTGATATAAAAATTTGAAATGAAAGTAGAATTTTTGGTCCTTGTTTTGAATTCCAAATGCATGTGTTGAGTGCCAAATGTTGAGAAGAAGAGGAATCTCTATCTCATCTCTATGAAGACAAAAAGAATATTTACATAAATGAATTTGGCTCTTCCCACCGCGGCGGATCCATGAAGATGTGTTCGTGCTAATCCGTTACTAAAACATACTTAACTCATAGTTATAAAATTAAATTCTAATAGCACAGCCTTTAGCTATGAATTAGTTTAGAGAGGGTCAAACCCAACACCAAAAGTCTCACGTAAAGCAAATAATATCATCATCTCCCATTCAATCATAACCCATTAGAAGAATTGCAAATTTGCAATAAATCATGGGTGAGTTAGTAAAATCAATACCCTTCTCTTTTCTTGTCTTTTTGAAACATTTTTTACAAACATTTTGCCTCTAAATATTAAATAACAAACTATAAACCGTGAAGTCAAGTATCTACATCTAAGGAAAGATATTTGAGTTCATAAGATCAATTGACCCATTTGCACATTGATAGATCCATCCGTAATTTTCACTACAATCTTTTTAAATCCCATTCGCTTTTTTTTTTTAATGCAGAATATAAAATTTAAGCCAAATCCACTTGAAAATACACAGTCATTATTGCTTGAACTTTAAGCTTGCTTAAATAAAGAACTAAGTTAATTATATAAATATTTTTTCAGTGTATATGAATAATTTTTAAGTTACTTGTATATAATAATCATAATAAATATGTCCAATTTAATAATTTAATAATTAGCACGATACTTTAATTATTTGTAGACACGTTTTTTAACACGACACATACTGTCCACCAATTATATAAATCATGTCTCCGAGTCAGAATCAATCAACAGCCAAAACAAAAATGAACAATTGCCTTTCTCAGTCAATCAAAGACTCCCAGTCCTATAGTTTTTTTTTTTTAAATAAATAAATAAAATAAATTCAGAAGAAAATATTTATCATATAACATACGACTGATCATATAGTGATGATTTTTTAAAACAGGCAAGTGCTGGCTCGACAAATTAATAACGAATGCTTGGCGATGATCACCAAACACTCGGTGCTTGGTGTAAACATACGAACATTTGCACCTTAATAAAATTGAATATCTACAATATAAATATCATATGTTACTTTTTGGATAATTTATGAATTTTGAATGTTAAACGAATTCATCTTTCACTAATAAAATGTAAACTTTTCATCATTAAATATATTTATATAACATGTCGTGTGTCACAATGACCGACTTAATTATTTTGCATTTGACCCAACAGTGTTAAATGTACCACAGTGTATTTTTGGGTCTCTCGTCTGTTTGATGCCATTAAATATAGTCACTGACCAATGTTTGGTACATTGGACCCAAGTTCCCAACCCAGTGAGCTGAACCGCTTGACCAGACAACTTTATAATTGGTTAGGTGAAAGGAGCTTTCCTCCAGTCATACCAAATGAACCTTATCAGCGACTTTATTAATACAACTAATTAATTGTATAAAATCAAGAAAAAGATACATTTGTGTTACAATTTTCATTCTTTCTTTTTCTTAGTTGCATACTTGCATTTGGTTTGGGGTTGAAAAGTCAAAATGACAACAAGTAAAACCATTACCAGGGTTCCAAGCTCCAAAACAAAAGAGCACGAAACTCACATCATATTCCTTGACTTTGCTATGAATGGGAATGGGATTGAGGTCTGGAGCAAGTAATAAGTAATCTCTGATATTGACTTTAGATCAAATAATGCAATGACACGTTAACTCAAAGACACATGAAGTCCAAATCAAAGGGGAAATAATATGAGTAAGTCACCAAGTCTTGAAGACAAGAAAAATTAATGGTCTTGGTGTACACACCACGTATACACGTAGTTGTGGAAAACCAGATTACTTACCACATGAGATTCCTTAGTCATATTACCACATTAGTGGAATACAATACCCAAACCCAGTCCACCCCCCACGGCAATCCTGAGGACCTTAGTTGCAGATTCACATGTAAGCAAATGCAATGCAACTACACAAGCACCGGCATGCATGCGCTCAATTGTTGACTACGGATTAAACAAAAAAAGATATAGCATTGGCATTATTGACAATCTTACAAAACAAGATAGTTTCTCGTTCATAATAATACATTGTGTTACAAGGTCTCATTACTAAGAGTATATGCGAATAATAACGCTAAAAAATATTACAATTTCCTACTAATCACTGTTAGTAAACTACAAATGCAGGGCTAAGGGGCCCTCACTCCTAGGTTGGTTGCTTTGAGCCGTCCAGCGAAGTGTTGAATGGTCTCCCCCTCAATGGTAGAGTTACACTTGCTAATGACATTCATGTCAACCTGGAGAATGTAGGTCAACTGATTCGACAAATTGAGAGCTTTTTCTCCTCTTGGCTTCGGGAGTGCACCGTATTCCACCAACCTTTCCTAGTTTTGAAGAAAACTTGCAGTTTGTTTGAGAAGATCTCTCTGCTGATTTATATACCTTAGAAGATGACTTGACTGAGGGAGATTTATCAGTCCCAGTCTTGTTGTTTTCAACTTTTCCACATGCTTTCCTCAATGGAGACTTCACTCTCTTTCTTGACAACCGAAAACCAGTTTCCTCCCTTCTCTTGTCATGTCTAAGGAGCCGAACATGGAAGGGATTTGCAGCTGTGTAACAAACAGATTCGCCATCTACCCCACTCCTATCCAACTCAATGTTTCCATTGTTTACCTAAAATTATAATATTAAATAGGCACTTATTTTGAAATCATAGAAATTATCAAAACACTGTATATTGTCCATTAAGACAATTAAACAAACAGGTGCTCATTATATAAACAAGAGAAATACCAGTTGCAGAAGTGCAGAAAAGCTCCGCGCCACATCATACTTTTCCTGACCTTTTACAACATCAGCAAAGGATAAGATATTTCTATTGTCTGGTTCGAGGGATAGTCTGTCAAGAATTCTTTCACCATAGCCATGAATGTCAAAAGCAGGGTGTGATTCCTATGGAAAATATAGCTTTCCTTTAACATGAACCGGCGGAAGAAAAATAAACACGAAGAAAATATGTAATACAACTATGGGCTGTTTTGATCTTGCTTTTTAAAGTAAAGTGTTGACCCACAGCAAGGAAGCAAAACAGATAGAACTTACTTGTTCTTCCAAGTTGTACTCAATTTTCTGTTTCCATGTTGAAACACGAGCAGCCAGTTCAGTTTGCTTCTCGTTTTCAGCTATGCTAGCAAGGAGAGTGTCCTAAAGGGAAGATAGGTAGCCAACCAAAAAACATTGCAGATAAATTACCAAGGTATAAAATATAAAGATAAGACTAAACAACTTCTCCAAACAGGAGAAAGAGGGG
>QANW01001876.1:231535-490094 GCA_003254865.1 Dryas drummondii | reverse complement strand
GGGGGGGGGGGGGGGGGGGGGGGGAAAGAGCATTGATGTGTCTTCTAAGAGAAATTTTCTTTTCTACAGATCAGAGTAGGCAATGATGCTATAGATCACACAATCAAATTTGCCTTAAGAATTAAAATATGCCCCAGTAAACTAAACCTCCCCAAAGCCCCACAGAGAGAGTTTCTGAAGCCAGTAAACAAGATATAATACAGCTCAACATTTCACTATTACCACAACCCAGAAGCAAAGTTTGAAATATATACTTACAAGGTGAGAGCGACATAAATCTTCCAGGCTTTCATGAGGATTTGGATCTTCATATCCAAACGTTTCATCAGTACCAAAGTGAGGACCACCATCCTCATTCTGTATAATATCAATAAAAATCAACCTAATGAGGTCCTGCAGTTCATTTCAAGTTGTGTAGTGACAAATTAGCTGTTCATTCTAACCTTATCATTGTGCAGAGGTACCCCTTCATCCATGAACATATTTTCTGGCATGTCAGTATCTGGTTGCCCAAAGTCAGGGATCTCATCATCATATTCAGTGTCCTCATTTCCATCCATAGGATTGCAAAAGGGATCAAAATTTTCATGTCTTCCATCAATAAGTGATTGCCGCAGCTGCAATTAAGAGAGCAGGCTCATCAACCAACCAAAAGAAGAAATCTAAATAAACAAATGCAAAAACAAACCTTTTCAAATAATGGAGGAGATTGGGACCCTCTTTGTCTTTCATGGGCATGACGTCGCATCTCCCATATTTTTGTGAGCTCTGAACTAATAGTACCCTGCAATTTTGCAGGTGGAAACAGTGTACTCATAGAGATCTGCTTAGTAGAGTTTACCTCTTTCCTTTTAGAAGTTTTGACTGCTAGGGAAAAACACAATGAAAGAGAAGCATTGCGTTAGGTACATAACAATATTATAAGTGCAAAAAGCTAAAGAAACAAACACTGAAAACAACCTTTTCTAAAAGGTTTTACTTTCAAATTCCCAGGTTCATGGGGATTCAAAGGCTTCCATGGATCTTCATCATCCTCTGATTCATCCAAGTCCCTAGGCTCTGAATATCTATCCTCTATATCAAATCCATGAGTGTTATCATCAAAATTATCATTGGCAGGAGGATCAGGTCCAATATTACAATTGTTGACGTCAAAGCTGCAATCAATTGGAGGAGATTGATTGACATTAGCATCCTGGCACTTTTGAAGAGGTGACCTATGTGCAGTTCCACCTGAACGTCTTATAGGAGACTGATAGCTTTTTCGAGTTGAGCCGACCCTATAGGCACTAGTTTGTCCTTTACCAACTCCATCTGCACTCAAATAATCATGCACAGCTACAGCATCACATGGATCTAACAAAATGAAATCCTGGTAAAGATCGTTGGTGGCCAGCTGCAAACACAATTGTTGTGATTAAATAAATTATAAAAATATGTTTAGCAAATTACCCAAAAAAATAAAATAATAATAAATGGAAGAACTATGGTACCAGATATGACTCTAATTCTCCAAAATCACCAGTAGTATCTAAGCAATCACCTTCAAGTACAACTAGATTTGCTGGGGGCTTCACAAAGGGATTCAAAGGAGCATCTTTCCCCAATGAACTATCTAAGCAATTCTTTGCTTCCACTGCAAGGCAAATAGATTTCAGTGGATGATTGCACAATAATATCCCAACAATAAATTAGACAGTAATGGCTACCTGAGATGTCATCTAATCCCCAAAACGTATCATTTTCTTCATCAGAAACAGCATGGGAACTACTCCCACCTTCTTCAAGCTGAACTGGTGTACCTTCTGATTGTTCATGCTGCCTATTTGAAAGATACAGTAAAATGTGTGTGTGAGAGAGAGAGAGAGAAGCAATTCCAAAGCATACCTTGTTGTGCAACATAGAACACTTATGCCCAGATTGATGAAAAGGTCATCATCATCATTATCTTTTCCTAGGAGTGGCCATTTTAGACACCACGCCAAATTAGAGAATTATATTGACTATTCCTTTCAAAACCTTAAAATTACACAACCTACTAACACAACTAATAAACAAGTCAAATTAAGGTCAAACACAAACAATTTGATCTTGACACTTTCTTTTTTTGGTCTAACACAACAAACTTGTTTAACTAGTATAGTATTGTATCTAGAAAATATCTTCTTCCTTTTTTTTTAACTTGGTTTTGTATGAACCCTTGTAAAATACACGTTTCTTTTCTTGGTTTTGATAGCAACCAATCAAGTGAACTTTTCTTTTCGAAGTAAAAGTCATATTAGTCTTACTCAACCCTCTTCATCATTTTCACCTTCCACTTTAACTTGTTTTTTTTTTGTTATAAGTGCATCTACATTGTATATGCCCAAACACCTAAGCCAACTTTCTCTTATCTTACCACAAATAGTTGTCACTCCCATTGTTTCTCTAATAAATTGATTTTTCAAAATTAATGAGGTATGATAGTGAACCATATTGAACACATTAGCCAAGTTCAATAGATTTCGGAACCTGGAAGCCATTATTTGCCCAAAACTTCAAAAGCAAGCTTGCAATTTAGGACAGAAGTTAAAGAGAGGCAGTGACTAGTTGACAACTAATCTCCCCAGTAAAGCTATAGTCAAACGAACTCAAACAAAAATGAGTTCTTTAAAAAAATGAACACAGGCGCGGACACACACAAACAGATATTTGGTGGCATATAGTCATAAAGTACAAATCTTCAATCAAATAATATAATACCCCTATATGTTTTAGCGAAAATAAGAACACCCACAAAGTCAAAAATTCATATTAACGAAATTGTAATAAGAAAAATAAAAGGAACAAACCTCTTCTGGGAAAGGAACTCCAAAGCACGTATAACCAACGAATAAAGGTATTCCACCTTCCGACTATACACCTGAACCGAACCTTGAAGCAGCAGAGCAGCTGCATCCAACCAAAATCATCACACAAAATATCCCCCAAAAAAAAAACTAATTTTTTTTGAAAAAAGTCCCAAATAAAAGGCACACCTTCAGCGAAATTCACCGGGACACGGCCGTCGGCTTCAGTGGGTATTTCACCGGAGCAAATCTTTAGCAAATACTCTTCAAGTTTTTGTCCAAGATCGAGTTCCCAATTGGATTCTAGGTCACGCTCTGCATGCACTCTATGAAACCCGCCTCCGCCGCCATTGCTGCCAGTGCCACTTGGTTCTTCTCTGGCGTTGGTCATCTTCTGTGGGTTGAATTCGGCTTTGGTGCATTGTGGAGGTGCTGGAATCTCATTTGGGGAACCCTAGGGTTTTTCAATTTGGGGGATTTTCAGAAAGTGATAATTTTTTAAGGTCAACGTGAAATTGGAACCAACAGTGTGAGAGACTGCAAATCAAAGTATGTCGCTCAGTCTGCAATTCGCGAGCTTGGTTTTGGCAGAGAGAGAGAGAGAGAGAGAGAGAGAGAGAGAGAGAGAGAGAGAGATTCAAAAGTTTCAAAGACCGTTTTCCCGCTCCCTTGTACTGTTGTTGCTGTGGTTGTTTTTTTATTTCAATTTGTATTATTATTATTTTTTATCTTTTCTTGTAAATCTGTTCTTTTTATCTGATTTTGCATATTTTATTTATGGAACATTGTTTGTCAACATCATATAAGAAATGTCTCTATATTTCATTAAATAATTTTATCTAAATATTTATAAATCAAGGTGACAGAAAAAATTAAAAAATATTACATTCTTTGCTTACCGGGCCATTGCTGACTAAATCATCAATGGGGCATGCCCAATGGAGTTTGTGGAACCCGTCTCATGTGAGAGATGCCTCATTAAAAACTCTCTCGGCCACTGCCTTCTCAACCTTCTAAAGCCACAAGTGCGAACTGTTGCGCATATTTTATTATTTATTATGCAAATTACATGTTATTTTTGTATTGAAAATTTGAAACTACATGTTATTTGTTTTAAATAAAATTATTTGTTTCATCTCAATTAATCATATTATATATTATATTTCTAATAATATTAAAGTCTTTCCAATCTTAAACATCAGATTCTTGCATTTAATGCTCAAGATCTATGGTAGTGTGCATATATTAGAGTCCATGACTCAGCTCATAGTTCATGACTAATTGACTATTCATGGCCCAAGTATTCCTTGAGCTACAAGCTAATAGCCTTGAACCTCATGCCTTACCATAAAAATAATGTTATATTTACTATATTCTTATACCACATTTTTATACTATCTTACGTGTTATTATTTTACTGAATAAGGTTTTTATTTTTCTTTTTCGATTTTTGTTTTTATTTTTAAATATCAAATATATGAATGTCATGTAAGTTATCATATAAGATAATAAAAAATTATGTTATAAAAATATGGCATATCTAGCACTACTACACCGTAACGTTTAAAATGTGTGACAAGAGTTGTGTGTCATAATTACAATTCATAACCCTTAACCGTGAGCCTCAAAAGTTGAGACTTTGGTCTCATCGCTTGAGTCATGACGCCTGGGCTTGGGGCCTAGGTTAATGGGCTCATGGCTTGCAGATTGCGAGTTTGGGATTTGGACTTTCCTATGGTTTTTCTTTGTGTTAATGGAGCTCCTTGGTTTGTTGTTCAAGGCCCAAAGCTTATGCCTCGTAATTGGAGTTTGAGTGAGTAGTAAGGTATAGACGGATTACGTGATACTATCAATTAAATACATATATTGTTAACGATCATTTAGTCTAAGTGAATAACATATAGTCTCTTTTTATTGCAATAAATATTTTGAGTTCAAATCTCATAAAGATAATATTTTGATTGTTAAAAAAAAAAAAAAAACCAAACACATTGTTGTTTATATATACAAATAAAAAAGGCCATATTGTGCAAATAGTCCATGTGCTTTTATATATTGCAATGTGATTTTAATTGTTTTAACAATGCTCTTGTGAGCAACTTTAAATTATAACCGAGGCTAATATTTTCAATGCTTTTTAGATAAAATGTAGCTTCGTAGAGAAAAATATCACTACACTAATAATTAGTTAGTAAAAATATTTCCAAATACACTCTTTTATTAATTGTATCCAATACAAAATAAAAAATCTTATGATTATCTTAGAAGTTATTATGTATAATTGTAACACCTTTGCATACCAAATGCCAAGTAGGATATATAATATGGAGTAACTAAATATGGAACAATTAAGTAGGTTCATTATACACACATTTCTAATGAATTAACTAAATCATAAACAAACAAATAACCTATAAAGGAACCTATATTAACTAAATCACCTATACTAACAAATAAATATATTAAACCTAAAGACAATTTTCAGTTGTATGTTTCTTATTCTACTATATATGCTTGTCGACACTCTTTGATAGAGATTGCATTCCACATATTAATTTACCTAATGTGATTATAGAATGGCATTATGTGTAAATAAACTAAATCTAATATGGATTATAAATATTCTATATGGCTTTTGGAAGTAATGTTATACATGCAGCTAGGGACAAATTTGAAATAAAATAAACATTAAATAGAATGAAGAAATAGGAAATCCCAGATTTAGGAAAAAAAAAAAGAAGAAATAGGAAATGGGCGGTAATAATGTCACTTTATTCATAACAATAATTATATGCTATAGTTTTTTTTTTTTTTGTTTCGGATTTCCATACTATATATGTATTTATACTTTCATCATGCCAGCTTCGTAGGGAACCCCGCTGGGAAAGATCCACTTGTCACCCAAAACGAACTTGCCGGGGGTGAAGTCGACTGCGTGCTGGGCAGTAAGCACCTTCTTTCCGCGCCATGCGACCCTCTTGGCCTGTTCGGCGCCGGGTCCCCTGTTCCCGAACTCACCGAACCAGCAGTTGTTGTGGTGGAAGGCACCGCTCCACTCGGTCCACCCCTCGGGCTGGATGACGTCATCGATCTGTGACTGCATGACAATGGCCCTGGAGAAGCTCTTCCATGGCCTGCCGAGGTACGCCTTGTTGGTGTTCTTCACGGCTATGTAGTCGGGCTCGCCGGTGATGGTGCAGTTCTGGAGGATGATGGCGGAGGGCTGGCGCCTGTCGCTCCTGCCCTGTGCTGTGACCATGCAGTACTGGTTGGGAAGAGGCTTCCTGATGATGGTCTTGCAGTTCTGGAAGACGGCGGCGGCGTCACCAAAGATGAAGTCGATGGTGCCGCTGATGGTGCAGTCGCGGTAGAATTGCCTGTGGGTTTGGGTGTAGAGGGTGTCTTGGTACCCGTCCATCTGGCACCTGTAGAAAATGGACAGGTCAGACTGCACACGGAGGGCCACGGCTTGGTGGCCTTCCGGTCCGGCTGTGTTCTCAAATCCCATGTCCTTGGCAATGAAGTAGTCTCCAATAACAGCTGTAGCAGTCAACAAAAAATACTAAAATAAATATGTTATATTGTTAATATTAATATGAAAATAAAAATAGAATGAAGCGAACTTATTACCGAATGTTGCGGTGTTGAAAGTTTGGACTCCCTCGGCGAAGTTCTTTCTACCGGTGACCTTGGACTTGGTGGCGCCATCGCCGATCATCATGACATTGATCATCTTCTTGTCAATAAGCACAGACTCGTCGTAGACTCCTTCCTTGACGTAGATAATGAAGACCCTGTCCGATCGGTCCAAGGGGACATCCTTGAGAGCTTCGTTGATGGTCTTGTACTTGCCGGTGCCATCCTTGGCGACGACGACGTCGGGCTTGAGGGCCTGTGGAGTGGTGTCTGCGAGCTCCAGCCTGCGGATGTTGATCCATGCGGGGATGGGCTTTCTCCCGGTGACCTTCCCACTATTGGTGGCCTCCAAGAGACGGCGGTTGGTGTTGGTTTGGATGTTGAGGGCGCCGAACATGGTGGCGATCTCGCTGACCATGGCGAGTCCGTTGCTGGTGAGCTGTTGGGATGTGGTCAAGAATTGCTTCATCTTGGCTCCGGCCTCACCGGTGGTGTTCTCGAACCCGTCCAAGCAGGTCTGCTGGTAGGTGATGGCGCCGCTGAGCCAGATCTTGACGTCCGCCACGTAAGCGTCCATATTGGTAATGTCAAAAGTACCCAACTTCTGGAACGAGTCGGAGAGGTCGTTGATGGCGAACTCCAAAAGCTCCTTGCAGTTCTGGAGGGCCTGGTTGGCCATGGGGTCCTTGGCCAAGTCTTGAATGGTGTTGGACTTCTGGATGACCTCCTTGATTTTGTCCATGGCCACTTTGAACCCGACCCGGATTAGCTCTTTTGGTTCAGTCAAGTTTCCGGCCGCGCTGCTCAGGCTGCTCTCGCAGGTCTCTTTGTAGTCGGTGGGCTGGCAGATGGCCTGGATCGCCTTGGTTGACGTCGAAACGTTGCCTTCCGATTTCTGGCCATCCTGTTTCGTTAGCCCAACAGCCACGGCAACTACCATAGCCACCAGAATAAGAGCAGAGACGCCAATAATGGCGAACTTCTTCTTCTTATCACTCCCGTCACCGCTCATTTTCGATACTAGTTTAAAAAACTACTTTTTAAATAGCGGTGCCGGGTTGGTGGCTGAAAAAGAATAAGAAACAAATTTACTTTTTTATTTTTCAGGTGATCAACTATTGAGAGCTGTTGGGGCTCCCTTATTTCTACTACTGCCCTGAGGAATGTCTCCTCCAATGGAGGTATATATAGGGAACGAGGTCACCAAATCTGAGGTGGGAGAGCACTCACGAGTCACGACAAAATTGGGGGTCGTTACTGTACTTTTTCCGAATCTATATTTGATCGAGTTCGTTTTGTTATTCAAATGACTGGTAAGGCTTAACATGTGGCTCCTTCAATCGTGGACTACCACTGGCTACAAGTTTGGTGACCAAACAGATGTGTAAACACAGAATTGTTCAATTAAGCTTAAACGAAAAGATAATGCTTGTTATATATGTTGTTATTGTTGGAGATATGATTAAATTTCATATTTATTTTTTAAATTATTTGGTGGTTTTTTTTATAGCCATTTCATAATAATTTACTTATGGTTTAATGTGTTACAGTAATCATTACTCGCTTACCATATATATAGAGGTATGTTATATATAATTTATATTTATTTATTAACAGATTAAATAATTTCGATAACAGTCTTTTTTTGAATCACAACAAGTATATATTATAAAGAATAATATATAATTGATTCATACATGCATCTCTATTTATGTGTATGGTAATGTTTATAAAATATTGACATGTTATATTGTTAAATTATAAATTTTAACAATAACTCAATCGATTATCAATGATTCAAATGAAAAAATTAGTAATTCATGATATGTTACTGTACGTCTACATGCTATATATACACACATATACATAAAGTACTATTATTGATCATTTGTTCATGCACTTAATATTACTAGTTAGTGTACGTTATAGTAAGGCTTTTACATATTAATATTTTAATCATCCAACGGTTAATAGAATACATGCTGAAAAAAGAGAGTGAATGACATATCTTATCAAGCAATTTTTAGTGTTAATTGAAAACAATACATTCATCGATTTATCACAATTAGTACCCAATTACAAAATTAGATAATTAAACAATTTTCAGTTTGATTTTTGATTTTTGATTTTTGATTTTTGATTTTTGATTTTTGATTTTTGATTTTTGATTTTTGATATAATCTTGAAAGATACCTAAAAAATGAGTAGATCATATGGCCACATTGCAAGATGGTCCACTTCACAAATAAACCTCCAAGTTAAGTGCTCATGAACATACATCCGCATTGGATCCCGGCCCTTATATACATTAATTATGTATGTGTAAAAGTATTTTTGTTTCCATACTATGAATGTAAGAGTAATTAAACTTGAAATTCAGTTCTTAATTTCACAAAGTAAAGAGCCTAGCTAATTATGTAAGGGTTGTTGAATCTTAGGGGGATTTTATACCGGTTGTGTAATAGGAAAAATTATTTTGTATAATACGTACGAATGTTTTATACTTTTAGGGTATATATAGTATTAATAACGTCTATTAATATTTTAGACGTGAATCAGCTAGTTACACTATGTGATGATATTACGGTTATACAACACAATTTCTCGTGTAATCAAAGGACTAAATAAGTTAATTGGAAGACATATACACACAAATTAACACATGAAATTGCATATCTTGTAATAATGACATTCGTTAAATATTGCAACAATTCTAACAACTTATTATATTAGAATTTCTTAATATCATTATAATATATATTAAATATATATACACAAAGTCTCTTGGCATGATGTCTGTTTTTTAACCAAGGAACAAACATGAGTATTTCTATGATATTTTGTCATTTTATATGCTATTTTTTACAGGATTCAACATGCATGTTAAGGTATAGGGTTCTATATTTTAGGGTATAATCGAATTATTGTTTGAGGTTATATTTTAAGTTTTAACTCTCGAGTTTTAGGTGGTAGCCCAAAACTTAGAAGTTAAAACTTAAATTTTAACCGAGGAACAAGATTGAACACAAAATAATGTGAGTTAAAATCAAGAAATAAGTTTCGATTAATGATTTATACCCTTAATAATTAAACACTGCCAAATTTAAAATCAAACGGTGACAAAAAGTCATAAAACATATGCGTCTGTTCTTTAGTAGAGAGAATGTCTGTACATATATATATACACACACTTCGATTAGTCGAGTGTATGAGCAAATAAAATACACCAAAATAGTGCCAAAGGTTTGTATCTTGAAGATATTCGACCTTGTGTAATGAGAGGAGCATACCTGTCCCGGTGACACAGGGACATGTGGTATCCCTCCATAATCTCTCTCTCTCTCTATTTTTATCTCTCTCTTTCTAATTGAGATAACATATGTTCCTATAACATGGACATGTAAGTTATTCTCTTGTGTAATAGGGGACAAATAACTTTCTTTTAAGATAAAACATTTTATAAGATCCACGGTCTAACATATAAAGTTTTATATTCAATTTAGTTCACAAACAATTCAACTTCGATCATAACCAGTTTAGGTCTAGGAAAATGTTACTAAATTATAAGTTTATAACTAACTTTAATTTGTATTAAACTTATGTATTAAAAAATAGTTGGAAAAAAACTTATGTAATAAAAGGACATTAACGTTATTGTCCTTTTATTACTAATAATTTTTTGATTTAAAGGAGGAAGAAGGCCGGATATCTCCAACGTACATTGTGAATTATGAGAAAGAGGGGATTTGAATTAAGACCTCTCTCCACTTTGATGTTACTAAACACCAAGGTAGTTGATCCACGTCTATATATATTGCATGTTAATGTTTGTAATAAATCAGAAATTTATTTGGGGCTAGACCATATACATATATATATATATGCTTGCATTGAAAAGAATTGTGATATCATTATTCCATGTAAGAAAACAAGAAAAAACAAAATTAAGGAATGGGAACAGATTGATCATAATTAAAGACAATAATCCACAAAATTTATCTGTCCATAAATTTCATGAATGTAGTAGGTTGTGTAGTGGTGATAAGGGCTGGGTGGGTTTTAATTCAGGCATTGATCATGCCAGAAACATAAGGGACTCCACTGGGCCTGACCCACCTATCACCCTCAAACCACTTGCCGGCGGTGAAAGCTTGAGCTTGTTGGGCATTAAACCTCTTGAAGGTAGGCCAGTTGACCCTCTTGGAGGTGTCGGCGCCAGGACCTCTGTTACCGAACTCAGCGTAGAGGCAAGTTTGGTGGTTATTGGGTGCGTTTGGATCTTGCCATTGCATATACCCTTCAGGCGTAATGATGCCATCAATCTGGGATGACATAAAGATGGTCCTTGCGAATTTCTTCCATGGCCTGCCCAGGTAGGCTTTGTTCTTGTCTTTTACGGGCAAGTAGTCTGCCTCGCCACCGATGGTGCAGTTTTGGAGGACAATGCCTGTGATCTCGTTCGGGTCATCCCTGCCTTGGGCTGTCACCATGCAGCCCTGGTTGTCCATTGGCTTCCTCACCAGCATCCTGCAGTTTTGGAAAAGTGCCAGCGCATCACCGAAGATGAAGTCGATGGTGCCTCGGATGGTGCAGTCGCGGTAGAACTGCCTGTAGGTTTGGGTGTAGAGGGTGTCTTGGTATGCGTCCATATCGCAGTTGTAGAAGATGGAGAAGTCTGACTGCACACGCAGCGCCACTGCTTGGTGCTTTGCGGCTCCGGCTGTGTTCTCAAATGCAATTCCCTTGGCAATGAAAAAGTCTCCAACCGCAGCTGCGAGCATGCATGCAAAGTAGGGTTTAATTCATAGCATTAATATAACATGTCATGTATCTGATTTATGTCACACGGCGTACTTACCAAATGTTGCAGTCTGCATAGTTTTAACTCCATCTGCGAAGTTTTTGCTACCGGTGATCCTGGTCTTGGTAGGGCCATCACCAATCATGAACACATTTTGCATGGTCTTATCAACAGTGACATACTCGGCGTACACTCCCGCCTTGACGTAGATAATAAAGATGCCGTTGCTGTTCTTTGGGACCATTTTCAAAGCATCGGTGATGGTTTTGTACTGGCCACTACCGTCCTTGGCCACCACCGCGTTGGGCTTAAGGTTCTGCGGCGAGGCTGTGAGGAGGTCCATCCTGCGGCCCTCAATCCATGCAGGCAAGGCCTTATAGTTCCTCACTCCGCCTTTGTTGTTCTTGGACTTGCCATTGTTCCCACCACCACCGGCGGCTAGGAGTCGACGGCGGTGCGAGTCCGACGAGTCCACACTGAGAGAGCTCAAGAGAGAAGACACTTTGCCGACCATGGCAAGGCCGTTGCTGGTGAGCTCCTTGGAGGTTTTCAAGAAGCCCTTCATTTTGTCCCCGGCGTCCCCGGTGGTGTTCTCGAAGGCATCGATGCAAGTCTGTTGGTGGCTGAGGGCTCCACTGAGCCAGACCTTCACGTCCTCCACGTACTCGTCCATCTTGTTGAAATCAAGGGGGCCCATTTTGTCGAAGGAGCCAGCCAGATCCTCAATGGCTGAGTTCAACACATCGTCGCAGACCTGGAGAGCCCCTTTGGTGCTGGGGTCCTTGGTCAGCTCTTCCAGCGTGGCCGACCCGTCCAAGGCCTCGTCCAGCTTCTTCATGGCAACCTGGAACCCGATCTTGATCAGTTCTTTCGGGTCCGTCGTGTTCCCTCCCGCCTCCGACAGGCTCTTCTCGCAGGTCTCCTTGTAGTTGGTGGGCTGGCAAATCGACTGGATTGCCTTCGTCGACGTACTCGCCGACTCGCCATGGTTTTGTTTTTTGCTCTGGGTGATCCCCACAGCCACCGCCACCACCATGGCCACCAGGATCAGAGCAGACACGCCGACGATGGCGACCTTCTTCTTCTTTGCGTCACCGCTCATCTTGAATAAATTAATAAAAATAAATCAAGATAAGGAAACAAGGAAAGAAAAAACAATGTGAAATTTTTTTCCCCTTTTCTACTTTCTTTGGGTTATATTTTCAGCGAGCTACAGAGCGCTGTGGGGCTCGCTTATTTGTTGTACAGATGATGATGCCCCTGAGGCCCTGCTCTGGTTTGGAAGTTCTTGTCATGTGGAGGAATTTATAGGGGCGGGGGGGAAGAGGCAAGCCACAAACTAAAGTTCCGGATGACAGTAATGTCTGTTGGGATATGTGAGGTAGGAGACCAGTCAATCGATTGGCAGTCGCGACAAAATAGAGGGTGGTGAATCATGTTTACTAAATTTGGTAATGGGTCAAATACAGATCGAGGTAACGAAGTCTTAGATTGCCAACTGTGTGGCTATGAATGATCGAACCACTGAAATTACCATGTACCATTAATTGGCCTAGCTATCTAGAGTAGAAGTATTTCACTATTTCTCGATCTTTATCCTTACTGAATTAATTAAGGACTAAGTTACTAATTATTAAAAACTGCTTAGGGTATATACGTACATTTACTTTTCTTCGATTGCTCAGTTTAGTGATATGCTTAGTAATTATACTGATCTGGTTCCACGATTAACCTAATTCATTTCACTTTAGATATTGTTGCTCTATGGGCCGGAACAAAGAACAAGTATTACTTGAATGCATGCATGGCTTATTTCTTTGCTTGAGGGGAAAAAACCAGGCCTCGATTTGTAATGGCGCCGGAACCAAAAGTTGCATCCTCTAGAGTGTTCTATTAGAAGGCAAGTTTATGCAGCATCATAATTTGTGATGGGAGTGCCATGTTTCATATGGTGCTAAGGTAGTATATATTCTCTTTCTCAAAACCCTTAATTGAAAACAGCTAGCTAGCAGCTTTCAGTGAAATTAAATAGGAAGTCGATCGATCATGTATCTCAATATTTTCGTCCAATTAAGTTAATTAGATGGCTATATATACGTGTGTGTGTGTGTGTGTATAATATACTTTGAATAGTTTGGGTGTAAGACTAATTGAGGTTGAATTAGGGAGTTCTCAATTCTACTAAAGGTCAGCTTCAAAAGAGTGTTATATCAGCTTGTTGGACATTCACTAGAGGGACACAATAAGTCAGAATTGGAACGTACACACAGAAAATTGCAATGTGTACATCTAGTAAGGATGATCACATTGTCCAATGCAAGCTTTCTAATTAGTTTGAGTCTTTATATTACTAGCTAAGATATATATTATATGATTATATATAGATATATATACACTTCGATTAGTTGAGTATATAGACAATTAAGGTTGAATATATATTGAAGTTCCTAGTTAGACCAAATACTTTCAAAGATAGATTGTTGCATCTTATAGATATTCAACCGGCCTTGTGCAGTTGATATGATAATCTTTTCTTAGAATAATGCATTTTACACACGTACCTCAGTTGGATATAAGTAAAGATGAATTTACTTTTATATTCTCTTTATTTCGTTTCATTACTTAATTAATCTAATTTTAAAATTTTTGTTTAGTTTACACTAATTTTAAAAGTTCTCTAGCTATCACTACTTCCAATAATTTGCATACTATAATAGTAATTATCAACCATATGTATATACACGACTACAACCAATAGTAATTATCTACTTATTATTTGTCAAATTTTAATGTTATATCAAGTACGTACGTAATCAAACCAAGAAAGTAGTACCCCACTAAAAATAAGGTTATTAGTCAGAACAAAATTTGTGTGCAGAATTAAGTGTAAAATTTTGTGACTAAAATATGCTGTGGCTTTGCCGTGACTAAAATCCATGACTAAAAGTTTCAGTGACAGCTATTGTGACTGAATATGCTATTTATTACAACACCTTGTGCGGCTAAAAGTTTCATCTATCTATAGCTTAATTAGGTTTTCAGTTAGGGGGTGTCTTCAACTTAGATTTAGGTTTTCATTTAGGGAGTGTCGTCAACTTAAATTTTAATGGATTTTAAAATTTATAAAATCTATCAAAATCAAAGGGAATTTATTATGTGTAAAAAATGCATCCAAATGTATTTAAATTTTTCACTTAATGAAATTCATGACTTTCTGAAGACACATGGATTTCATTGGAATCCATTAAAATTTGAGTTGAAAACATTTTGATCTTTTATGAAATACATTAAAATATGAGTTGGGGACACTTAGATTTCATTGGACTTTTAAAATCCAATAAAATTCAAGTTGGGAACACCCCCCTAAAAGAAATATTTGTTAGTGAGATGTATATTTAGTAATTATATATTTGTGACTATATATAACATTAGTGGACAATCATAACATTATACAAATGCTATTTTATACCCTAGAAGGGTATTAGGTAAACTCGTCGGCTTATATATACCTCTTGGCAGCGTTACCAATATATATATACAAGTTCGATGAGGTGCAGACATGCGAACATGTCGCCAAACGTTCAGTAGCTTCGTCGAGCGTCGTCAATGATTTTTTTAAACAGGCGAGCGCTACAAGTAACACTTGGCGCTGCTTCTTTCACTGAGTTTTGAAGGTATATCTTGATGGGTTCACTCATCCCCTCCTAGGTTATAAAATGGGCTTTATGGAAGCCTTATGTTAGCGTTTAGTTTTAGAAGTCTAAAATTTCAGAACTAAACTATAACATAAACGCCAATAAATTAGTATCGAGCGTTCGGTATTGCAAAATTTTGCACTACCGAGCACTTGGCGTAAACGTTCGCACTTGAATGAGAGTTTATATGTAGATATATGACTAAATTTCAAATGACAATGATGCCAATTATTAAATAGTCGGAAGGAAGACCCTTTAGGAGTTTAGTAATTCCAACAATTCAACTTCGAAGTCATAAGTAGATTAATTAGGTTTATATTGTTATTGTATATAGTAGGAATATACAATAACAATATATTGAAAAAAAAACAATCATATGAGAACGCTATATATATAAGTCTGGAAAAAAATTGGGTTCTGCCTATAGTTATTGTCCCTAGCAAGGTTTGTATTGTTAATGGTTATAATTACTAAACTTTTTTTGGGGTGACTACATTCAAAAAATTTTGGTATCATTCCTTGTGAAAAAAGAAAAGGAATGGTAGCAAATAAGATATTCCTCAAAATTGCTGTCTACAAATTTTTTGAATGTGTGGTTAACTGGTTAAGGATTTCGATTTACACAGACATCATGCCGGGAGCATAAGGGACCCCACTCGGTTTGACCCATCTATCACCCTCAAACCACTTGCTAGCGGTGAAAGATTGAGCTTGATCGCCAGTCAACCTTTTGATGGAAGGCCATTTGACCCTCTTGGAGGTGTCGGAACCCGGACCTCTGTTTTTATACTCACCGAAAAAGCAAGTTTGGTGAAACTTCTCCATGTCCCATTCTTTCCAGCCTTCCGGCTGAATGATGTCATCAATTTGTGACTCCATGACGATGGTCCTCGAGAAGTTCTTCCATGGCCTACCCAAGTAGGACTTGTTCTTGTCCTTTACGGGCACGTAGTCTGCCTCGGCGGTGATGGTGCAGTTTTGGAGGACGATGGCGGTGATCTCATTCTTGTCTAGCCTGCCTTGGGCTGTGACCATGCACGCCTGATTCTCCAGCGGCTTCCTCACCACCATCTTGCAGTTCTGAAAAAGCGCCAGCGCATCACCAAAGATGAAGTCGATGGTGCCGGTGATGGTGCAGTTGCGGTAGTATTGCCGGTAGGTTTGGGTGTAGAGGGTGTCTTGGTAGCCGTCCATGTGGCAGTTGTAGAAGATGGAGAAGTCCGACTGCACACGCAGCGCCACTGCTTGGTGCTTTGCGGCTCCGGCTGAGTTCTCAAATCCAATGCCCTTGGCAACAAAATAGTCTCCAACTGCAGCTGCATGATGCACATGTACGTAGTTACGTACAATATATTGTATGCCAATAAATTGATAATATAAGACTTACCAACTGTTGCAGTGTGCATAGTTTTGACTCCATCTGCAAAGTTTTTGTTACCGGTGATCCTGGTCTTGGTAGGGCCATCACCAATCATGAACACATTGGTCATCGTCTTATTAATGGTGACATACTCTTTGTACACTCCCTCCTTGACGTAAATGATAAAGGTGGTGTTGCTCTTCTTGGGGACCATCTTCAAAGCATCGGTGATGGTTTTGTACTGGCCGCTGCCGTCCTTGGCGACCACCGCGTTGGGCTTAATGCTGTTTGGAGTGGCCGTCAGGAGGTCGAGCTTCCGGGCCCCGATCCACGAAGGCAAGCCATGGTACTTCCTCGGTCCAGAAGTCTTGGACTTCTTGCCCCCAGGCGACGCCCCCAGCAGTCTGCGGTGCGTGTTGACATCAACATTGAAAGTGCTCAACACCTCAGACACTTCGGTGATCATGGCCAGTCCGTTGCTGGTGAGTTCTTGCGCGGTCTTGAGAAACTTCTTCATTTTGTCTCCGGCATCCCCCGTGGTGTTCTGGAAGGAGTCGATGCAAGTGGCTTGGTGGCTTATGGCGGCGCTCAGCCAGACCTTGACGTCCTCGACGTAATCCTCCACCTTGGTGATGTCAAAGGGCCCAATCTTGTAGAAAGAGGCCGCGAGATCATCCATGGCAGAGTGCAAGACCTGCTCGCAGACCTCGAGAGCCCCTTTGGTGGTGGGGTCCTTGGTCAGCTCTTTCAAGGTGGTCGAGTTCTTCACCGCCTCGTTCAGTGTCTTCACGGCCACCTTGAACCCGGCCCTGATTAGCTCCTTCGGGTCCGTTGTGTTGGGGGCCGCCTTCTCCAGGCTAATCTCACACGTGTGCTTGTAGTGGGTCCCCTGGCAAAGGGCCTCAATCGCCTTTTTCGACGTACTCGTTGACATTTGCTCCCCGCTGCCGCCGTTGTCGTCGGATTTGTTCTGGTTGGATGTCATTCCGACGGCCACGGCAACCACCATGGCCACCAGAAGCAAGGAAGACGCGCCGATAATGGTGATCCTCTTCTTCCCGGCGCCGTCAGTGTCACCGCTCATCTTGAATGAATCAATAAGTTTCGTTTTTGTTTTGGGCCGGGTGAGCTACAGAGCGCTGTGGGGGCTCGCTTATTTAAGAGACAAGTTTTGGTGCCCCTAAGGCTCTGCTCTAGTTTGGAAGATGTTGTCAGGTGGGGGAATTTATAGGGAAGACACAAACCTAAATTAAGTTTCTCAATGACAGTTATTTCTGTTAGGAAATATGAGGTTAATTGGCAACCACCCATCAGAAATCGCAACAAAACTGAGGGTGCTTACTGCTTAATCGTACGTGCTTTCTAAATTTGGTATTGGCTCAAATGACTTATCATTTGGGGAAATCGACAAGCTATTTTAGCAAACTAATTAATTATAATTGGATAAGACTAATTAACATTTGGTTCATTAGATTTTGGATTGGCTTGGATGATGGGGTTTTGACTAAAAGTTGCCATCATGCTTTTGCCAAAGATGGGTACAGACACAACTGTTTACTAGGCTTAAAGTTGAAAGAAAAATGTTTTCTGTCGAGGTTTTGAAAATCAAGTGTATATATCATTTACATAAAGAACATATTATTAAATTTTATATTTATGTTATTATAAAAGAAATTAGAGCACTCATTTCAAGATCAATTGGTGATGAGTGAAGACACCCAACCCCGTATGTATCATTATATAAACTAAGTTATAATTTTTTAGTGTAAGATAAAACTCTATATTTTCACACGTCTTGCAACGTTTATGTGATATCACTCGAATTAAATTCGTGAATAATTTATATTAGATGACATAAATTATGTACATACGAATAAACCGAGAATCGAAACAAATAAAACATGTATAGAATATATTGTAATCTTCCATATATTTTATAGTAAGAAAGAGATTGAAATTATGTGAAATTGAAATCCCTTTACAAAATCAACTATATATTTGAGCTGTCTAATACCTTTATGCATCACTTGAGCAATGGGTAGCCGACGTCCTGTTTTAATAATTATAAATAGTATTACATACACCGATTGTATATCAGTCTCATTCTTTCAATCAAAGTTGGGATCGAGCCAATTCGGTCCTTCAATTCCTATTCAGTTTCTGATGTATGTCCACAATGCATCTTCATCATCTTTCTCACTAAACTTTCAGTCTCTTCTCCACTCACAAATAGCTCAAATTTATCCACCATCTGTGTAATCTTAACAACCTGAAAAACAATGATGAATCTTTGACCACTCAAAGCACCACAATATTTGTATCATAAACAACTCAAATTCTGAAATCAGGTCAATCCTATATATCAGTCACAAAATGAGTGCTTATATAAGCCAGTTGAACCTTGTTTTTTGTTACTCTTGTCCCACATCGACCAAATCAGAAAAAAACCAAAGCTTTATAAACCATGCTACGTGGGCTTTAGTCTGCCGAGCTAAGTTGCGCTAGCTTTTCACTCAAGTGAGGGCATGAAAGTGGTGGAACAATGGTTTAGTTCCCTTGGCAGGGTTGGCTGTTGCAGCTTACTAGCTTGCCCGTTCCAAGTTGAGAGTAGGGTCATGTGGTTTGGGCGAAGGCTTGGGCTATGTGGCTCTTAGAGTGGAGGGCACAGCGTGAGGCTGGCTTCACAGAGCAGCGACAACCTCCCTCTCTTGACAGTGGAAGGATTACAGGCTAGTGCTCAGTCTGCCCGCATTGCTTGGTGGGCTGATCCAGTTGAACCACCATTTTTTTTGCTTTTTTTAGTTTTCTTGTTTTTTCCCACAAAATTAATCATATTCATGTTAACAAATTTAGATGGTCATCTTGATTTTTCCTTGCCCAATGGCCGCTGCACCCGACTTGATGTCTATTATTATCAATTTGCTCATTCTTGCTCTACATTGTGCTTTTTGTCTTGTTTTAAAGATTATTTCCCTATTAACGAGGCTAATTTGTAAGAGTTTCTATCATTGCCATGGTGCATGGCTGGTTTTTTTATTTCTAAAGTAAAGGAAGAGCCTGAAGGAGGAAGAATAACAAACAGATCACAAGTTGGAAGAGAAACAGGGGCTGCTTCAATAGATTTGTTACAGACCTCCACTCTGAATTGTTATATTTTGTTAATTTATTTTATAGGAACTTTTATTTTTCATTTTGACATCAACAATATTATTGATCCTAAAGTTTTTTCAAAGTTAGTAACTGAACTTTAGGCTATGTTCGAATTTGATACCTGAACTCTAATTTGTTCGAAATGCATACTTAATTTTTTTATTTTGTATTTTAGTGGGGCATTTGTCTAAATTAATAACGGAAGTATTCAAGCCCAGAAGTATTTCAATAAATATAGCTGAGTTGTTTACCTAAATGGCCAAATGAAAATTCTCGGGGGTAATTTTGTCTTTTCACCAACATCTTCTTCTAATGTGCTATTCTTCTCTCTGTCCCCACCTACGCCACTTTTCCTCCTCCTCCTCATTCCTCTTCTTCTGTTACTTTTTTGGATCCCCAACATTTAAAAAAAAAAAAAAAAAAAAAGGAGAAAAAACCTAATGCAAATCCTCACACTCACCCTCGTACCCCACAGTCCCTTACCCACCTCATTCTTCTTCTTCTTCTTATAAAGCTATTGCAGATCTCCTCACAGCACACCCACCCTCTTCTTCTTCTTCTTATTTATGTTTCAAATCTCTGAAATAAATAAAAAATAAAAAACACACAAGAAAACTACTGCAGATCCCCTCCACCCAGCCTGTATCACCTCCTACTCTTCATGAAATTAAATTTCGAAAATTCCTTTTTTTCTTTTGAGGTTCAAAACGAAATTATTGAAATTCTGTTATTGTTTTAATTTAAATTTTCGATAAAATCAAAAAAATCTTTCAAAATTTCAATATTTTTTAACTCTCAAAATTCAAAATTTAGGGGGTGTTCCCAACTTAGATTTCATTAGATTTTAAAAGTCCAATGAAATCTAGGTATCCCCAATTTAGATTTTAATGGATTCCAATGAAATTTAGATATTCCCAACTCAGATTATAATGGATTCCAATGAAATCCAGGTGTTCTCAAAAAGTCATGGATTTCATTAAGTGAAGGATTTTAATGAATTTGGATGGATTTGAATGCATTTTTTTACACATAACAAATTCTATGAGAATTTTACCCAATTTTTTTGGATTTTGATGAATTTTATGAATTTTAAAATTTATTAAACTTTTTTAAAATTTGAATTGGAAACACCCTCCTTAATTCTTTGCTTAGCTGGCAGGCCACTTGGCACTATTGCGCATTTATCATAATCGCCTTTGCATATATGCATTTACCATTACAACCTACCAAGTTATTATTATTTTTGTTCATTTCTCTTATTTATATTGCTTCTTGTTTTCAAAAGCTTGTGAAAAGACTTGAATACCAACATCATTTGGTACTTATTAGATACAAAATAAAAAATTAAGTATGCAATTGGGTCAAATTAGAATTCAGGTGCCACATTGGACACAACCCAAAATTCAAGTACCAAATTTGAAAAAACCTCTTGATCCTATTTGTCAACTGTAAGTTTGTAACAGTATTCCCTATTTATCATATTACATTATTGAGTAAGAAAAAAGAAATTTTGCTCTGCAAGTTTCAGAGTTTAGCTCTCTGTAGTTCTAACTTGGCAATAGTACCCAAGTGGACTTCATCTGGACCATCTGCTATTCTCAATGTTCTTGCCGTGGCCCAAAGATGAGCCAGACAAGTGTCAGAAGACAAGCCAGCGCCACCATGCACTTGCATTGCCATGTCAAGCACCATCAGCGCCATATTTGGGGCTGCCACCTGCGCCACATACCACGAATTTAGCATGATATATATACAATACACACACACACATATTTGATTGTTAGTACACCAGAATTTGATCCCTGGAGTTTAATTACCTTTGCCATTGCTATAGTCCCTCGGGCCTTTTTGTTTCCAAGTCTATCAAGCTGGTCAGCTGCCTCTAGAACCAACAATCTGGTTTTCTCCAGCTCTATTCGACACTGAAAGATAGAAAGCCGACTAAGAAAGAGTTCACATGCCATCCATCATTATTATGGCAAGAGATGAATCTAAAAATATGCAAGGAAGATTCAACTCAGATCACTTCTGGAATCATTTGAATGGCTGGAAAGCCTGGAATTCTCTTTCATCTAGGTTGCATGGTTGGTCTCCGTTTATAGAAACAAAATTTTCTCAATTATGCTATTAAAAGGTGTAAAGTTATCATACCTTCGCAATATCTGAACGAAATGAGCCTTGTTCAGCAATCAACTTTCCAAAAACTTTTCTACTAAGAGCCCTTTGGGCCATTAGCTGCATGCCACGCTCTGCAGCTCCTATTAGTCTCATGCAATGGTGCAACCTTCCTGGGCCTAGTCTACCCTGCAAAAATTTAAGTTATCGTTATTATCTAACGCAAAACAAGGATAACTGCAGAGTGAACCTAGGCTATGTCCAGTCAAAACAGGACAATGGAGCTTATCAAAGTCCTTAATCATGTGAGGAAGTAATCAAATTGTTGATTATTATATAAGAATCAGATCCAACCTAAACTATTGATATCAAAACTGCACTAGGTTACTCAGAAAGCAGTGAACAACAGTACCTGTGCAATCTCAAACCCACGTCCTTCTCCCAGTAGAATATTCTTTGCTGGGACACATACATTCTCAAATAACACTTCTGCATGCCCATGAGGTGCATCATCAAAGCCAAAAACTGTAAGTGGTCTCCTAATGTGTACACCTGGAGTTCGGATATCTACTAAGATCATAGATTGTTGCTTGTGCATAGCAGCATTGAAGTCGGTTTTCCCCTACATAGTACTCAGAAAACCTTCATTAATCATTTTTTTGACGAGAGATAAACTTCATCAATTATATCAACAATGAATTGAACAATTAATAAAATGCCATACGAGAGTAACTAACCATGACTATAAGAAGTCTACACCTCGGATCCATAGCCCCACTTGTCCACCATTTCCTTCCATTGATGATATATGAATCTCCTTGTCTGTACATGCAGTTCAGAGGGAATCATAAATACATACCAGCAGAAACTCGAAGGAAATTACATATGACACATCCAGCAATTGTAAATATCAGTTAAAGACGCTTGGATGAAAATATTCAGAAACACTTCCTATTTGTTTTGGTTGAAGATACACTTCCTATTTAATTTCATTGAAAGCTGCGGTTTTGCATTCAATGATTTTGAGAAAGAGGATACTACCTTAGCACCATAAAAAAGAGGACACCCCTATCACAAAGATGCTGCATAAACTTACCTTCTAATAGAACACTCAATATTGGTTGCATCAGAGGATGCAACTTTGGGTTCTGTCATTGCGAACCCAGACCGGATTTTCCCCTCAAGCAAAGGAATAAGCCATTCAAGTAGTTGGTCTTTGTTCCCATAGCGCAACAATACCTAAAGTGAAAGGTTAAGTGTGGAAAGAAGTCATACAGAAGGACAGACATATTACACGAAAGTATAATTATATGAACCATTGCACTATCAAAACATATGTTCCTCTGCATATCACTAAACTGAGCATCCCAAGAAAACAAAATGTATATATTCTAAGCACTTGTTACAGTAACTTATTCCTTAACCCCATCCAAGCGACAGTCTTTCCCTTATATTAGCAATTTGAAGATTTGCAAAGAATCCCTGAGACAATGATCTCAATGGATTAAGAGATGCTTCTCCAGATAGGAAGGTCAAATGGTGTGGTAGATCATTCATAGGCAGTTAATAATCTAAATCTTCCATACCTCCATATTTCCTGTGTCAGGTGCCCCACAATTGAACACTTGTGGAGCCCAAACAGAGCGACCCATGATCTCGCAAAGATATCCATATTCAAGGTTTGAAAGACCCGCACCCAATATCTGATCATAGGTATCATTTGATAGAAGATGATTGCTTCCATCAAAAATTAATTTTCTTGCCCTGGCAGCACTATCAAACTGCACACAACACAAATGCAGGAGCAATTATGTTCATTGGGAAGAAATATTCTGCATATAACAATATACTAGTTTCCAGACTGAGAAAAGTAAACATATGACACATACAGGTATAAATAAGTTCCATAGTCCTTCTTTCTTAGCTAGCTCCTTTAACCTCTCCTCCTCTGGATGAACCGTCCAACGTGAGGTAGACTCAGCAAGTTTGTAGAATTCTTTTTCCATGGGATATATGTGATCTTCCATGAACTTCATCAACCTGTGTTTGAATTCCAGAACTCTTTTGTTGGGGACAAACTTCCCTTCCCCTTTTGAAAATCCTTGATCTTCACTCTCTTGTCCAAATCTTTTCAAGTAGTCTTGAGCAACAAAAGCACCTTAGGCAACAGTTTGGTATATCCATACTCTTGCAAGTCATTAATGTTGAAAACTGAGAAAAATAATCAATCCATATGCAGAAAACATGTCCTTCAAGGCCAACAAAATTGTTAGATGGTATAGCTACCTGATGGAGGATGCTCGGGAAGTACAGATTCTCGTTTAATAAATGCCCATGCATAGTCTATAAGAAAGTTAGCTTTTTCCCCTGTTTTTCGGGCACTCTCACCTCCTGAAGCATTACCCTGCATTGTGATGGTTAGTTCTTACTTATTTCCATTATATTACATCCCATGACAAAAGCTTGTAGCACTGAACTAAAAATTTAACAGTAAACTATTGCTCTAGAAGATACCATGATCCATCTATTATATATCCCTGCAAAAATTGATGCCCCACGGAATAAAGAAAAGGCAACATAAAACTTCCAATCAGCAAAAGGCCATGGCTTTCCCTGCATGACAACAATTCCAGTGTAAGTCTGTAAATGAATAGAATTTAGTAAAAATTACCAAAAACTAAACTACCCACAATAACTATCCAGAGGACCATCAGGTGGAAAATGGTAGCTTTAAAAACCATTACAAATACTGAAATTCAAATGCGACTAAACTTAGTATGGGTGTAAAGTTCATTACATAACTTATCAAACCAAGGGGAAACTATTGAAATTAACACCACCTATTCTTAATGCATCTGACAACCACCTCATTATTTTGTTGAACGCATAAATTATCTTTTTAAGCCCAAGTTCAAAGAACAAATTAAAATTCTCAATAAATGCAAAAATTTCCTCGGAACAGTAAATAGCTTAGGATAATGAACACATAGATCACTATTTGTTCAATATTATTGTACTGTTGACTTACGGATGAAGAGCAGTATTCTGCCACATATTCTGCCTGAGAAGGAATCCCTTCTGGAACCCCAGTCAGCTCCATACCTTCACCACGTTGAGCTGTGTCAACCCCAAAGTCCACAATGTAAGGCTGAAAGGAGGAAAGTAGCAAACAATGTGGAAAATGTCCACATATTACAATTGTATAGACTATCTCTTTCCAAGACAAAGAGTTAAGTTTCGAAATTGTCCAAGTACCAAAGAGCTGTAAGCAACATCACACATTTGGTTTCCAAGAGTAGACAATTCCCAGTCAAGAATGCCAATCACCCGATCCTGCACATTTGGAGTTTTGCATCAGACATGCACTCAGATTATTTAAGCTGTTCAGAGACTGTAGATTTTCAACTTCAACAACATTAAGATCCATCCAAAGTATAACCTAGAAAAAGGAAAAAAAAAAAGTAGACTTGTATTTTGTTACTGAGCATAACTTGTAAAGATTGAAATGCCAAACCTCCATAGGATGAAACACAAGATTATCAAGGCGAAAGTCTCCATGAACTATGCCCGCTGCAGCTCCTGAAGAATCTTCAAGAGGAATGTGCTGCCGTAACCAATCAATCAGCTCAAACATCTTTGGATTTCTCTCAAGCTTGCCCTCACCTGTTGAGGCAATATATTGCTTTGCCCACCTCTCTACCTAAGAAAATTATAGGACTCATAAGCCCCACTAAGTTATAAGAAAATAAATTTTGAATAATAACCCCTTCATGCTCATTTTAAGATTTCTATAAAAGCATATAAAGTTTCCAACTAGTACTCTTTTCCTCCCTTTCAGATTCCAAGTAATTCGGCATATGATTTAAAAATCAATATTTATACATGGGCAAAGAATCATCAGAGAAGCTAAAGTGTACAGAAAATTCATGCACCTGCCGTTTACAGTAGTTGTCGCGGCGCCCATATTTTTCTAGGCCTATGGCATCAACATCAGCAGAATGTAGGGATGCTAAAGCTTTTGCAGTTGCTAGGTAAATTGCCCTCTTCTTCTCAGGTGTTACACCCTTCTCAAACAGAGTAATAAAATATTTCAACCCAAAAGCTGATGATTATTTACCACAAAAAACCGACATATTGTGCTAAAAGAACCAAATTTAAAAAGATAAAAAACCGCAACTAAAGCTATAATACCAATTCATTATGAACATAAATGATGAGCTGACAGAGGAAATTAGTACCGGTAGCTTGGGGTCGACAAAAATGCGTCCTTCCAAAAACTCCATGATGTAAAAGGGGGTTCCGATGACGCTTGGATCGGTACACAAACAGAAAACTTTAGGAACCGGGACTAGTGTATGAGTACCCAATGCCTGTAGAACCTGTGGTTCCAAAAAAAAAAAAAATGAATCTTTTGCAGCTAAGCATAATATCTTATGATTCTTATCTACATGCTTGATTTTGATTACTAATAAACATTAGGAAAGAAATCCCTCCCTTTTCCTACATTTTCTGAGCAACCAAACAGAGAAGCACATCGAATTGTGACAAAATAACCAATAAAACAGTGAGACTTGACCTGGAACTCTCTCTCGACGGCATGAGCAGACTGGAGCAACTTCCCCGGAGGCTTCTTTCTCAAGACGTAGCGTTTCACCGACGCCCCCAAACCTGCCTCCATCAGATACGTAGGGTTCGATTGTCCATGCCCAAACTATGAATTTCATACACAACCAAACAATATCAAAATCCATAAATGCATACATACATACACACATATATAAATACACAGAGTGAGAACCTTAGAAAGAGTGAAATTAGAGGGAGAGAGAGGGAAGCCGGGGACGTTAGCCGAGGCGTAAGAAAGCAAGGCGTTCAGGTCGAGCTCCTGAGCCGGCTGGCTACCCATTTCGAATTTCGTTTACAGTTAACAAAGACGAAACCTTGAAACTGTGATCTTCTTCTTCTGCTCCAGCTTCTGCTCTTCTCTTCTATTCTTACCCGCCTAACTCAGTCTCTCTCAGTGATATTTGCCTAGCAAAAATCAATGAAAATTAAATCAAGGTTGAGGGAGCACGCGCTCGAGTGTGTAGCTGAAAGTTACTCGCGCAGATTTTTGCATGTGTATAATTTTAGGGGGCGAGTTGGTTTTAGTGGGCCTGTCCGCGAGTGGGGAAAACGGAGGTGACTGTGATGGAGGGATATGCCGATATGGTAACGTTGGAAAGGATGGGTATGTTACGTAGTACTTTGGACTGTCTTTCAATAGAGGCTGTCCGCTCTATATTACACCAAGTCAATAATTATTAATTTATTAAATCTTATCTTTCAATTATTATAAAAAGAATCTTACCTTTCAACCAAAGGCCAATTTTCAATTACAAATTTTTAATTAATTATGATTAGTAAGATGGTTTAGAGTTTAGGAGGCCTTCTCTCATGAACCCAAGTCGTCAAGACTTGGTTCAAACACGATAATACATAATTGTGATGATTTGGTTCAAAAACGAATATTCTATAATAATACATAATTTCAATCTTATACCAAAACGTCTCTATGCAATGATACATAATATCCATCTTATATGCGAGTTTGGAACATAAATTTAGATAAGCTACTCTTTTGTTCTTTCGCATTTTACTTTGATCCTCAAGCTAGGCTGAAAGGTATTAGTTGAACACATCATTCTCAGCTACGCATTTCACAAGTCCATAAACTCAGTACCAGAATATGAACTCATTTTATTGTAAAGCAGGACGTTCAGACTTTTAGCATCTTAAACCAAACCAGATGAAAATGCAACATGGTACTGCCCAGCAGTTGGTAACAAGCAGACAGCTTCTTCGGCATGGATCATAGTTCCAACATCATAAACCAAACGAGATGAAATTACAACAATCTTAAACCAAACGAGAAGAAAATACAGCAGTCTTAAACCACACAAGAAGAAAATTCAATGGTCTTAAACCAAGCGAGAAGAAAATGCAACATGGTTGCCCAGCAGTTGGTAACAAGCAGACAGCTTCTTCGGCATGGATCATAGTTCAATGCTGTTCATCAACAGCCAGCGGAATGGACTTCACCTGAAAGATGACCAGAATGGCAATCATAAGCCTTACTAAACAAGAGTTGAATTGTGAAAGGGGAGAAAAGGAAATCTATGGAATGCCAGTTCCATTTTGTGCTTAAGTAATACTGGGAAGGAAAGGATTACTAACCAGATTTCGGTACTTGAGAATGTAAAACATCTCCAGATATCGCCTTGTCTCTCGTCTCTCAAGCTTAGACACATGCTTCCAGAAGCCATAAACCCCAGCTAGTGTGAGCAGCCTCTCAGAATATATCTTCCACGTGTACCTAGAGAATGGAACTTAAAATTAGTTAAACTGAGGTTGAAAAAGATTGTCTTTTTGAAGTCTGCCAGGAAATATGAAACCTTTCATAAATTCGTTTAAGCCCTGCTTCAGATATCTTTTCCCAGTAGCCAGGATCCTTATGGCACTGATCAAAGAAATCAGTCAGAACTGCAGCCACTTGATCAGGCAGATAGGGATCGATATGGAACCCTGAGATGCCATGCTCAATGATCTCGGCAGGGCCACCATTACAAGTTGCAAAAGTAGGAAGGCCACAAGTCATGGCTTCTACAACGGTGAGGCCAAAAGCTTCATAAAAAGCAGGCTGCAACAGATAAGAGGATATGTTAAAACATGGAATTTTAGTACTGCAATAAACCATCACATATCTACACCACATACCTGCACAAAGACGCCTTTTGTGTCTGCAATGTAGCGGTAGAGCTCACCATTACGAGCACGGTTCATTTGGGCTGCTATCCACCGAAACTGACCACTCAAGTTGTATTTCTTGATGAGGTCATGCATCTTTTCAATCTCTGCCATTTCTTCTCTATCCCTAGAGTTCTTCACGTCCATGTAACCACCAACTATAACAAGATTTACCTTTTCTCTTAGCTTGGTGCTCTTACCAAAGCACTCAACAAGTCCAGTTAAATTCTTCACTCTATCAAGTCTTGCCATGGAAAAGACGATAGGTTTTGATCGATCACTCAAGATACCACTGCATCACCATTGAACAAGTATCAGACAGCTGTATGAGGAAAATGCAACTTTGAACCTTAATCCTAAGTTCTTCCTAGTCTAGCTATAACTTGACAAAGTTATCCTTACATCTAGTTAGACACATAAATAAAAGAATGAACGTACAAGAATCATTGATGAAAGAAGTCTATATGTATCGACTTAAGGGACTCAAATCCATCATAAGGAATTGGGAAACTCAAATGATCAGCAGTTCTATGTATAAAGGATTGGTTTCTTCTTTACTCCGTATGAAGGATTTATTTTTTTCTTCACTTCTTGAATGATAAAAAATGAAGTACATATAACACAAATACTTAAATAATTTCAATGCCATTTAAAACAGGCTGCAAAATTTTACTGAATTTGTTCTTCCTACTTAGCATTGGAAGATACTCACATATGCTCATCATTCTGCTCGGCCCCATATAAGAGTTCTTCAATTGAGCCATGCAGAGCAGTAAGTCTTCTTTCCTTGTCAGAATATGGAAAATATATACACATATCTGCTCCTGGAGAGACGATATTAAACTTGGGATCAAAAACATCAATCCCATGAACAACTCGAAACAGCCCAGGAAGAGTGAAAGCTGTGTGGCTCTCATACTGTCCAACGTTATTCTTGCTGTGATAAAGAACAAGAATATTAAGCTTTAATGCTATAAGAAAAACAGACTAGTGTCCAGAGAAGGAATAAAAGGCCACATGTTGTAATGGACTAACTAAAATGTTATCCACATTACAAGTGAAAATGCAGGTAGTAGATTAATAAATTGAGATATTATATTTTGTGAAAAATGTAATATATATCAATTCATGTTCCAAAAAACTAGACAAATAATCTAACCTTCCCGCAATTTCTTGGTATGTGCTGGTGATTGTAAAATCTGCATTGTTCATTGCAATGAGATCAGCTGTGAATTGACTTGAAAAGTGGTACTTGTCCTCGTATTTTTTCCAAAATATATCAGAATCTGGGTACTTTGTTTTCTCCAATGCATGAGCAATATTGCACTACATGGAGAATTCAATTTTCAAAAGTTAAAATCAATATATGCCTACGTTATTTCACCGATATTTGTGTTTCATCAGAAACAGTAGATTGAAAAAGTTAAGTTTCACCTGTGTGATTCCTAGCTTATAAGATAACAAAGTTGCAACAAGATTTCCATCACTGTAGTTTCCAATGATCAGATCTGGAACACCCTGTAGCTCAGCAGCAATTTCATTCGATGCATCCTAAAAATAGACACAATGAGAAAGAAATATTTATGCTAAATAACTCATAAGCTAAATACATGTATGGTAAATTGGTAATGTTTGATTATTCAAGCAACAGAAGGACAGAAAAGGAATAAGGGGAGATTAAACAGGAGGGTAAAAATCCCTATGCTTTTAATTGCTTACCTCTGCAAAAGTTTCCAAGTAAGGCCACACATCAAACCTTGAAATCCATTTCCTCAGAATTCCATTCTCAGTCCTGAAAGGTACCCGCAAGATGTGTGTGTGTTCTGTACCACTGATTCTTTCCAGCCTCTGGTTGCATGTTGTTCCTTTTGCATCAGGTATCAGTCGGGTAACCTTGAACCATCATTAAGGTTAAGGCATATATAATACAAATTGACAGCTTATGTCAACTAATAGTCTAATATCACATGAACTTTGAGTCAAGCAAACTTACAATCAGAATTTTTGGAATAACATCCAGTCCTTGCTTTTCTATTCTAAGAAGCATCTCATTCTCCAGGGCACGCACTTGATCCAGTATATAAACAACCTGGCGTCAGTAAGAATAGATAAAACCTTTTAGTGGTTTTAGGAGAAAAAATATATCAAAGGAAGGACCAGAAACAAACATATGGACGTGAGATATGGAAAAGTAAGCAATACCTGCCCACCAGTGTCAGGCAATCCCAAGACATTTGCTTGGCCAAAGTAACCATGCGGAGACACAATGACAACATTGAACACCATAGGAATCCTCCCAAGAAATGTTTCCAGGGTAGAGGGATCAGGAGCCTGAAGAATTTCCAAGAGAAGGTGCACCATCTCTGACACCCTTTGTGCTGTGTCACCCCATCCTCTCTCAAATCCCATTCCTTGTAAGCTACACTTAGCATAAAGAAGACCAAAGGGAAGATCTAGAGCAATCAAATCATTCTCTAAGGTAGCAGAGATCAAAGTACTGAAACAGATGAGTTGCTTACTCAAATTCAAACTCAGAATATGGTGCGGTTGGTGGAAACTTAGAAAGAAATTCCTCTGCCTTTGCTAAAGCAGACTGAAGTTTGGGTATGCTCTGAATTCGATCGTTCAGCATCATTGCCTACATATATAAGATTGCAGAACTAATATCATTTGGTCCAAAGGAACCTCTATGTGGATTTCAAAACCTCATTTCCATATTAGTTCATATATGGCTTTTAGGCAAGGATACTATTAAGAACATAGGTTGAAACATAGCTCTCACTAAATTTGAATGCACAGTAAAATAAACATGGACCAAAAAAATCATAATGGAAAGCCCATTCAGTAAAACCCAAAGCTTATTGAAACTTACATGGCCATCATGTTTATGCGTACGGAGGAATTCAAGAAGAGGATCCAAACTTTCTTTGTTACGGAACATAATTGAAGATAAGTGACGGTTAAGGAATTGAACCCCATTTCCAATGGATGATGAGCGGGTTGGTCGAGGGAATGTTGCATTAAATGGCTCCAAATCAAGTTCAAGCACATAGTTGTCATTGCACCTAGGACAATTATTTCAAATTCAGATTGCTTTTGTGGATAAATGGAATTGAAAGGTTACATAAAAACCATCTTGTCCACACTATGTAATGCTACACCAGGTAAGAAAGTACCAGTCATATTCAGCATAAATTACAAAATTAAGTAACAAAGATTTACATATGAGGACCCTTACTCTCCATCAATAAGTTCTTCTTTGAATCGAAGATATTCTGCAACACTCAAATGATCCACACTGAGTTCATACACATTAACACGAACATATTCCCAAACACCAGGTCTTGGACGAAGTGCAAGAGCCACGAAAGGAGCCAGAACAATTGCTTCCTAAAATGTCAAATAAAGAATGGAATCAGAATACCAGAACAATATGGACAACTTTCACGCAAGTTTGCCATTCATTTAGTAAGTCTTTGGACATCAACACTTCTTTGCTTGGTTTTAGGACTCAATGTTTGCAATGTAGTATGAATAAATCATCAAAAAGCACAAACATGATAAAATGCATGTGCAGAAGGGATATATTGAAAACCTACATATTCAGTGGCAGAAATATGTACACTAAACAGAAGCCATCACTATGATGATCACTTTAACTACCACCAAAGTGCTTCTTCCAGATCACTTATGGAAGAAAAGAAAGAATCTTACCTTTTTATTTTCCCTATGATAAATAACAGATGAAATCAATTCTTTGGGAGCAATGCTATAAAACGAAAGCCTAAAAAGTATTTGATACTGTATGAAAAACACAACATGCAACTTAAAATATTGTAGCAGAATAACTATACCTTTATCTAAATTATTCTAGAAATGCCCTTAACCCCACCAGCTTAAACGTTTGACACAAAGCATCTTATGCGAAAATGTCCATTTGGTTGTATAGAAAAATGAGGGAAACTGAAATAAACCATGCTGAATCCCATTTATTGTTATCTGAAATTAAAAATTTTACCTCAACCAAGTTATAAGCCATACAATATCATCAGAATGAAGATGCATGCTAAATCCCATTTATTTACATCGGTTTTCTGAAATGGAAATTTTACCCCAACCAAGTTAATTACGGGCCATAATTATGTGAGCTGGACGAAGATTTCTGATTTCTTAGGTCCCAAATAGTGCAAGTACAAAAAACACTGGCACATTATGTAATATATGAAGCAAATTGATTAACCTTTGCAGACTGTAAGACTTGGCTGAAGGGGCTGTCTTTGAGCTTCTGCATTCCTTCATCTTCTTTAATCACATTCTCTAACTCGTTTATCATTTGATGAGGTTGCAGTATCCCATTTCCTCGAGCAACATACCTTCCAACATAACACAAATCAACCCTCCATTTTAAATACAAGGTACAAGCTTGTTTTACTATGCACATAGAGAGAGAGAGAGAGAGGAGACCTGGAAAGAAGAGAAACAAGTTCATTGCGGTGAGCAGCGAGCGTGTCCTGAATCCTCTTCTGCATGGTGGAAACTCTTCCTCACACAAACTGACACACAGACACAAAAAGAGAAAGTAAAGCGAAACAGAGAGGAAGAGAAGGGCAGATAAGTAAAATATATAGCACAGAGAGAAACGGTAAAGAGCATCGATGAGAGAGGTGGAGGAGGAGGAAGGAGACAAAAACGGCCATTGTTTGTTTGGTTTGATCTCTGAGAGCACTGAGTCGATCTGAGACAGACAGACGGTGATAAATGTGATGGGGCACTTGGCGCTGTTTCAACGACGCAGACTCAGCAAAAGGCATGTCCCTCCAGACCCTTCTTCACCTTCCCTCGCTTTTTGAAATCCGAACGGCGGACATCTCTAGGACTACTACAAGCTGGGCTGGTTTGGGCTCAAATGCTCAATCAATATGGGCTTTTAGATAGACATTGGGNCGGCGCAACCCCACCCCCTCCCCACCGTCGGCGTGACCCCACCTCTCCCCTTAGCCGGTCGATCCCACCCCTCCCAGGTGAAGACCCACCCACCCAGGCGAAGACCCGACAGCCCCTTCGCCGGCGATCTTCCTTTTCCGGCAGAGTTAAGACGCCGAACCACTTGGGTTTTGTTCCCCAGGTCACGGCGAGTCCAACTCTGGTCTTCCCTTGTTCATCCGACCACCGTGCGCGGCTAATCGACGTCGTGACCCGATCGGCCCCTTCGCCAGTGATCTTCTTTTTCCGGCGGAGTTGAGACGCCGGACCACTTGAGTTTTGTTCCCCAGGTCACGGCGAGTCCAACCATGGTCTTCCCTTGTTCATCCGACCACCGTGCGCGACTAATCGACGTCGTGAAACTCCGCGGCGGCGAGGAGGGGTGGCCGGCCAAAATTGGAGAAATGGTTTTTTTATTTTAATGTAGGGACAAAATGGGCACAAAGGGGTAAAAATTTAAGTGAGGTGGTCAACTTAGTGGATTAGGGTGGTGTGCATAGCCCCCCTAGAGTTAATTATATTTACACCCTACGAAGTTTATCGTCTTTTCACATATATTTTTTGAGGTTTCAAAAATTACACATACTCCCTCTAAGATTTCAAAACTATTACATATAACCCCCTACCAGAGAAAAAAATAAATAAACAAAAAATAATAATATTTGTATTGAGATTAAATCTTACACATTGAGTAATCTTATTAGACAATTTCACCACTTAGCATGCCTTTTTGCATCATTTCTCATCATTTTTCGTCTCACTATAATGAGTTATATGCAACAATTTTAAAACCTCAGGAGGTGTATGTGTAATTATTGAAATCTCAAAAAGTATATGTAAAAAGATAATAAACTTCAGAATGTGTAAATGTAATTAATTCTTTCAGAATATGAATGTTTTGTACCATTAGAGGATATAAACTTTCATTTTATATCAATCTGTCTTATTCCATCATCTCTATTATATAATCTGTCAAAAACAGATCACATGGTACATGCCTAATTCCTTTCAAGGGTCAAAACGTCATTCTATTTCAACTCTTAAGTCATTTTGTGCGTATGTTTTTGACATAGTATGTAATAGTAATAGTGATGTCGGAATGAGCTAAATTGACATATAAAAAAAAAAAAAAGAGTTTATATCCTCTAATAATACAAAACCAACTTCGTATTCTAAAATGAGACGTGGCCAAATTAAGTTGAAGTCATTGTATTTGATTTAGTTTAAATTGAAAGGAATAAACTGAGGTTGTTAAAAAAGCTAGGATGGTGCAGAGATGTACTATAATTTTCTCTGTTTTTTTTATTTTTTTTTATTCTGTTGTTGCAATCAATAATGAATCAACTACATGTCAAAATAATTAAACGTCTTTTGTTGATACTTCATGAAAGTTAAGAATATATGATTTATATAGGGAAAAGAAAAGCAAAGAAAGCAGATTCGAGGGTCGAGGCACCATTAAGCATGCCCTCTTTTAATTTAATTAGTTATTTGATTGCAATTGTACGTATTAGCTTATGATAAGAATAGAATCAGCAACTGCCAAGTCAGCATTGATGATAGAGCTTGTTAGTATTGTCTGTTAGTCTGTTCACTCTGTTCAGTCTGTTGCTATCGGAAGTTGGTTTTGTGGTTGTTAAATAGCCAGCTGTCTCTGTCTTTACTCGTTCAGTCAGATAAGGCGGTGATGCTAAGCTTGTATTGTATGTGTATAAAGGTTAAGAAATCTTGATTACTCTGTAGCAATGATTCAATAATCAATTGCTTAATAGAATAAAGCTTCATTAATTTCTCTCTCCCACTTTCTTCCTTTTTTGTTTGGTTTAAACTTCTGCACAATCCTTAAGCTTTCAATCTCGATCATGGCTCGTTATGACCTTAATGTATAGTTAATTAGGAACCGTTTGTTATCCTACTTAAATTTATTTAAAAAAAATTAAGATTTTTTTTTAAATGTGAATTTTCAAAATTTAAAAACTTGTTTAGTATGAAATTTGAAAATAATTTTTAAATTTAAAAAATGATGAAAACTAAAAAAGAAAGAAGTTTGAAAAAAAAAAATGATGTTTTATCATTTAAAAAAAAACATATTTTTTAATTTTGAACTAAAAACAATTTTAAAAAATAGTCTATCAAACATATTCTTTTAATTAAAACTTATTTTTTTATTAAAAAAATAATTTTTAAATAGAATACCAAATAAACCTGAGTTTCTCTCGTTCTCAAACATTTGGCACATTTGTGATCATGGCATGCATGCACTTTCACTTTGGCTCTCGATCGTTTTCAGTGTCAGATATTCCCTACTGAACATGTGATAGCATGTGACAGATTTAATATCGTGTAAGAGAAGTTTTGTATGGGACCCAAGGGCTGAGAGATTGTAGGGACTTGAGGTAAACCATAAAAATGGAGTTTTGATATTCTATATATGTGTACATTCATTTGATTTTTTATTTTTTTGGAGTATAAGCTAGCTCTCGTAAAAATTATTATAATAATTTGAAATTAAGATTGTAATATATAGAACCAAATAGAAAACAAAATGCAAACCTAAACAAAATGAAGCCTAATTTTTTTAACATTAACTGAACCAAATACATTATATAACGAGTATTGTATGATGAGGCCCGAAATTGACGTAGGAGCTTGAATCATGAAATCGAGAAATTTTTCGATGTGATTTTAATTAATACCATGCCATCACACTGTAATATGAGTAGATAATAATTTTATAATGTTAGATTATGGTATTAATAAATATTCATGTATTATAACATCGGTGACAATGCTATAATCATTTTGATGCAGGTCGGATGTGAAATCTGATGATAACAGATGAGCTGATCGATAGGTGATAACAAAGGATCGATGACTCATGAGGTTATTTTTGACTGAATCTAATTGTTCTTGAAGTGTGGAAATTAAATCCTAATTACTTATTTTTCCTAGGAATAAAGCTATAGCGTATGAATGAGTCCTCAATTAAATTTGGTTAATTCCTACAAAGTGGTACCGATGGATATATATATGGATCGTAAAAGCAGCATATGTAGTCGATCTACAAATTAATCCAGAAGAGCCCTAAAGAATAACTTAATTAATTAACGGTAGCTAGTGTGGAGAGAATAATCAAGCAGAATATAATTAAGCTAAGTATTAATTATATTCGTTCTGTGTGGAGACTAGTAGTAGTAGTGTTGAAGCTTCTGCATGTGACTGCCTATATAATGGGGCTTAGCCCCCAACCATTATTTTCAGCAAAATTTGTGTATTTGTTTGTGCTTAACTAATTTCCAAGTAATACATATATGGGGAACCTATTTTCTGATGCTCCAACTCCAAGTAGTACTGGTAATATAAATAGTACTGCAGGTGCAGGTAAGCCTAGGCATGGTCAAAGAAATGGAGGTGGCAGCACGGAGGATCATCAAAATCCTCAGAAGCCAACGCCTGACATCATCACCTCTGACGAGGCAGCACGACGCTATGGTGGGATAGCCATTACTAAGTATGCTACCAATAATAAGCCCCGTTAGAATTAATTATATATTTAGCCGCTTAAGTCTTATATATACACTACTGCATGATGAAATTAATGATCCAATGCCCTAGCCCTCCTTTGTGTAAGCTAGCTCTTTCAAGTACATGCAGATTTATATTATATATAAAGCTGTTTGCTAAGTATAATTAAGGGAAGCAGTTTATATATAATCTGTACGTATGAGTATATCATGTAAAACAAAAATGAAATCCCTAGCCCTTGCTATGTACCTCCAATGGTAATATATATTTAGTTGCAGTACGTACGTACTGCTTAATTGGTGTGTATGTTTTTTTTTTTTCGTCAAATGCTTGGTGTGTATTTAACTTAAAGTTGTAGCTCTCTCTCTCTCTCTCTCTCTCTCGCCTAAACAGGTTGAGTATATTTCATATATATCATGCGTAATATCTGCCTTCAATACTCTAATTTAATTAATTAAATTTTATATGTTCTCTGTTAACCAGTCTTTCAATCAGACAGAGCATTCTAAGAGAAATATTGAAGTCTAGTACTCGATCTTAAGGGAGCGTACGTAATTAATAAATCTTACACCTGTCTAATTAATCTTTTTGGGTGTGTACGCCTATATATCTATAGATCAGGGAGTCGATCGATCTAGAGAGGGACATGATTGCCAACCACAGCATGCATATATGTAAGGCTTCAAGGGACGAATGACTAAGCTTCACATTTTCTAATTTATTTTAATTATTTCCGCACCCTATTTGGCTATATGTACAGAATTAATTAATTAATTATGAGATTTCAAATATTTGTGAAACAGTACGTATCCTTTACTTAATTTTTTGCCCAAAGGAAATTATAGTGTTTAAAAAGCAACATCTTCAATATAATAGGGGCATGCAAAAGATCGAAAGGCTGATTACAAAGAAAAATGAGTTTTAACTTCAAAAAAGTAATACCAATTAATTAACGAGACCTAAAGGTACGCTTAAAGGCTTAAGCTTAATTAAATGAAGGATATAGGGATGGAAAAATGCACAGCAGGTATAACGAGCTGGGAGATCGAGATAATCCATTATAAGGAGAGTGTAGGCACTTGACTCTACTCACCAACCGTGCCATCCAAAGGTAATCCATTATAATTAATTAAGGAGAGATAATTCACGCACCAACTCTATTCGCTGGAAAATTTTTGCCAAAATTGTTGGTTTAACCCCTCGGAATGACCATCTGCAACCACTTGCAAACATGCCCACAACCTGTTCGACAAAATGTTTGAATGATTTGACCCCTGAGATAAAATTTCTGGATTCGTTACTGATCTCCCACTAAAGTTCTCTTCTCCATCTCCATTATTAATTCTTTCATGTTTTTTTCATAATTGGGGGGCAAAATGTTTGTAGAAAAGCCAAAAAGATCGAGGAGGCAATAGAGGCCCTTAAGAGGGCAAGGTGTAAAGAAACATCATTCATACTCTCCTCCCATTAACAAGGAAAAGGGAATTCACCCAAATGAATTGGCTGAGGGCCATGGTCTTTGTTGTATTGATTTGCTTAAGGTAAGTCATGCTCTCATTTACAAGGTAAATATGTCAATGAGACAAAAAAAAAAAAAATGAACGCTTCTAGCTCTATCTTCCCCCCTGCCCAAAGAAAATTCCTAAATCTGTCACTGATGACAAAACTTATGGACCAAAGCAAAATGCAACTCGTTTAAAGAGTGGAGCCTATATATTCACAGAAAAATAGATAGAGAGGAAGACAGTAAATAAGGATGAAATATATGTTCAAAATACAAAAAATCCTAAATCAAAAGTTTTGCATCACGATATATAAAATTCTAGACCTATTACTAATTGATTAGTTTAGATGCTTTGATTTACATGTCCGGATCTATTGGCCACATATGCGTCACTCACCCAATATATAATTGGATACTCTAGCTAGACTTTAATGTAGTGCAGTACTATACCTGCAAGGTGTTTGGAGGCAAAGCAAGGAACTTATCCTTTAAAGCTACCCTAGAAATCTTTCAGCAGTATATATGTACGTACTTTATTACTTGATTTTGGTTGTGACTTGATTTTTGTGGCTATAGCGCTACTTATAAATTAGCGAGATGTTTCATTAACAATGCTTCCAAAACGGAGGGATCGAGCAACTTTGCAGAATGTGAATACATTGAATGATGCCAGATGCTGCATTATTGTGAAAAATAGGTCCCCACTTTCTTTTACGCAGTGTAAAGGCTGCCTGTGTGGGGTTTGAGTGTATATAGTTCCACTTCCCCTAGCCTGTTGTTTTGGATTGTGCATGTGCTACTGTCTATGAAAAAAAACAACAGAAATCGTATATATACCAGAGAAAATATATCTTGACTCCGCTCAATCTTTTCAATGAAAGTAATATCTTCATTCTTCGAATCTTCACCTTAATTCCACCTTTTGTTAATATATTATATTCTTGTTTTTCATTAATTAATGTGTTTGGGATCAACCTGTTGCCACGAAACTCTTAGCAGTACTAGTGCGCGCAAAGAATCTAGCTACTAGCTAGTGCTAGCTAGCTATATTTAATTTGCATAACTATATAGTCTATATAGTATATAACCAAATTAAATTAGCAAATCCCCGAAACCAAAGATTCAAAAAGCAAATATCTTTGAAGGGAATCACCAAAAGGTGGCCGGATATATATATACATCTGGTCCTTCAAGGAAAGAAATTGAAGATATACATGTTATCCATTCCAAGATAATGTACATCCACCCCATAAGGTCGTCTTTTTAACCCCTATATAATGGTACTCGGCCACTGACATTTTTACCAAGAAAACAAACAAAGGCAAATATATATTAAGCAACCTTGAATATTTTCTCTGTTTTGTGCAATTGTAGATTTGAGGTAGCAGATCGATATGGCAACGCAGGAAAAGCTAGCGAGGGTTGGGATGGAGGGTTTTGCTATGCTAGACCAGTACTGTGGGAGACCAGCTGGCGGGAGGGGTTTTACTACTAGGCCTCCATCTGCTCATCATCAAGTTCAAGTTCAAGACCAAGTACCTCGTATGGGGAGACAACCTCATCCTCAGGTTATGAATAGCAAGGAAGCAGCCCTGGCCTTTGGGGGAATAGAGATTAGGGAATTTGACCGAAACCCTTTCGCAACTAGCCTATATATATAATACTAATACTTTGGTATAAATTAGCAGCTAAATGAAGGTGATCTCTATAAGCTTGTATGTATCATATATGCATGGAACTAGTGATTTGAATCTCCTAGCTGGTCTTAATTTATGTTAAAGCTAGCTAGCTAGCTTTTGAGTACCTAGATGTACATTTATGGTCCGCTTGTAATATATATGTAGAATCACTTTTTATGTATGATATACATTTGAAGCTAACCCGGCCTGCTGCATATTCTCTCTTGTTATATATATGAATCTCCTGCATATACTTAAAGATTTTAGTAATTAATTAACCAACTAGTTTTTAATATGGTGGTATTTCTACAAGACTACAAGCTGGACTGTATTGGGCTAAATTTAACACTATCCAATGTAATCTGAGCTTTGAGACAGATATTGGCTGCAAGTAGGCCCAACTCAATATGTTGGGTCTATATACAGCAACGAGGAATTTTTTTGCCTAAAAAGTAATGAAAAAGCTTTAAGAAATTATGTTCTCTTTGAATTTTGTTAATTGAAAGGAATATGTACCCCAAAAGAAATTTGAAAGGAAATACTGAGGTGTTAAAGAAGTTACGATGATGCAGAACTGCACTATAATTTTTCATTTATTTATTTATTTTGTTGTTGCCATCGGATGAGAGAGTACTGGCCGGAGTCTAGAAGAACCTTCATAGTAGTCCATATATTAGATTGGAATTTGAGTTGGGTAGAGATCAACCCAATATTGTGTGATTCACTCATCAATCAATATCTAATGATTAAACATCTTTCCTTGATACTTCATAATAATTAATTAAGAATAAATCCAGATACTAAAGATTAAAAAATCATCTCATGAGTCATGTCTATACGCAGAAAAAGAAAAGCAAAGAGGCAGATGCGTGCACCAAGCTAGGCCTTCCTTAATAAGTTATATGACTATCATTGTAATTATATTATATTAATCATATATATATATATATAGTTCTCATTAGCTAAGGTTATATGATTGCAATTGTATTATATTAATATATATATAGTTAATTAGGTTCTCATTCTCATTAGCTGAAGTTATATATATGATTGTAATTGTATTATATAAAGTTAATTAGGGCCCGTTTGGTATCCAACTTAAATTTTTTTTTCAAAAATTAAGATTTTTTTTTTAAATGTGAGTTTTTAAAATCAATTTTTAAAATTTGAAAATGTGTTTGGTATGAAATTTGAAAATAATTTTTAAATTTAAAAAATGATGACATCTAAAAAAAAAGGAAGTGTAAAAAAAAAAAAAAACGATGTTTTATCATTTTTAAAAAAGACATATTTTTGAATTTTTTTTTTCTAAAAACTGTTTTTAAAAATGATATACCAAACACGTTTTCTTGACTAAAATTTGTTTTTTTGTTTTTAAAAATAAAAAATAGTTTTTGAATAAAAAACCAAACAGACCCTTAGATTCTCACCGGACTTGTTATGCCATGCATGCATGCACTTTCGCTTTGCCTCTCGGCCATTGTATATATAGAATCTCTTTTACAAAACGTACTGATCATGCTAAGGACACGTGACAGATTGAATGTGAGAGGAAGTTTTTGAATAGAATTAACACTTGTATAAAAGAATTTTTTTTGTTTTTTCTTACAATCTCTCACTGTAAAGTGATGGTTAGAAGATGAGCTGATTGGTGACAACAAAGGATGACCAGCAAGGGAGTCACTCGACCAAGAAGGAAGGGCCCGTTTGAATTTGAGGTTAGGTTAAAAAAATTGCTTTAAAAATGAAGTTTTGATGGATTAGATGTTTGGTTATAAATTTCAGAAGTGTTTTTTCTCAAATTTTGAGTTAAAATAAGTTATTTTTGGGGAGTCAAAATAAGTATGTGGGATTGCTTTACATCACAACATCTCTTCTCACAACTACTTTACTTCACAATAATATCAAACTAACCTCAATCACTCTAAACCTATGTTGTTAATTTTTGACTGATCGAATTGAATTATATATAATTGTTCCTGACTCGTATTTTCCTATTTTTTTAACGCTAGGTGCAGAGGAATAAAGCTTGCCAGTAGCAATTCGTATTCGATCTAGTAATTAATCCAGAAGCGCCTATAGTAGAACTTAATTAACACTAGTGTGGAGAGAATAATTAAGGAGAATATATGTGCATAAATATATATATCTAAGCTAAATATTAGTCCTTATGTGGACCCCAGTTGGCTCAATTAGATATTAGTCCTTATTTGAAGCTTTTGCATGTGAAATGCCTATATAATGGGGTAGCTTGTCCCTAACAATTATTTCAAGCAAAGCAAACCAAAACTACTACATAGCTAGATCTGTGTGTTTTTTTAATTTTTTGTTTTTATTTATTTTGTAAGTGTTGTATACATATGGGGAATCAAGTTTGTGTTCCTCCAACTCCAAGTAGTACTATTGTTACTGTAGGTGCAGGTGCAGATAGGCCTAGTCAAGGATATCGACCATCACAAGCAGCTGCAGGAGGTGGCACCAGCATGGAGAATCATCAATATCATCAGCAGCAATTGCAGCAAAGGCCTGCCATCATCAACTCTGACGATGCAGCGCGACTCTATGGTGGGATAGCCATTACTGAAATATATGCTACCAATAAGAAACCCCAACTCACTCGTAATTGGCGTTACTATTAATTATATATTTAGCCTCTGATATGCATACACTGCATAATGAAGAAATGATATCAATGCCCTAGTCCTCCTTTGTGTTAAGCTAGCTCTTCCATGTACATGCAGCTTTATATATATATATATATATAAAGCTGTTTACTAAGTAATTAAGGGAAGGAGCTTATATCTATATACATATATATATATATGTGAGCATATGTAAGACTATAATGAAACCCCTAGTCCTTAATTAATTTGCTATGTTTTGTACTTCCGGCCACTTGTAATATTTATCGCAGCAGTACTGTTTGGTGTGTGTTTAACTTAAGGTTTAATTCTCTCACTCACCTAAACGAGAAATTTAATTAAATTTTGCCTAAACAGGTTGAGTATATTATATATCATGCGCAATATCTGCCTAGGTTCAATACTTCAAATTTTAATATTATTACCTGTTCTCTGTTGTCAAGCCTTTCAAATCCGTAAATCCAGTAATTAATCTGACGCCTAATTACCCATACCCGTAATTACTTCTTAACCTTTTTGGGAATGTACTTACGTCTATGGTCAGGGGTCCAGAGAGGTACAAGATTTCCTACCACGGCATGCATATATATATGCAAGCAGTGGCGGAGCCACATAGGGACCAGGGGGACAGAGGCCCCCCCTCCCCCCACCTCTAATTAATTGACTTTTTTTGTTCATTTTTCTATTATTTTTGTTAATACATATGACATATATTTTCTAAATAATTATTTTTTATATAAAAAATTAAATAATTTCTTGTGTAACATGTTTAAATCCAGATGATCATTATATATTATTTTTTAATGATAAAAGTTGATCTATCTTGTTCATTTTATAAAAAAAAAAAAAAAATCCTTATTTTTGTTGAAAATACTTAATGATTAATTAATTTAAGAACAAGTTAATTGTCTTGAATTTTTTGTTTGTGAAAATAATGACTAGCTCTTACGTTCTATTTATTCCTGGCTCCACCACTGTATGCAAGGCTGCAGGGACTAATTAATTAATGACTTGCTCTTTACCTTCTAATTGATTCCTGGCTCCACCACTGTATGCAAGGCTGCAAGGGACTAATTAATGACTAGCTCTTACCTTCTAATTTATTCCACACCCTATATCTACAGAAACTATGACATCGATCTCTCTTTTGTGGCTGGAATGAAATAGTACGTGTTTCAGAAGCAACATGTTCAATATATATAGGTAACATATATACAAATTAAGTAAAGGCTTAATTTGTATATATTAAGTAAAGAAAAAAGCGGTGAAATTAAAGTAAAGGTGAACTTAGGCTTAATTATCGATTTATTATCTAAAATTGTAACTCATTCTTATATTGTCACCTGAAAGATTTTTTGTCCCAGATTACCACATATAACTTACATTTGTATCTCATTTTACCTTGTTCTATCAACACTTCCATTAAAAATATTGACTTGGCCGTTATTGCTGACGTAGCGCGCTGTATGTGCGCTACGTGTCACATCTTTACTTTTATTTTTGGATTTTTATATTTTTCTATTTTTGTAAACTTTGAAAATTAATTAAAAATAATTCCAAACTTATAAAAATACACTGAAAATTCCTACGGACTCGTCTTGACTAGTACTAATTTACTATGGGGTCAAAATACCAATTTTTCCTCTAAAAATTTTCAGAATATTTGGGAAGTCCAAATTTATTTCTAGAAAATTAAAATAAATTTTAGAATTTTCATAAACTCTCAGGCAGATTTTTAAAAATATTTTGGAAATTACCAAAAGTCTGTTTTAGAGAATTATTTCGAGATTTTATAAAAATTTTAGAATTTTTCTAGAATTTATTTTATAAAGGAAAATTTGTTTTCCTCTAAAACCGACAGGTCTTTTGGGTAGCAAGTGTTCACGAGAAATGTATTGTTAGTTTTTAGAAGATTAACTGTGTAGACCTTATATTTTTTGAAGTTCGGTAGATTATCCTATAAATTTCCAAAGAATCTAGAGTATTTTAATTTTCTATAAATAAATTTGGACTTCCCAAATTTTCTGGAAATTTTTAGAGGAAAAATTGGTATTTTGACCTCTAGTAAATTAGTACTAGTCAAGACGAGTCCGTAGAAATTTTTCTGAGTTCGGAGCTATTTTTAATTAATTTTCAAAGTTTATAAAAATAAGAAAATACAAGAAAAAATGTGACACATGGCGCACATCTAACACGTCACATCAGCAATAACGGCCAAGTCAGCATTTTTAACGGAATTGTTGACAGAACAAGATAAAATGAGATACAGATGTAAGTTAAAGGTGGTAATTTAGGACAAAAAAACTTTCAGGTGGTAATATGAGAATGAGTTTCAGTTTTGAGTGGTAAATGAATAATTAAGCCTTAATTTAATGAAGGATATAGGTATGGAAAATGCATAGCAGGTGTGGGGAGACATACATACGAGCCAAAGCAAAATGCAGATTGTTTGAAGAGTGGAAGAGCTTATTCATTAAAGAAAATATATAGTGAGTAAGACATAAATAGGGATGAAATGTATGTAAAATTTTTCCTTGATGCATTATTTTTTTTACACTTTTTTGGCTGATAAAGGGATCAAATAGTATAATTCTTTTGTTGGTAAATTGGATTATTTAGAAACATGACTATTGCTTTGTTGAAAATATAAAAATCTGAAATTATAAAATAGTGGACTTATTACTAATTTATTTTTGGTTTAGATGCTTTAACTTTAATATAGTATCGGAACAAGTTTATCTGCGTTATATTGGCCACATATGCGTCAGTCAATATAATTGGAAGCTCTAAACTACTTTGAAGATATTCTTTAAATCCCAAGAAGATATGGGTTCCTAAAGTAAGTGCTGAAGGAAATAAACGTACTGGAGCAGAATATATATGAATAAACTATCTGGTGTGATCGACATCCCTATTGATTGTGAGAAATGGATTGATCGAGGTCAACAGTAAGAAGCAGAAAAAAGGTTAATAATTATGTTGAGCCTTAATTGTTCTATTAATTACTGCTAATAGATATGCATATATGCATGCATATATAAGTAATTGATGATCATGATTCAAGAGGTGAGACACTGAGATTCAAGAGCTAGCTAGTACATGAGGCCAGGTACGTTGAACCTTAATTGTTTTATTACTGCTCATTTTGTTGGACGCTGAGATAATGAAGTGCTTAATTGTGTGGTTGTGCTTCAATTCCCCTGGAAATCTTTCAGCAGTACGTACTACTCATATTCTTTATTACTTGCTTTTGGTTAATGTGACTTGCCACTTTTATGGCTAGTCAGCTAGATGCATGTTTCAGTTTCACTAACAATGCTTTCCAACAGAGGAGCAGCAACTTTTGCATAATATATATGTGACCAAATTGAATGATGCCAGGTGCTGCATTATGATTGTGATAATAAAGTTTTCAATTTTTTTTCTTCAAAAAAACAAATCGTATACCAAATAAAATATGTATCCACAAGCCACCGAAGGAAACCCAGATAAAATATCTTGATTCCATTCAATCTTTTAATTAAGGAAGGTAATATCTTCTTTCTTCACCTTAATTCCACCTTTTGTGTTAATTAATATATTCTTGTTTTTCATTAATTAATGTGTTCTGGACCAATCTAGCCTGTGCCACGAAGCTCTTAGCACTAGTGCAAACGCTAGCTAGCAAAGAATCTATTAGCTTTTTATACTTTATAAGGAAGGCACATTGTAATTTGCATTACTATGTAGTATATATCCAACTTAAATCAACAAATCCCTCAAATCGAAGATTCAAAATGGAAATATATATATATATCTTATAAGGGAATTAATCACAAAAAGGTGGATATATATCATATATCTAGTCCTTTGAGGAAAGATTTTACAGATATATATACATGTTATCCATTCCAAGATAATTAATGTTACCACCCCACAAGGACCCCTTTTTAACCCCTATATAATGGGACTCGGCCACTGACATTTCACCAGGAAAACAAACAAAGGCAATTATATATTAAGCAACCTTGAATACTATATCTGTTTTGTGCAATATATTGTAGGTCGATATGGCAACGCAGGAAGAGCTACAAAGGCTTGGCAAGGAGGGCTTTGCTATGATAGACAGGTACTATGGACGGCCTGCAGGGACGCCTCCACTTGCTCAGCATCAAGTTCAGGACCACCGTGCGGGAAGAGGGAGACAACCTGATCAACCTGATCAGATGATGAAAGAGCCAGTGGTTATGGACAGCAACGATGCAGCCGTGGCCTTTGGGGGAGTAGAGACTAGAGTATATGACGACTGAAAACCCTTGCGCCACTACTAATTAACTAACTAGCTAGCTAGCCAGCTACCCCATATGTATACTAATACTTTGGTGTATAACTCAGTAGCTATAAATAAAGGTGATCTACATATAATCTTGTATAGTTTTATGTATATCATATGTTAAGCCAGCTAGCTTTTGTGCAGTACCTGCAGCTAAAGGTACATTTATGTTTTGCTTGTAATATGTAGAATCCATCACTTTTTATGTATATATATTATATATTTGAAAGTAACGTCCCTCCTGCATATTCTCTCTTGTTACATATTAGTTTGAATTAACCTCCTGCATATATTAGTAAGATCAACATATACAAATACAGTGATCTTTGTTATTGGTATATGGTTAAATGTGGGGCGCCATATGAATTTAGTTATAATTAACTAGCTAGTAATGAAATAAACCATAGACTACTCTCTAGGGCTCTTGTTATATATGTCTTGATTAAGTTTTCTTTTTTCTAACTACGAGAGTGGGTATTTTGACACACTTAAAATTTATTCCAACAGAGTGAAGAGAAGTATCGTAAGACTAATAGCTAGCTAGTTTATGCCTCGAGTAAATACTCTTAAACTAATCAATACCAAACCACAATTGAAAACAATCTGAACAGAAAATATTAAGATAATCCAAATAATGCAATGAAAAGAAGATATGAGAAATTTGTTAATCTGAAAATCCAGTAACGTACAAGTCTAAATCTATGAGAGTAGTGAAGAATTAATACCTACGAAAAAATGTGAAGAATTTTCATATATATTAGATGTGCGGCGAACTTATCATATATATATATATACAAATAATTGTGTGTCATCTTTTATTTAGATAAATTCAAAAGCATGTCGATTTTCCCTCTAAGGTTCTGGTTCAGTATGCGTACGTAATTGCTATGTTATGATCATGATTAGGTATAAACTCTCAAACCCAAAAAAAAAAAAAAAAAAAAAAAAAGGCAAAAAGTATAAATTAACCTCGAAATATTTTTTGTGATAATTAAAAGTCTGAAATAAGCAAAAGTTTGGAGGATTTTTTTTTCGATCCAAAGTTTGGAGGAATTTATACGTACAATTATTGAGCTTTCTTTTTATCTTCCTTCCCTAAATTAAAATAAAGATTAAAGAAGAAGGAAAAAGTTTCTAAACTCATAATAAATTAAATTCTATTATGGTAAATAAATATCGTGAGTGGAGTGTAAGTGCAATAGTGCATGTACTGATAATTAAAGGGATATGCCGAGCATCAAGCACATGCATTGTTGAACACAAAGATAGGAAGCATATATGACCACTGGCCGGTAGGGCTGGGAATTATATATGGGACACACTGGCCGGCTTTGGCATAATTTTTCTTATTGGGAATCAATATAATATCGCTTTCACAAACTTTATACAGATATAATTAATTAAGCTCTAAACCCCATTTTTTGGGCACATATATATAATCATATATATATATATATGCATGCTAAGAGGCAAATATCAGTTAATTAGCTAGAGATGCTTCTTCGATCCACTACTCTAAGGCTATATTAATTTATTACTTTGTTTCTTAAGGGACCAAGGCAATATGATCAAGAATATCTTATCCACCTCCCACCAACATATATATCTCACAGACCTTGCCTACCCAGAGATAAGCCTAGAATAATTGTCTTACGTAAGCTTGCTATCGTAAGCATATATGGCCAACTTGTTCTAATATTAATTTTCCTTCTCCCTATATATGTTTTTAATTCTGTGCTTTTACAGTAAGCAATGTCATTTAAGGTTTTATAAAGCAACAACAAATTAAAATTTGAAAAACTTGAAACAACCTAATTTTAACTAGAACACAATATCAAATTAATACAAAAATATGAGTGATTGGAAGAACCACTTTCGATAATATATATATATATATTCTACATCAATCTTCAATATCCGAGAAAGACGAAATCAATTTGATCCGAAGTCACCTAATTTAATATAAGATCCATTATTTAATCCTGACAATTTTATAATTAAGTTTGGTATATATCATCTCTTAAGGTAGTATTTATCCACTTGAGATTTGCTACCCCACCCATAGCGGGTGGGTTGTCCTACTAACCCAAGGGCTTAGGGGTGCCATACTGCCATACATGGCTTAACCTCCATCATATATACAACCAATCACTTCAAAAAAAGGTAGTCTTTATCCACAAATACTTTGCATATATGTTATGGATATGTATCGATCAATATTGTTTTTTCTTTGAAAGTAGCAGTTGAGGCTACAATTAACTGATTATGGTCCACGGTCGGTGCAAGGCATAAAGTGTCCATGCGGACCATGCCAACAAGGGTCAAGGGATTCTTATGACTTATGGGTGTATCTCAATTTATTGATCTTAATTGTTAAGGGCAGATGATATATTAATTTCTTGTTTGTTGTAAATAAATAAAGTGTAGAGTGGGTCCAAAATAAATAAAAAATTCCCACAACAATTGAAATTTATAAAATTAAAATACAAAGTGGTGGTTATTAGAATCTAACTATTGATGTGAATGCGTATATATCCAAATTAAACTCTCCAAAATAGAGGAAAAAAATAAATAAAAGAGAATCACAAGCACTGTATTGGATTCGTTAATCCCTGAGAGGAAGGCCCCAACTAGCTTAATTAGCCTTTTGAAGCTTCTGAGCACTCCTATATAATGGGCATTGGGTCTTAACCTTTGTTACAGCAAGACAAGGCAATTAAACCTAGCTAGCTAGCTAGACTTAATTACTTGATCTTTTCATTCTCTTCTTCCAGCTTATAACTTAATTATATGGCACGTTATAATTACGAGTTGTATTCTTCCACTACAAGAGAGGAGAGGCGCTATGGCTATGGTGAGGTGTACTTGATCAATTGCAAGGCACCGGCAGTTGCATCAGAACCGCGAACCATAATAGAGGACTGCCGCAGCGTGGTCTATAATGACGACGGCTGGACCATGAAGAGCACCGCGACGGCATGTCCGGGTAGGGCTCCTGTTCCTCCTTCAGTTCCTGTGGTGATGAAAAAACAAAAGATCCTCACCAGCGACGAGGCAGCCAAGCTGTACAAGGGGTTTGTGATTACTGAATATAGCAGCAGGAAGTCGCAGCGTCCTTGGGCTTGATTTCTATATAATTACGATCGAGCCCCGGCCGTACGTAATTATCTTGGATATATCTCCTATATATAGTAGTCTTTTTAAATAATTATCTTGTATGTATCGGTGTATCCGCATGCATGTATCTTTGTCTTGTTTGTGTTTTTTTTTCTTTTAGATCCGATGGACACTTCCGGGGCTCCAACAAGGACTGAGTACCCTGTGAAAGTCGGTGATCAATCTACCACCGAGTCATCCTCCCCTAGCTAGCTAGAATCTCATCGATCCATGCATGCTGGATCAGCTTGTAATATATCTAGCTAGCTAGTATATATAAACTTCAGCTTTAGCAGTTGCTCTCTCTCTCTCTCTCTCTCTCTCTCTCTCTCTCTTGACTTACATAAGGATATATATAGATCAACCGGATGAACATTCAAGCTCAAGTTCATTAATCTTAATCTTAGGCTCTTAGCTCAAGTGACATGAGATGATTAATATTATTTGTAATTCAAACCTCTAAAAATTCGAGCAAAAATAAAAATATAAAAAACATCAAAAAATTTCATCCTTTGGTTAATTGATCTCGATCCACTACGAAAAATGTAAGTGCGTAGTATCGGCTGCTAAGTAGCAGTGTGGTGATCGAATAGGAAATGCCAGCACAAACAAACAATATATAAATTTGCCACATCTGTTTAAATTAAGTACACAAATTTATGCCTTATTAGGGCACAAAATAATTTTTCTAAATAGATAGAGGAGAAAAATTTACCATCCTCCACAAATACCCGTTAGAAGCAGCAGAATTTTTGTGGCGCTAATTTGCCATTTCTTTGAATGTGAGGACAGCAATCTCAAAAAAATAACAACATGATAATTAGAGAAATGTTGGCTACATTCTCTTTTCTACATTTCTGCAATATAGTTTTATGATCGAAATAGTTGATTTTATAGGTTATTTTTTAAGGACTATCTTTGTAAAAAATTAATTAAATTAAAAATTATTTAATCATTTAATTTTCATCAAATAAATGGACAATTTTGGCAAATATTTGGTTTGCCGTATGTTTATTTATAGCAATTAAATGATTTTTTATTTAGTTGATATTTTGCACAAAATTTAGATAACACCATGTGAATTAGGTAACACTACTAGCGATGTTACGGTCATACATATACAATAATAATTTTTATTTTTTATGCATAGATAATTTTTAAGAAAAATTTGGAAAATTAATTCTTTTTTGTTGTTATTAAAGACTTTTAATCCTCTTTTTATCTTTAGAATTCTAACCCTCGAGAAGTGCTTGAACCCCTCTTGAGTAGTACTCGAACCCTATCAAGTAGTGCTCGAGAGGTGTTCGAGCACTTCTCAATGGAAGCTTAAGCACTACTTGAGGGTCAAATTTTTTAAAATTTTAAAAAGATGTTAAAAGTCTTTAATTGACTTCAATTTGGGTTAGATTTCTAAATTTCTCAATGTGTGATCTTAAGAAAAAAAAAAAAAGTATAAAGATAAAGTAGAAAAAAGAATGTAGTTAACATTCCTCCAATAATTAATATAGCATATATTGTACTACTCTGTTTAATAGTGCTAATTGCCAATGTTTCATCTTTTAAGTATATCTCTGCCAAGCATTAAAGTATAATAGTACCCTTAATTATTGTTATTCTTTCCGGTTAAGTAAGGAATCAGATTCAGAAAGGCTAAAACATCATCCAAGTTGAGGGAATCCCGATTCAAGCATGTAGACCAGTCAAACAATCAAGCAGGAATAAATTAAGTATATATGGTCGGTGTTGGAAGAAAATATCTATTGCAAGATTAGGCGTACGTTATGAAAGAATTATATTTTTGTCCCAATAATATTTAATTGTAGAAATATTCTCCCATTTACCACATTGCATTACGGATAACTGCGAGAATAATCAATCAGTAATGGAATGTGTACGAACTGGAGAATATTTCTACAATTAAATATTATTTGGGATATAATATATTGTAGACTATTTTTGTTGATTGAATCTCCTAATTATCCGTAATTGAAATATCATTAATGATATTTCAAATATTCCTATAAACTCTTATGCTTTGATCGATATTGCGATATTTTTTACCCAAAGGAATAAAAAAAAAATAATAAAAAAAAGAGAGAGCACAATTACAATTGTTTGTGTTTCTTTCTCTGTGTTGGCGGATGCAATTCTGGTGGTAATTTGGTGGCCACAAAGACATGCACAAGGAGGTGAATGCCTGGACAAGAAGTAGCCTACAATATCGGACGAGTCGACTGCACCACCTTTAACACATAGCCAAGTGCATGCACACAAAGCACATCGATCACCAAACCAACTCAAAACCAAATTCTAAAACCAATTAATTAATCTACCCTTCTTCCTCCGTAGAGTTCGATCGACCTTCCACAAATAGCAACGGTTGTAACTACCAGTTTCTTTAATTAGGTACCTGAAAGCAAACTATAAATAAAGATCGAGGCACGCACACAATTGAACTCATCCCCCGGCCCGTTCCAATCACCAAGCCTCCCCGGGGGTTACGTTTTCGATCCATCTGGGAATTAAGAGTAGATAGCTAGAAATTAAATATTTGTTATAGTTTTATCATTTAGATAGCCAGCTAATTAAAACTTAACCCAGCCTTGAAAGGGGGACCATGGCCACCATTGCACGGCTAGACTGCCACGCCATTCTTATCCTGTGCTTAGCCACACTGGCCTCCCTTGTGGCGGCCGGGACCCCAATTCCTCCGGTAGTCCCCGACACTTTCCGCGGCTCTAATTTGGCTAGACATTTCAAGGCTGATCCTACCGAGAAAATTTTTAACGTATTAGATTACGAGGCCAAACGTGATGGAAAACACGATAATAGTATGGTACGTACGTATACATAATTTGTGAAAATAAACTATTTGTAAAAACACGATGAGATTAAATGAATATTTTTTGGTTGTGTGCACATACGCAGGCTTTCGTGCACGCATGGATTGCAGCATGCCGCAATTACACTGGGAAAGCTAGGGTTCTGATTCCGGAAGGGACTTACAAGCTCGGGCCGGCCATATTTGCCGGGCCATGCACTAACCCCACCAAACCCATTGTTCTTGACGTGAAAGGGACCCTTTTAGGCCGAACTGATCTGTCCTTATATGAAGAATCATACTGGTTATTGTTTGAATCTATTGACGGCTTGGTAGTAACAGGTAACGGAGTCTTCGATGGCCAAGGTTCAAGTGTCTGGAAACACTCTGGTGACTGCACCAGTACCAGTGATGGTTGTATTCCACTCCCAGCCGTAAGTTCATTAATTAGTCATTGGATTATGTATGGGAGATTACCTCTTTGAGTCAATAATAATCTGGTAATTAATAATTGGTTTGATTAATTAATGCAGAGCATAAAATTTAACAGTGTCACAAACGGTGTTTTGAGAGGCATCACTTCCCTTGACGCCAAAGGAGTACATGTTTTCATCACTGACAGCCAGAACATTAGGGTGCGCCACCTCAATATCTCTGCCCCTAGAACGAGCCCCAACACTGATGGTATCCACATCAGCGACTCCAACAATGTGAAGATTGCCAAAACCAAAATTGCCACCGGGGATGACTGCATTGGCATGATTCAGGGATCAACCAACATTGCCGTCAATAACGTTGTTTGCGGACCTGGTCATGGCATCAGGTAATATTTAATGATTCGGAATGACAATATGACAACATAACATGTCAATCGATTTGACTATTTTCCTCTTAATGTCATAACGACAGTATTGGTAGCCTTGGCAAGTACGAGAGCGAAAATGATGTGAGGGGAATCTCAGTGAAGAAAAGCACATTCATAGACACAGACAATGGGATCAGAATCAAATCATGGCCAGGGTCAGGTCCAAGCAAAGCTTCAGGGATGGTTTTCCAGGACCTTACCATGGAGAATGTGAGGAACCCCATCATAATTAACCAAAAGTATTGCACAGGGTCCTGCAACGCCAATCAGGTTTGTCATAAAAATCATCTCCTAATTAACTCTGATTTTCACAAACACCCCATCTTCAATTCACTTCTAACTCTCATTCGATTCCTGTACAGCCATCTGGTGTGAAGATCAGCAATGTTCACTACATCAACGTGAAGGGCACCACATCATCAGATGTGGGAGTGGATCTCCTTTGCAGCAGCAGCAACCCCTGTGAGAATATTGAGCTCCGCGACATCGATTTGAAGCGTGTTGGTCCCAACAGTGCTGCGGGTCTCAAATCTGTTTGTGAAAATGCAAAACTAGGTTATAGGGGTTTTCAGAACCCACCAGCTTGCCATTGATTGATGATCTGATCACTTCCTGCAGGTGCAGACACCCTTGTCTTGCTTAACTATATGAGCATATATTGATATGGATTGGGGGATCGGATAGAGTATTTCGGCCCCAATGAAATTAAAGATGATGTCTCTATATATGCATGTACTAAAATGGGTAAGGTTTTAAATCGATCTGTATAATTAAGCATGGCCCAGACAATCATATATATATATCGAAAACCAAACCAATACATATATATATATATCTAAACATTTTATTTATTTGTAGCCGGGGAGTTGACAGTTTTTAAGTTGCTAAAGATCACAATGATGACAACATCAAACTCGATCTATGATGGACTTATACATACAACATGCATGAGCTAACAACCCAACTCAACAAACATATAATACATTCATAATTATCATAGAGATAATAGCAAACATATTAGTGTTGCTGATATATATAACTCGTGTTGTTGAATTAATTTTCCTTTAATATTGTTGAACTTATCTTTACGGCACTACAAGAAATGTAAGCAAAACACATCCCTTATTGATGACAAAAAATGAATGGCCATTGAGAATTTTAGTCTTTATTGCCTAATTTCCATTAATTTTTGTTAAAATCGAGACACTTCAGTCCCTATTGTCCATTTGTCACCCCATTCTATATCATCAATAAAGGTGGGTTTTGTTCATATTTCTTGTAGTGCGGCCAGTGGTGCATCTAAAAAATTTTCCTCACGGAGGCAACATGAGAAAACTCTTAAATATTAATTCACAAAATTTTCATTCATGCAAGAGAAAGGCAATATTACAAGCTCTTTGAGGCATATTGTCAAATATATTGCCCACAACTACTTAAGAAACAAAACAAATTTAAGGGGCAAAAACCTAAACTCTAGGGAATAAACTTAAATCTATGGGTCAATTTACCCCTTTTGCCTTGTGGTGGATGAGCTTCAAATCGAAGTTTTGACATGTAGCTTTAGCTTCAAAACAAGGCGAATATTAGCTTTATGCACAGTTACAAACTTAAACGCACTTCAAGCTAAATAAACATATAATACATTCATAATTATACAAAAATATTTTAAAACTAATTAGTTAACAAGTTAATATGTACAAAACTAACAACTATGTTGGGCCCACTACACAATATAATCTCAGAATCTGAACCGTTTATTTTTTAGACCCTATTTCAAAGATTATCTCTGTAAAAAAATTTCAAAATTGAAAGTTATTTAGTCATTTGATTATGATAACAACTATTTATATGTTTTTATCGAAATCAGTAATCGTCTATTTATTTTATCACAATTAGATGACTAAATAATTTTTTATTTAGTTGATTTTTTGCAATAATGATCGATTTTCAAAGTATGGTCTAAAAAATGAACAGCTCGGATTATGAGATTAGTTATATGGTGGCCCTAAAAGCATGATTAGCTTCGTATTAACTTATTAATAAATTAGTTTTAAAGCACTCCTTCATAATTATATATCATATAAACAATAACGTACTTAAACATATAACTAATTAGTATTGTTGCTCATGAATTCGATATATATAACTTGTGTTGTACGTTGGATCAATTTTCTTTTAATGTTATTCAATTTACCTTTGCAGTCAGTGACATATCCAGAAAATTTTCTTCATGATGGTAACATGAAGAAACTCTTAAATATTAATTCACAAAATTTTCATTCACGTAAGAGAAAACAATATTACAAGGTCTTTGAGACATATATATTGTCAACCATATTGCCCACAACTACTTAAGAAACAAAACCAATTTAAGGGGCAAACATCTAAACTCTAGGGGATAAATTAACTTAAATCCATGTGACAATTGACCCCTTTTGAGTTAATTAATTAGTTTTATGGTACAATTGATTTCTTTTTTTTCTTTTTCTTTTTTGTGATATGGGCCAGAGGCCCAAACAACTCACAGCTAAATAGGGGACTTCTTGGGCCTAGCCACACATAAGAAGTCCGCAACTAGCAGGCTTAAAATACGGTGAGTGGGGCTTTGAGGTAATTTACAGCCCAGCCCATAATTAATAGTCCGTCTAAACACGATTTCGCAGTTAAACAATACGACAGGTCGCTTATTATCGTAGGCAGTAAATGGAACCTACACAGAGCTTCTTTGAACGACATCGTTTTCTCTCATCCCATTCAGAGAATTGAAAATTAAAGAGAACCACAACTACTCGCTGTTACTGATTTCAGTTTCAGGTTCAGAAGGCCAAAAGAGCGACATAGAGATTTGCAAAATGGCGTATCCCGCCGCCCGGCGCATAATAGCCTCAGCCTTTACCCGAACACTCCATTCAACTTCCACTTGTTCAAATTCTTCATTGTCTTCCCGTTATCGCTTTGCTTTCGCTCTTTTTAACATACAACAAGCCCAACTCGTTCCCGACTCGGTGAACATTCCAACCCGGTTGAAGCATTCCGGGCCGGGTTACTCTCCCCTGAACGACGCCACTCCCAACTGGAGCAACCGCCCGCCCAAGGAAACCATCCTCCTCGATGGCTGCGACTACGAGCACTGGCTCATCGTCATGGAGTTCAACGACCCCAAGCCCTCTGAGGAAGAGATGATCAATTCCTACGTCAAAACCCTAGCTTCCGTTATGGGAAGGTAACCATTTGACCCGCTTCTTCAATTCGGGTTTGTCTTTGTTATTTTTTATTCTTCGATTATATTTTGGTTGGTTTTGGGTTTTAGTGAGGAGGAGGCGAAGAAGAAGATATACTCGGTGTCTACGTCCACTTATACTGGATTTGGTGCTTTGATTTCTGAAGAGCTTTCCCTGAAGGTCAAAGGTAATCGTTTCTGGGTTCTGGATTTTAGGGTTTAAGGTTGGGGTTTTTGCTGTTAATTTAAGGTATTTTCTGTTTTGGGAGGCTAAGGTTTTAAGGTTTTTTATGGTCTTTGATTGTATTGCATTGACATATATGATAAAGGTCGAGGTATTAAGAGTTTGAGTATAGTTCTTTGTATGAATTATGGCTGTTTTGATTGAATTTGATTAAGATACTAAGTAAGGGTTTAGGGCCGTTTTTGACTGGTATTGGCTTCAAATGATGTAATTTTTCATTGAATATGATGGTTTTACACCTTGTTTTTTAAGCCTCCTGCGAGTTCCAATTTATAGGTGTCCTATAAAATTAGCTTTGATTTGTGTTATTGGATTATTTATTTTTAAATAGGGCTGCCTGGTGTTCTCTGGGTTTTGCCGGATTCATATCTTGACGTGCCCAACAAAGATTATGGAGGTGAGTACTGCCTGAAGCTTAAAATCTCAATAATTTTTTCAATTTTAATCTGAAATTACCTTGCAAATCATGATTTTTTTGATCGTTTTTAAACTATGTTTCTTTGGACCAACTCTAGGGGATCTATATATCGATGGGAAAGTCATCCCTAGGCCACAGTATAGGTACAGTGAAAGGCAACAATCAACTAGAAACAGGCCTCGCCCACGATATGATAGGCGCCGGGAAACAATGCAGGTTGAAAGGAGAGAGCCTATGCAGCAAACAACACAAGGTGCGGCACAAGGTGGAGGGGCAGATTTCTCCATGAACCAAGGAGAGTTAAACAGGAGTAATGTTTAGTTCAAAATATAGTTGCAAAATCTCAGAATTCCCTATCCTATCCTATTTCTTATGATGAAGGACAAGTTGGTGTTTTTAAACCTCAATTATATTTCATGACAAACCTATGCATATCTCCTAGCATCCCTTCGAAGATAAGAAATGTGAATATTTGTGTCGGTACTTTCTGGGAATTCCTTTAATAAGCAGTATCTGGTATTTGAACTCAAAATCACCAAATATTAAAATGAATTTACTCTACAATTATCTATCAAGTTGATTTTTTGCTATTTGCTAACTGTTACATTAAGTTGCCAAGTCTGAATCAGTATCTGTTGCCCCTCTCTGTTCATTGTTTCGTTTCAAAATACATGTTTGTAGTAAGGTCTTGTGCAGTAGGCATTGAGGCTTTGTCATGGAATGGGTAGTTGAGTTTTCAGCAGGCGGCGGGTAGTGGATCTTAGGTGTTGGGGAAAAGGCCTTCTCCTTTTCTTCTGCAAGACATTTACTACTTTGTGGGTTGTTTGAGTGGATATGAGATGAGAAGTTTCCATCTCATGTGAGTTGAAAGAAGTGGAAGGATACTCTCCTTGTTTCCTGCTGTTGGTAGATGTGAAAAAGGACTGCTCCTTTCATTTTCTAGTTGGTGAAAGTTGCAGTACAAAGATATGGAAGGGCAGGAGTAGTGAGAAAATGACCCAGATGAATATGAATTAATAGTAAATGTATCCCAAAATAGGATATTAGGAATTGGGGTTATGGTTTATAGCTTAACTATTGAATTAATAGGAAATGTATCTCAAAATAGGATACTAAGAATTGGGGTTATAGTTTATGGCCTAACTATTTCGCTTAGCATTGTTTAGCATTATCTGGTCTCAAGTTATAATTCTTTATTCTCCTTTCTCTTTTTTTCTTTTCACCCTCTATTTGAAGAGAGATTATGATGGACCATTTGGGAGGTTTTGTCACCCCTTTAGGCCTTTATCTTTCCTTTTCGTTAATTGTACCCTCTAAGCAAAAATGTTAAGATGTTTTCTTTTCGTTCTGATTTTTCTCTTCACTCCCTCTTTTCCTCCCATTTGATGCTTGATTAGGTAACTATTGAATTGATAATATGGCACAAAATGATGTGTACGTGGTTATGAGCTTCAAATCGAAGTTTTGACATATAGCTTTAGCTTCAAAACAAGGCTAATCAAGCTCACTCAAAGGTGAATATGTAAGTTAGGCACGGTTACAAACTTACGCACTTTCATATATATTTTGATGTACAAGACTACAACTCGTTACATATGCAAGTATGCAACAAGTTGAAAATCTGAAAATTTCATATAATAACCACCAAAAACGTTTACATTTTCAAAGTTGATTGTGTTCTAACAAATACTAGTGGCTAGTAGCTTACATAGCTTGAATTCAACGGCATCCTCCTCAAGTCACCCACCGAATAAAACTATTTGGATTATTTTAATTGACCGATAGAGATGGTTAAAAAGGTGATTACAATTAAGAAATTCCAGCAATACTCCTAAATCAACCATTTCAGGCTTCAGCAATTGAGCTCACCCAAAATAGAAAGGTAACAATTGGCACCAAAAAACAAAAGCCAATATTCCTAAGCTGCTAAATAACTGTATGTATATTTATTTATTTCTATTTATAATTGGGCACCCATGCCCCAGAATTATGACAAGCAAGCTGCTGCGTGCCTTCTCCGACATCCGCGTCAATTAGGCACCAACCATCTCCTTTCCATATCTCTCTCTCGCTCTGGTTCTGAGATCTCCAGCCTCTGCTTTCTCAGATCTGAAAAACTCCTGCTTTCAGGTACGCACTGGATCTAATTTCGCTCTCATTTCATTTTGATCCAAAGAATTACGCCAATCAAACAATTCAAAACCATGAATTCCAACTTCGACTTTGATTTGGGTCTCGGATCAAGCCGACCCAAATCGCTCAACGACCAGAAGAACCGGACCTCTTCCTTCTCCTCCACCTCCACCTCCACCTCCACCACGCAACCCAAACCCGCCTGGCAACCCAACAAGACCTCCTCCTGGACCCACCAGCCCACTCCGACCCAGACCCCCTTAGCCGGAATTTCCAACGCGCCCACTTCCATGGTCGGCGATATCTTTGGCAAGAGCTGGGGCTCCACGGCTCCTTCGGTTTCGAGCACCCCGATCGCGGTCATCAACAAAAACCCCAATTTGTTCGGGGATTTGGTGAGCTCGGCTTTGGGTCAGGGTAAGACTAATAGTAATAGCAATAGCAACGTTCCTTTAAAGAATGCAACCCCGGCAGCATCGAATAAGAGCTCGTTTTCGATGGGAAATGTGGCCGATTCGTTGCCCAAAACCACCGGCACTAGCTCGGTGAATAGTGGTGGAAATTGGGGTGCTTCTGGGAATTTTGGAAGTTTTCCTAGTGGGGTTAATAATAATAATAATAATAGTAAGATTAACAATAGCGTCAATGCTAATAGTAATAAGAGTCCGAACCTTGGAGGTCCTTCACTGCGAACTGTGGGCAGTGGTGGCGGTGGGGGTGGTGGCAGTGGAATCAGCTCTAAGAAGGACCCATTTGGTTCTTTGGTTGATCTCGCATCGAAACCATCAGGTGGTCTTAATTCGGCCAAAAGTAATAATAAAAGAAGTGCTGGTGATGATGCTTTTGGAGATTTTCAGAATGCTTCAAAACCAAGCGCCACTACTTCATCCGCGTCCAGTGGCTTCTCCTCTAATGATAACAGTTTTATGGGGCCGGACTCGTTTTCGGGTTTAGGTGATTTCGGGATTCCGGCTAAGCAGAATCCTGTTCAGTCTACTAGTAATGATCCGCTCGACATGTTCTTTCCCACATCCTCTGCTTCAGCCGCAGGTGCTGCAACAGCAACTACTGGAGTTGGAGTGCAGCAATCCTCTGAAATTGATGATTGGGGGACGGAGTTTGGAGGTGGAGTGGATGATGTGGGTGGTTCCACGACTGAGCTTGAGGGTCTTCCACCTCCTCCTGCTGGGGTATCTGCTTCGGCAGCAAAGAATAAAGGAATGGATAATTACAAGCAAGGGCAGTATCCTGATGCCATTAAGTGGCTTTCTTGGGCTGTAATTCTTCTTGAGAAAGCAGCTGATAGTGCTGCTGTTGCGGACGTCTTGTCAAGCAGAGCTTCATGTTACAAAGAAGTTGGGGAGTATAAGAAAGCTGTGGCAGACTGCACAAAGGTATTGTGATAGCTTTCCTCCAAGCTGTTTAGGCTTTTAAAAATTTTCCTTTATGTTCAAGTTTCAACTGCTTAATTTTGGGGAATGCATGTGATATTATCATTGGAACCTTATGTTTATGCTGTTGGCCTAAAGTTGTAATGACTGCACAAGTTTTTAAGCTACTTGAATAAGCTGGCTCATTTTTAACTAGCAATTAGATCCAAAGAAATAAGATAAGGAGATGTAGCATGAAAGGAGCCTTAGCTCAATTGACATAAGGTGGGGTGGGTTGAAGGGTATATCCTAGGGTCAATTTCTCTTTGAAGTAAAAAAAAAAAAAAAAAAAAAAGAGAGAGAGAGCTTTAGTGCATTAATCACTTGTGTTTACATATTAGCCATCCCTACTTAGAGACCAAATAAAAGTAGGACTTTTCTTTTTTGGCCTTGTGGGTGGCAGCACCCATGTTGACTAGTTTTGTAGTCGAAGGCATGTAATATTTCAGTCTAATAGCATTTTAGGCTTGAACATGTTTGATGTAGTGAAGGAAACATTTCTAATCCAAAGTGTGATAACTAGTTTAACAGTGCATGTAGATGCGTGGTTCCTGCTAGACAGAGTGCACAAGTTCATATTACTTTTTCTTCCCATCTTAGTGTGTTGATCAGGTTAATTAATCACATTATGTTTTCTGTCTCCTGTATTTCTCTGTAGAGGGGAGAATTCATAGATATGTTCATCCTGTGCAGGTCCTAGAACAAGATGATGCAAATGTATCTGTTCTCGTACAGCGTGCACTTTTATATGAAAGTATGGAAAAGTACAAACTTGGGGCAGAAGATCTGAGGACTGTTCTGAGGATCGATCCTGGTAACAGGGTTGCAAGAAGCACCATTCACCGCCTGACAAAATTGGCAGACTAGAGGATATTTGAAGTGTTATAATGCAAGTTTTTTATTCATATGGGTTGATTACCATCATAGATCTCTGGGGAATGATAACATTTTACTTGATAATTGGCCTTGTGGATGGTTTCACTTGTATGTTGTATCTTGTTTCTTCTGTTGCATGTGACTGGAAATGATTTTTTGTTACTTCAAAGTGGTGTTGGAATTTAGAGATTGAATTGCACTGTAAAACTTTGTCATTCTGTTGGTTAACCTCTCTGTGTTCTTTAAAGTTGTCACATTTCTTGCATATCATGGGCTCAGCTGCATGTGTGTTGGCTTGTTAGACATGCGCTAATATGAGCAAATTGGACTAGTTCTAGCCGTAGTATTAAATATAGGTAATTAATAAATAATATTTTTTACATTATATGGTCTTTTTTTTTTTTTTTTTTTTATGGACGAATATCCATATTGGATATATGTATTTTCATGATATTTAGTTTTCTTGCATTTTATTCAAAATTTACATTTGTTATACTTCAAAGTTTATTTATTTTTCTCAAAATTCGTAATTTTATATCTTTTCATATTTAATATTGGTTTTGGTTCCAAATTGATATTGAGGGAGGATTCCAACTCAAAACTTGAGTGCAGAGTGTAAAAGTCTGAAACCGTAAGCCTACATCATTAACTACAGGCCTCCATTATTTTTTGTTCAAGCTTAATTGCTAAGAATACGCACTTTGAAATAACTCCACCCAATAGCATGGTGCATGCTATTGAGTCATTGACATCCTCATCTCCTTTGTCTATTAGATCAAATTTTTGAGTTGTTCTCAAAACCCTGGCTACTTGGCTACTTTGCTTGTAAATTTGGTTGACTGAAAAGTGCTCAATATTGCGAGAGTGACTGGATAAAACTTCATAAAACTCACAACACTAATAATCAACTAAGCGTGCAAATAGATGCGTGCATAGACACCACTCTCTTCTCGGAGTGTTGGGTGTACTTTGTTGAATACTTGCATCGTAAATTGCCCATATCAATGATATCATCATATTGTTAATTAATAATTTGATTTTGCTTTGTCTTTGTCTCATCATCTCATCCGTATACATGTACTTTCTCTGGTTCATATGAGACTCGGTGCAACCTAACTAATGTACACCTTCTCATCCCCATTATATACAACAAGAAGACACTATACATGTTGGCAATTTGCAACCTATTTATATGATCATAAATGCGCAATCGTATTTGTACTTTCCTGCTGATGTGAGACTACGAGAGTAGAAAAACTCAGCACTCAGCAGTGTATGAATACATCATGAGTTGAATTCATAAAATTAATTAACAATTCTCAACTCCCTCCTCCACCATGATTAATACTTTCCTAGTTTCCTAGCTTCCAAAAACATAGTACAAGTAGTATTCGTTGTAAAACATGGTATTACAGACACAATAGCATTCGTTCAACTTCATACTTCTGGTTGAGAGTTCAATTTTGATTAATGATCAGTGATCAAAATCATAAGGAAGCTTGCTTGAACTAATTAGCTGTATGGTTATAGACAATTAACAACTCAAATAATAATAATAAATTTATGTATACCTTAAGATAGCATCTGGGTTAGCTCTCTGTTTGATGGAAAAACGACACAAGCTAGAACTCAGGTTGTATGAGCATCAGCCCACTGAACCTTCAAGAAACCAGCAAACCCAAAATAGAAATAAAATAAAATAATATATATATATATATACACACATGGTGAAGTGTCTGGCCTGCATATGTACAAAGAAATGATAAGAGGATAAAATATTTATGGATGAAAAGATTGCAGCTCTGACTTGATCAGGATCACCCACATACAACTTACAACCCTCTTCTCAAGTGGGCTACTACTATTTAGTATTTACTAGTTTGGCCCCCCCACAATGCAGCTCTACTTTTTTTTTTGCTTTCAAATTTGGAAGTATGCTCTGTTCATCAGTTGGAAAGAATTAATGAAAAGGACAATCTTTCTAATCTTTTAAAACTAAAAAATAAAATATCTATGCGGTTATGATGATCATGAGAGTCTTCCCATTCCAAAACCACTGTGAGAGTCTGAGTCTCTGAGCATATAAACAAAGAGTCATTTAAGATTGTGCCATGCAGGCAGCTGCAACTGCTTCTTCCAAACCTCATAAAGAATGGGTGAAGTCATTGGAAGGATAAAGCTAAAGTTCAGCTGGGCCTCTGGCCACTCGGTTTTAAAATATCTTCTGGCTGGTCTTATTTGATTTGACCTTTATTAAGTATGTGAACCAATATAGACTAGTTCCTTGTAGGCAAGGAGAGAATGCCACAGATGATCACTTTAATTCCATGAAACATATGGATCAAATAATTGGTGAAGAAACCAAAAAAGAAGAAGAAGATGATAATGGAGGCCTACATTATAAGAGAGAAAGTGACTTAATGTGCGGAGTTTTTGTTTGTTTCTTGGAAAAATTCCATCTTGGGAGAAACAGAAAGCGTTACTTTGCAACTTTAGCCTCGTTTAGCTTCTGCTTCCTAAAAGCCTATGCTATGTTTGCCTTTCTCGGCTTCTAGCCTTCTATATATATAACGGTCCTCCTCCGTGAATAATCAATCCATCGCTTCATTCATTGCCAGCTTAGTCTTGGGCCTTGTGGTCCTTGTCTTCATTTCCTAGGCAACTAAGCCCATCTCTATTCCATTGGGCTATAGCTCCAAATTCTTATATCTACTATTAACACCTTGTTATGTTGGGAACACACTAATATCGATTTTTAACACATTCCAAAAGCTTTTTCTTTCTTTTATGAATAGAAAATGGATAACATCCATTCTATCATACAATTCAACTTAAGCATGGAAAATTTGTATCTTAAGAAGTGAAATGCGAACCAATTAACATTCAAAAGTGTGACAGCATGGCATAGAGTGATTGTTTCCCAGAAAATGTTGAAAAGTTGTGTAACTTGTTTAGTTCAACAAAAACCATATCTAAATTATGTACATGTGTTTACCTAAGAGACTTAAATTGATAAGAAAGTGAGAACAATAAATATAATGGTTGGTTTGATTTTTGAATACAATTATTGAAGTTAATAATTTATTGAAAGTGAATCCAATCTTTAAATGAATTATCTCGAGGAAAAAACACTTTTAAGAAACTTCTGGAAACACCTTAGGCTAATATCGTACTTAGCCCGAAACTTAGAGTTAGAGCCATTTAATAAGAGTGGCACTCTAGATGAGCAAGTGCAACTGTGCAAGGCTTCCTTCTTCCACTCGGCCGTTAAATTTTGGACCTACTCTGACGCGCGTAACACATGCATAGAGCCAAGCGCAAAGTAACAGTTTACCTTCATTTATCTGACCCAATGACCACCCGCCACGTACTCAACCCATCTTATCCCCTGCAGCGGACCCCACCCCCTCACTCCGTTCCAAAACACAGCAGAGAATCGTACGACCACCATCCACTTGCCCCAATCCCTCTTGGGTTGTGTCTGTTTTCTGTGCTTCTGATCGTGGGCCAGACCCAGAAAAGAAAAAGGCCCACGAAGAAAGTTACTGTGGGGTTTTGTCTGTATAAGGGAAAGTTACGCGTAGCCGATGGTCTTTAAAAGCAGAGCCCACGGCAGACCCTCCTCTCTCAGTCTCTCTCTCTCTCTCTCTCTCTCTCTCTCTCTCTCTCTCTCTCTCTCTCTCTCCCGTGTTTTGTGTGTGTCCTGACTCCTGAGAAGTGAGTGAGAAGCCAAGTGGCGCGTAAAGATGTGTGGTGGTGCTATCATCTCCCACTTCATCGCCGCAAAGCGCGGCCGGAAACTGACCGCCGAGGACCTCTGGTCGGAGTTCGACACCATCTCTGACCTCCTCGGCTTGGACTCCTCCTCCTCCTCTGTGGCTAAAGACCACTACTCCACCAACAACCAGTTTCAGCAGCCCAAGCCAAGACACCTAACACCAGCTGTCACAAAATTAGGTAACAACCATTTTCCTTCCTGGCTCTCATCTACAATATTTTATGTCTTAAAACTTGCATGAGTTTTTTTTATTGTTGTACATATAAATTTTGGTTTCTCTGCGATATATTTATATTTTCATGTTATTCCTCACAAGATGTTCGCTAGTGGGGTTTTTATTTTTTATTTTTTTTTGTATACATAAGTTTATTTGGGTTCTTTGTTTTTTATTTTTTATTCTTCCTTGATCATGTCCATTTATACTGTTAGTTGAATTAACTTTTAATTTAAAAAGATTATTATTGCTGATTTAATTAGCTAAAATAAATTTTTGCAACTATATTTTAGTATTGGTGATTTAAGGTTTAATAGATCGAGGACCAAGTACTTATGTGCAATCATAATTTTAATAATCCAGTATTAATCTAGTTGATTGTATTTATTAATTATTCTGTATTCGGAAAAATAAAAATAAAATCTGTCTTCAAAATTAAATAAGATAAAAGTAAGAGAGAGCGATGGATTAATGTTTAATTTCTTGAACCAGAACATGAAATATTGAAATTAAAAGTGTTTTTAAATAGTTGAAAGTGTTTAGTAAAAAATTTAAAATATTTTTGGGTTATAAAAACAATTAAAAAACCCTTTATGATAAAACATTAAAGGCCTGTTTGGTATTTTATTAAAAAACGAAAAAAACAAAATTTAGTCACAAAAAAACGTATTTGATAGACAATTTTAAAAAACATGCCTTTTTTTTTTTAAATGATAAAATATTGTTTTTTTTTTTTTACACTTCTTTTTTTCTTAACTTTAATCATTTTTTAAATTTAAATTGTTTTCAAATTTTAAAAATTAATTTTGAAAACTCACATTAAAAAAAATTCTTAAATTGAGTAGGATACCAGTATACCACATCAGTCGATTCAGTCCTAAAGGTTCTTTTTCAAAAACACTTTCAAGTACATTTATAAAAAGTATTTGAATTTTTTTCAAAAAAATTTATGTGTTTCTTTTTAGAAAACACTTTCAAGTACATTTATAAAAAGTATTTGAATTTTTTTTCAAAATAAATTATGTATATTTTAAAAAACGCTTTTAGTAAAAGTGCTGAACAAAAGCGCCAATAATTGTACCATGTTTTTTGTGTTCTTATTTTTGCACTTAGAAAAAAAAAAAACAGAAAACGATCAACTACTGTTTCTGAATATCCTAAAACAAAATAGTGTTAGAGTTTTTAAAGTTTTGTTATATACTGATGGAAGTTGTGATTCTTGTTATATTGCAGGGACAACTGAGAAGGCGAAGAAGACGAGCTGCGTTTCAGCAGAGAAGGAGGGGAAGCCTAAGAGAGTGAGGAAGAACGTTTACAGAGGGATAAGACAGAGACCATGGGGGAAATGGGCGGCTGAGATTCGCGACCCCTGCAAAGGTGTCCGAGTCTGGCTCGGAACTTACAACACTGCCGAGGAAGCTGCCAGAGCTTACGACAAAGCTGCCAAGCGCATCCGCGGTGAGAAGGCCAAGCTCAACTTCACCGCCGCTCCGGCTTCAGTTTCAGCAGTTTCAGTTGCAGTTGCACCGCGCTCCAAGAAGCAGCGGTGCATTGCTCCCAAGTCAACTCAGTCGAGTTTTCAGACCAGTGGAGGACCACCCAGGAGTAGTGATCCTGCTTATTATCATCCATTTCAGAGTGAGGTGGCTGCTGGTGGAGGTGATGAGTTTGAGCTGAAAGAGCAAATCTCGAGCTTGGAATCGTTCCTGGGTCTTGATGAGGCGGAAACGCCGAGTCAGATGAGGGGAATGGGTGAGTCGGACTCGCTGGAGGACCTTTGGATGCTGGATGACCTGGTTACACATCACCAGCACCAAGGTGGTCGCCTCGTGTATTAGGGAACATTACAAGAGTACTACCGAAAAAAAAAGAAAAAAAGAAAAAAGAGCATATACAATTAGACATCATGTGGTTGCGCCCTTGTGTCTGTGTCTGTCTGTGTTGGGTTTTATGTACTAGCTAGCAACTACTTTTGTGTATGCTAAGTAATATGTATTTCGCTGCACAGTATACATATGTATCTATGTATTTGAGAAATAAAAAAACTTGTCTTAATATATGTCTTTGCATGCATCATCGTTGTTGTTGTCCATCACTGGTTTGTTTTGTAATGTGGGATGGGGTGGCCATACAAAATTAGCAGGACGTGGGACATCATTTATTCACAAGTCACATTAATTCTGCATTGAATTTTTCTTCTTAATTGTTTCGCAAATTAAACTTGCTCACGCTTCTCCATGTCGGTTCATGTATCTAATGATATTATACGTACTTTAATATTTATAAGAAAAGACCAGCCTAAATATTATAATTCTTCTTATAACTTATATTGCATTGTTGCTATTGTTTAATATAATGCACGTACTATTATAAATATATATATATATAGAAGGAGCCTGTATATATATATATATAGACCCCTTTATTAAGGAATTTTTCAAATAAACTTATATAAAAGATATCTTGTAAGGTCCACTCCATATTGTATTTTGATTGAGATTTGTCTTTTTTTTTTTTTTTTTGTCTCCATTGAAGAATCGTTCGTGTAAAAAATTTGATTAATTAGAAATTATTTGATAGTGGATTAAATGGTCAACATTTCAAATGTGTATCAAAATATTGTGTTTGTCTATTTATTTTATCAAAGTTTGATAGCTTAATGGTTTATAATTTGTCTAATTTTTTATAACGATGATTTTTGAATATAAGCTAAAAAAGACGGTTCTAATAATTGAAATACTATAGTAAAACTCCTATAAATTAATACTATAGGGACTAGAAAATTCTTATTTTTGAGGGATTATTTATATATCAATAAATGAATAATTTATTAATTTAGTGATAAATAAATATTTATTAATTTAAAAAGAGTTTTATGTTTTTTTTGTTTATGTATTATTTTTTCTTTTACAAAGATACATGTATAATTTTAAATTTTTAAATGAGCATTAAGAATCAGAAGATCAAGTGTTTTCAAAATGAAAATAAAATATATACCAAATGTAGTGTATGCATTGCAAAAAGTTAAGGATAAAGTTCAATTTGATTTAGGTACAAAAAAAAAAGATAAACAACTTTAGAAGCATATTTTGAGAAATAGATGAATTGACAAAATAGAAGTGCTTAAGTAAAAAATTCCTTAATATGTATTATTTTTTTTATGTATTTTATCAATTATTAATTTATATATTCACTGGACCCTAAAGAATTTTAAGAAAAATTATTATCTTATGTATTTAGTGAGGTTATTATTTTAGTACACTGGCCTGAATTTAGACAAAAAATTTTTATTATTTAATCGAGATTATTAATTTATAAAATATTCATTTACAAATGTTTTACTGTATATGAAAGGGCCCCATGGATGATTCCTTAATAAATGATATGGGTAATCAGTTGATCAATAAATGAATTTAAGGCAATAGAATATGGCATGCAAGGTGATGATAATGAATATATCAGAAGATGGAGTGCATGTATCTATATATACAACTTCGACTTTGTCAATTACTGTAGCTGTGGGGGAACATCTTACTTTGGGATCACGACCCTTATAACATGAGAAGAACTTTTCTGTAACCATATTACACTGACATGGCATGCTCTCCCTCTGTCATTAGTTGTTTCCCTTTCTCTCTGTTCCTTCCTCTCTTTCTCTTCTTCTCTTCCTCTCTCAGGACATCACGTATCCCTAACACAGGGACATATAAGTTTTGCTCTTATAACATAGAGGATTAAATACAAAAATGATTCATAAATTTTATAGTAAATTTTAATTTGGTTCATTAATTATAAAAAAGTGTCAATTTGGTACATAAACTTTTCAAGTTGTATCAAAACAGTACAAACGTTAATTTCTATCGAAAAATTTAACAGAAACTGGTCATGTACACAACAAGTGATCACATTTTCATGGGCATTTCAGTTCGTTCATCACATTTTCATGTGACAAATTCCGTTAATTTTCGGATGAAAATTAACGTTTGTACTGCTTTGGTACAACTTGAAAAATTCGATGACGAAATTAACATTTTTTATAGTTAATTGACCAAATTAAGATTTAGTGTAAAATTCGTAGACCATTTTTGTATTAATTCTAACATATAACACATATGGCCACCGTGACAATTATAATTTTATAATGAGAGCACCGTCTGACTCTCTTTATAAAAGATAAGTAATTATGCTAATCCTTGATATCAACGAACTTTCTTTTAACTTTGTTAACAACATATATATTATTAGAGTACTGTACTCTAGTCACCACTCTCTTTTAATTATACATAACAATGAAACCTTACCTAGGAAAGTAGGAAATGCTTGATTAAAACTGATAATATATATATACAAAGAGGTCCACTAACCTATATTCATGCATGTGGGCTGGGGACTTCTTATAGCGTGGAAGCTTAAGCTTATCCACGCTCTGAGTCTGAGACCCATCACAGATTTAGGAGCTGAAACACTATCTAAGATGGGGATTAATTATTCAATTCGTGGGTTGCATGATTACTTTATAATATAATTTCTTGGACACAAATGCCAAAAAATACTGCATCCATGAAATAAGGAATAGTAGAAATAAAACTACTTTGGTTGATCAATGGTGCGTCTTTCAAGTTTCACTTTCTGTTTTTTTTTTTCTTTGGTGGTGAAAAAAAGTTTCACCTAATTAACATTAGTCTAAAACATAAGCATTGACGGAAGAAAATCTTTGCCAATTTTTTCACCCCCTTGTTGAAACAGAATGAAGTAACTGTTGCAATCACGCAGTGAGCAATTTGGAAACGAAATTGGTAGTTGACACTCCACTCCATCAAACAATCAAATGAAACCGTAAGACTGACTCTACCTCTCTACTCAAATCCCCAACCCCGAAACAAAGGGGAAATATAAAAGAAATAAAGGGTAAGCTAGAAAAGGAAATAAGAAAGCATTTGCAAGTTTGCAACCAATAGTCAATAGTAAATTAGTAATTACTAAATGACCTATTTTCCCCAAGCGGACTACCTTTTCCCATTCATAGGTCATGTACGTTGTGCGTGACCCGACCGCGCACTTTTGCAAACCAGCCACTTGGGACACCAAATGGGAATGGAGTTTTAACAAACGATCTTCGCGTTATTCCGCGTTATTGTGTATGGTCTAATTCCTTATATATATACCTATTAATTTATAACTTATCACTTTTTCAATTTGAGATTGTGCCAATGCTCTAATCCAGCCACTTTTCTCTAACCATTCGAGTCATTTTGGATGTGGTTTGTAAAAATAAAGTTATGCAAGAATCATTATTGGGTTAAAACTTCAAAATACTGGTTACATACTTACATGCATACAAGGTGGGTCTGTCAATCCTAATCTAGTGACTGGTTCACCCACGCACTAAATAAGCTGACAATTGCTCCCTGATACAGATAACTTGGAAAAGGGATTAAAAGTCATAAAGGAACTATCAAATTAGATCACGAATAAAATCTAGCACGACTCACAGGCAAGAGGCATATATACTAATAATAGGAATGCCACAGAAACCATTGCAATGTCAATTCACATTATCATCATATATGCAGGTTGGTGAAGCTCTTCTTGGACAACAAATTTGAATAATGTGAACAAACAAGGAAAGATGCATGAACCCAACAAAAAGGCATGTCATTCAAATCCAAGTAGGGCCTCAAGCTAGGAGCCTAGGGCAGTTGACATCATATTTTATTATGTACCTTAACCACTATATTTCTTCCCTTAGTCCTCGGCTAATCAAATACAATCATAATTAGAGAGATGCTCTAGCAAACTAAATTGCTGAAGAAATCATTTAAAATTATGTTAATGTCAGCTGACTCAGCTCACCCTCTAAAAAGAATCATCACCAGTTCACTACAAAAAATTTAAAACTAAAATTGTCACTTGGCACAATTTGGCAGTAAAGTAAGAAGTAGTTGCATCAAATAGGGCACCAATCATGTCACTTGAGAATTATTTATAGTTTCTAGTCACCTGTATATGCATCCTTGTAGACATATAACCAAATTGAAAATTGGAATGAGAATAAATCTTCACAAGTCTCTAACATAAATAACAGTTGAAGAATTCATGAATTGGCTGAGATAAAATTCCCACCAAACAAATCATAATCTATGAATAAATGGATGTTCAAAAATTTGCTAATATAAACAATACACAATAAGATTTTACCACTCCAGAAGGTTACATTGCAGCTAGGGATATTACATGAACTGGATTCATAATCTAATTTGGGTAAAAATTAGTATGAAACACAGACTATGATCCCTCAGACCCTAAACCCAAAACCATCTAAACCTGATCAGAATCCTTCAGGGATTAGAATCAAAAGTTCAAGGTTTATCTTCAAAATATAGAACTCAACATAAGAAGTTTACAAAACCTATCCAAAAGTGGAAGTGGCATCATTTTATTTCACAAAAACACCCACAAAATTATCACAACTAACTTCAAAAGTTTTTTTTTTCCCTTTTAAAAAATCAGGAAGCCATTTCCTTGAAGAAAGCTCCAAAAACAAAGCCAACCATCACTACAACAAGACAAGGGACCAAGCAAAGAAATAAAGAAGACAAACTAATGTGGCGTCAACTAGCCTCCCATTCACCCATCCCTCCCCTGTTGGCTTAAGGAACCACCAATACATAGTGGGGTACATGGATCAGACACCAACTTCTACGGTACCTACCAATGACTGAAGCCAGCAACCAACACTTGGAAGTTAGAACCATGCTTCCAAAGTTCATGAAAATACTAATCCATTCATTAGCTTTCTTTGTTTTAGTTAACTCGACTCCACTAAGTCCTATGCCCAATTCAATAGATCTCTGTACATTTGATTTTTTTTACCATTTAGTCTTACCCTTTTTACTTTTTTACTAAAAGAAACTTGCATAAGATATGCTTCAATTTTCTTTTCATATTTCGATCAGTCTCAACATGAACAGACCAACCATAGTTTACGCAAAGAATAGTCTTTATTTATCAAAACCCATATATAAGATCAGATAGAACGATAATTCACTCCGATACTACACACAGTTCAAAACCATATGATAACAGATATAATCCACTAGAAAGCCACCTCATAGTGCATATGAGACTTAAGATATCAATACCACAAAGCTACTTTAGTCAAGAATTTCATATCAACATTAAGTTAACAAGTTCCCATGAACTACCAACATAGAGACCATAACATAAGAACTAAATCTAAACAAAAAGCATCACGAAGGCCGGGACTAATTTTTCCTCAAACAAAACTTATATGATTCTATCATTGGATCAGGGTCTAAAAATCAGTCTCTCCGCTAATTTTGAAATGCTAACATTCAAGGTTTTCCAAGCAAATCTGCACAAATTATCTTCACCATCCTCGGAAATTATACAACTCAGTATGCTTCCTCCTATTTTGTATAAAGAACTTCCATTTGTAATCTTAAAAATTGGCATCAGATCATCCTTACACAACAAGTAATTTAGGAATGAAAACAAAATGCATTATTAAAATAACCGAACCATCTATTTATAACAATGCAAATATATACAATATATACAAATTTGAGCATCAAATGTATAATGAAACACACAAATTAACCCAATTTTATACATTAGACATTGAGAACGAAACAATACCGAATCAGCAGACCGAGGTCAATCTAATCGGCACCTTGTCTCTCTCAGCATCGCTGAACCCATCCGCGACAATTCGAAGAACCCTCTTGAAGGCAAAGTGTACGCAATTCGAAAGCGCAATCCAGCACATCACCTCGTATACGAAATCGAATGCCGGATCGGATGCGGAAGATGACGAAGATTCATCCCAACTATGCCCTCCGAATCTATCAAAATTCCAACCCCCTCCACCGCCGCCTCCTCCTCCGCCACCCCAGCCTCCGTTGAAAAACGGACCATCGCCACCGAAAAACCTGCCGTCCTCTTCGTCACCGTCGTTAGAATCGTCGCCGCTGAGCAATCTCCGTTTGGTGCGCCGCCTTTTGCGGACGAGGGTTCGGGTAGCAGTTCTGTAAGAGCTGGACTTGGCACGTGGCGGAGCGAGAGCGTCGACGGTGAAGATAACGGCGGAGATTTGGGGAACTCCATTAGAGGGTGAGGATTGCTCGGAATGAGAATCGGAGAGAGATATTTGGTTGTTGGATGTGAGGTCATGGCTGCGAATTAGGAACTTGGCGAACCCTAGGCCTTGGGCGGTGGTGGCTACTGTTACGGCGTCGTATAGGAGAGATATGTCCATCGTCGTTCGAGTTTGATTTCTTGGTCCAATTGGATTCGTTTGAATTGGCTGGGAATTGGGAGAAAAGGGTGTCAATTCTGGTGGGGAAATTTTCCGGGAAAGTGCGGGAAAATAAGGAGGGTAAAAGGGACAAAAATTGGGAACAATCCCAATTGAGGAATTCTTTGGAGACGGCTTTGTAAAGGCCACGTGTTATTCTTCGGTGGGTGGCTACTGTACAACATTGACGTGTCGCTGTAGGATTGGGCTAGTTTTGTAGGGGGGCCCTAGGCGCACAAACAACTAATAGCCTAAAGGAGCTTCTAAAGTACCCAAATTGTGACAAAATCTATATTCATGTTAACATTTTCGATATGAAGGATTTAGGAAAAGGTCAATTATATTTTTTGGGATCAAGTTACTGCACAGTATATAAATCAAATTCCTTATGCATATGTTGTGGGAGTTTGATCTATGTTATACTATGTACTACTGAAATTTAGGATTGAACTTTTAGGCCTATTATTATAAATCCATTTCATTGTACCTAGGATAATTAGTTTCAACAATTATCTTGGCTAAATGCCACCTTCAAGTGTTATAGGATTGTTCTTGGGCACAACCACCCTTTAATCTTTTTTCTTCAAGTAACTTGGCCATTATCTTTGCTGGTCCTTAAATAAACTCAAACAAACAAGATTAGACTCAACTTATAAAAACAACTATAAATCAAAGGGATTCACTAAGTGATCTACAATCTTATATTATTGGAGAATTCTAGAAAGGGAGTGATTGTGTGATCACACATTCATACTATATAGAATATCAGAGCAGAGGGTTGATTGAAGCAATAACACAACACAAGGGAGTGATCCTTGCAAAGCTCATGGCAAGTGGAGGAATTCTCCTCCTTAGGATCACACGAAGAGAGAGTGAGGGAGAGGGCTTGTGCTAGTGAATTGGTGAGAATGAATGAGGGTGTAGAGGAGACTTGTACAAATAGACTAATTATAAGGAAAAACTAATCTCCCTAAAATAGTGGGATTATGGAAGATAAGTTTCCCCTCTAATCCATCTTCTTCTTCTTTAAACTTAGAAAACATTCTCATATTATTTCTTAAACACGCATGAATCTAGCTATTTATACTATCAAACCCTATGCATCAAACAAGACCCTAATTTATATTTGAGGTTTAGGGTTTTTCCTTGGCCAACAATGAAATCTCCACTCTTAAAATCTTGCCACTTGTCACAAATTATAGAGAGTATTGATTTTAAAATCAAATTTCTAAAATATGATAATATATTTATATACATTTCCCAAATCTCATTATACTTGCCTCAATATCTCTCATGCTTCTCATACGTGTCATCACTAAATTTTGTTTCCAATAATTTTTTTAAATCATACATAAAAAAACAACATTAATAATTGATTAGCACACTTTGAAGATTCTCATGATAAAATAACACACATAAAGTGTTGGATATTGAAAAGATCTACTTTATTTTTAAAAAACGATAAACTGGCCCACGCTTGCATAATTGTGGGTGAGTGCTTGGCGGCTCCCCTTATCTTTTTTTTTTTTGGTTGAAATTCTTGAAGAGGAACATATAAAATTGGTGAATGTAATTCCTAATAGTAATATTACAGTTACTATATTTTTATACCACAATTTTATATATGACATTTAAATATTAGACAGTAGACACTAAAAAAAAAAACATAAAAAAAATAAAATATTAGTCAAGTAAAATAATAACACATAAAATGAGATACAAATGTGGGAAAAAAATATGGGACAATTAGCATTATTGAATTCCTAATGATTGTACAGTTTGTACTTCAGTGTTTTGTGTTATTTTATTAATTTTTCACACGTATATGTTATCCATAAATATAATTTTCAAACCATTTTAAAATCCATAGAATCTATCAAAATTCAAGGGAATTGGGTGGAATTCTTATGGAATTTGTTATGTGTAAAAAATACATTCAAATCCAACCAAATCCATCCAAATCCTTCACTTAATGAAATCCATGACTTTTTGAGAACACCTGGATTTCATTGGAATCCATTAAAATCTGAGTTGGGGACACCTAAAGTTTATTGGAATCTATTAAAATCTAAATTGGGGACACCTAGATTTCACTGGACTTTTAAAATCCAATGAAATCTAAGCGGGGTGTCCCCAACTCAGATTTTAAAGGAGTTTAATGGATTTTAAAATCCATAGAATCTATCAAAATCCAAGGGAATTGGGTGTAATTCTTATGGAATTTGTTATGTGTAAAACATATATTCAAATCCAACCAAATCCATCCAAATCCATTAAAATCCTTCACTTAATGAAATCCATGACTTTTTGAGGACACCTGCATTTCATTGGAATCCATTAAAATTTGAGTTGGGGACACCTAAAGTTGATTGGAATCCATTAAAATCTAAATTGGGTACACCTAGATTTCACTGGACTTTTAAAATCCAATGAAATCTAAGTTGGGGACACCCCCTAAAGTTGGGGACACCCCACTTTAGTGTTGAAATAGTTTCATAACAAAAAAAAAAAAGAAGGCGCTCAGCCCTTGCTCATTAAAAGGTGGGCCGCTTTATTACAGGCTTGTTTAGGCCGTTTTCTTCTCTTGGGTTAAAAGCCCAAAAAACAAATTGGAAATTTGGAATATTAGACAGAGAGTGGAAAAACGTATAAGTAGGCATGAGGAACCGGTGCCAGCAACTTGGGCCTTAGCTAACCTTGTAGTCGGGTCGACCCTAGCCCACATTTGTAAGCTCGTGAACTCGGCAATCACTCACTAACTCAGCCACTAAAAACCCTAACCATATATAATCCATCCCCGACCTTTATAAGAGGCTTAAGAGCCTCCAAGCTTTCTCCTTCCCCGTAAAACCCTACAGGTGCTCCAGAAGAGCAACAATGGTGTCGCTGAAGCTCCAGAAGCGGCTGTCCGCAAGCGTGCTCAAGTGTGGCCGAGGAAAGGTTTGGCTCGACCCTAATGAGGTCAGCGACATCTCCATGGCCAACTCCAGTACGTACCTCACTTTTCATTTTTAAGGGTTTACTTTACGATTCATTTTAATTGAAGTTTTGTTTTGGATCTGAATCAGTTGGAATCTGATAAATCTAATGTAAACAAATTTGGAAAATGTATCGAGTTGATTTTTGACCGACGAATATAGGATTTCAATTGAATTTATTGGTTTATTGCATTTCTATTTGAACCATTTGTGTCATAACTATGGGACTAGTTGATTGTGCTTGTCATTTTGGTTATATGATGTCTTAGTGAGACCAATTATTTAGTTATCAACATAAATGGCTCGAGTGCATACTGCATAAGTTTCCTCAGTTCAGATTTTTAATATTCTCATTTTTTTCTTATCTCAAGGTGTTCTAGGTTGCTTTGTTTTGGACCTTTATTCATTACTGTTTTCGTTTGGTTTATCCACATATGAGCTTTTATGTTGCAAAAACAATGTCTTTACTGTCTGGATATGGTGAAAAGTTGAATGAAAGGAAAGGAAGTTAATGGCATTGCTTTAGATATTAGATTTTTGTCCGCAATGATTTTGCAATATTTGCAAGTGTTCTCTATTTATTTTCTTTTCCACAACTTATATGTTCCAAATTGAACAAATTACCTGTGCAGTATTAGATTAGTTTTTCTTGCTACTGGGTTTTATATTGACCTTGATGTGATTGGACTTTGACACTTAAAACCATTTGCAGGGCAAAACATTAGGAAACTGGTGAAGGATGGTTTCATCATCAGGAAGCCAACTAAGATTCACTCCCGTTCTCGTGCTCGGAGAATGAAGGAGGCCAAGAGGAAGGGTCGTCACTCTGGATATGGTACGTGGGATTTTTTTTTTTTCGATTTTTTGAAATATTGGTGCGGTCACTTCAAGGCAGTAAGATTACAATGTGCTTAATAATTGTTTCCAGGTAAGCGCAAGGGTACCAGGGAGGCAAGGCTGCCAACCAAGGTCCTCTGGATGAGGAGAATGCGAGTACTGAGGCGCTTGCTCCGTAAGTACCGAGAATCCAAGAAAATTGACAAGCACATGTACCATGATATGTACTTGAAGGTGAAGGGTAATGTCTTTAAGAACAAGAGGGTGCTGATGGAGAGTATCCACAAGTCAAAGGCTGAGAAGGCAAGAGAGAAAACACTCTCTGACCAGTTTGAGGCCAAGCGTGCTAAAAACAAGGCTAGCAGAGAGAGAAAGTTTGCTCGGAGGGAGGAACGTCTGGCACAGGTCAGTTGACATAAAATGAGACTTGAGAGTCCTATTCTTATTTGTTGCTTATGAAGTGGCTAGTGATATATCATAGGGAAAAGAATCAATATTATTTCATAGAAGGGAATTTGTTTGATTGTTTGTACAAATTGAAATATTATAGTGCACTCTAGATGGTTAGGAATAATATCAGCTAATTTTTTCAAGTTCTATTTGTTGTGCTCTATTGACATTGCAACACATGTTTTTGGCTTTCTTAATTTTATTATGGTGTCTTGACATTTCAGGGACCTGGAGAAAAGGCAGCACCAGTACCTGCATCCCAACAGGCAGAGTAAGTTTACTTGATAATTTGATAATTTGTTTTATCCATTGTCTGGACACATGCCTCATGAAAGATTTCTGTTCATTTCTGCAGGGGAGGAGTGAAGAAAGCAAAGAAGTGAGTAGTGAGAGACCTCTGCACTGAACACTGAAGAACAAGAACTCTATATTTGTTAATGCTCTGACTTTTAATTCTATATAGAAGTTATATTTAGTGGGCTGTTTTAATTTCTGTTTTTGTGGCAAATTTTCCAATCTAAACCATGAAACTTAGTGAGTTCAGTACTATCTTTCTTATATTTTGAATGATGTGTTTGTGACATCGGTTAATTATATCAGCCAATGAGTATGTTGAAATATTCAAATTGAGACCCAGATCCACCACCAGTCACCACCATACATGGATGAATTTACATCTCTGATATATGTGCTTGCTATGTTGTGAGAATCGAATTTAGGTCTTGTGGGATCTAATTGTGTCAATTGCACCAGAGAATCGACACCTTCCCGGTGCCTTTAAAATGCATGTTACAGTGCTGCTCTGTAGTTTTTTCACCCGGAGTCCCCATCCCAAAATGGCCAAACTGTTGCTCAGTAATCAGAATGGCGTTTAAATCCATTTATGATTTCTTTCAGGGTGAAGGTTAAATGGTTCCATCTCATACCTATGATGTGTCATTGCTGTGTACCTTCTTTGTTATCTCAGTTATCTCATATCTGAGGTGACGAGTGAAAGAACAGTCACATGAAGCATTTAATCCCCAGTTGAAGTGCTGCTTAATCATCAGCACGTGCTCTTTTGAAGTCAATGCATATTGTATGGTTGTCTTAGTTGTCATTTGTAATCTGATTGCAAGAAGAGCACCATTGCCTCTATGATTCTCTAGCAATTCATGCCAACCCACAAAAGCCATGTAGCATGTGACATGGCCTCCGCACCTTTTCTACACCTTGTAAAATTTGTAAAAATTTATGATTGTCACTATTGAAACCCATTAGGACAAAATTCGGATAAAATAAAAAAAAAAAAAATAAAGAAAAAGAAAGATGCAATTGCCCGGGCTCGACCGTGTTTCAAAAGTTGAAGCGTTGAACGTTGATTGGATTGTATTAACCAAGTTTCAAACAAGCATACCATTCTAGTAGCCCCTATTAAGTTGACCAAAAATTTGGATCAACCAAACCCTTGAATGTAAGACCGTTAGATATAATAAAATCCCAAATCATTACCAGGCTACCAGCATTAAATATAATAAATAAATGCCACATTTAATTTAATCCGTAATAACAAAATTAAATGAGACGCGACACTTAAAGTTTACAAGTTTACAACATGCTCTGATAATCTGTTTCTTGAGACACGGACTCTCCTGAAACAGCACGTATAAAGGATAGTGCGAAATCGAAGTTTCCACTTTCGACTTTGAGAGGTTTTTACGTTGTTGCGCTGCAGTGCACAACTAACTCCATTCAAATTACAAAACTGACCAATTCCGTCTCTCTCTCTCTCTCTCTCTCTCCCCTCTGTCAAATTCACGATCCGAAAACGAAACCGTCCAGCATACACAATCTTCCACAACCTTTCACTTATTGTTTTATTTTTATTATTATATTTCATTTGTTTTTTTTTTAATAAAAATTATCATCATATACGAATTCGATCGAATTTTGTTGCTCGATCTCGAAGTGATCGAAATTCGAAACCGATGGAATCGGAGCAGTTAATATCGTCGGGGAGTGGGTCCCGGTCCGTTCAGCTGCGATCGGAGCCGGCGTTGTCGCCGTCGCCGTTCTCCTTCCGCTTCTCGTCGTTCGAGCCGGCGAGGATTTTCGAGGAGTTGCCCAGCGCCACCATCGTCTCTGTCTCGCGTCCCGACGCCGGCGATATTAGCCCCATGCTTCTCTCTTACACCATCGAGTTCCAATACAAGCAGGCACGATCTCTGTCTTTTGCTTTTTGCCTCATTCTAATTGTATTCGGCTGAGATCGGGTGCATGCTGCTTCAATTTACAGTTTTCCATCTCAATTATGTGTTTGGCTGCCGAGAAAACCGGTCAAGGAGGAAAGGAAATTGAATGTCGAGTATGATAAAAGAGAAAACAAAAAAAGTTAGCTTTAACTTATCCAAAAGGTTCTCTTAGTATATAGAATCATTCCCTTTCTCTTTCTTTCTAAAATTCGTAGGAGCATTATTCTGCGTAATTACTGTCCTATGTATACTAAGCTCAGCCCAAAACAAAAGGGTGTATCGTGGACTTGAGCTGTTATCATGGTAGATACTATACACACACTGGTTATTTCCAAATTGGGCTTAGGCCTATGGAGTTTTCTTTCTTTTGTGTCAAGTTTGGTTATTTGTTTTGGTATTTTACTGTTCATTTACTTATTTTGTATGCTATACTGTGACGTTTATCATTATCTCGGAATACCTTGTGATTATGATTATGCAATGTTATTCCAACAGAGGGTGCTTCTGTTCTTTGTTGGATATCATGATGTACTAATTATGTGTTTTTCTTTTATTTTTTATCTAGTTTAAGTGGCGCTTGCTGAAGAAAGCTTCACATGTATTCTATTTGCATTTTGCACTGAAGAAACGTGCATTTATTGAGGAAATTCACGAGAAGCAGGAACAGGTCTGTCTTTAAAAAAGGCCTAGCTTTTGATTTTATCACCTGAATTTCAAAGCCTATGTCAGTTTGTTTTTTCACTCTTCCATGCCCCTTGGCAGTTAGCTGCTTATTTGGGAATGTTTGGGATTTAATGTCGTTTGCAACATTATATTAAAGGTTAAAGAATGGCTTCAAAATCTAGGAATAGGAGATCACACGGAAGTGGTGCCAGAGGATGAGGATGTTGATGATGAGACTGTTCCCCTACATCACGATGAAAGTGCTAAAAACAGGTTAGCACCTACTAAATTATATGGTGTGAGATGAATTTGAGGCATGAAGTATTCCCTTTTCTGGAATTATTGTTATAAATCTTATAGTTGCATCTTTTGTTCAGAGATGTTCCATCTAGCGCCGCTCTGCCAATCATTCGGCCAGCGCTGGGTAGGCAGCATTCTATTTCGGAGAGATCAAAGGTTGCAATGCAAGGGTATCTGAATCACTTTCTAGGAAACATGGACATTGTGAACTCTCGAGAGGTATGTGTGGTGCTTGTTCTTTCTACAGATCAGTCATATATATGATAATATAAATAACAAGTTTGAATCAAAATAGCCATAATCGATGGTGTTTTTTATCAGATAAACATTTGGAGTTCTTGGACATATCCCTGAATCATCCCATAGTGATGATTTTTGAACGTTCACTGCTTTTAGCTTTTTTTCAGTATTTTTTTTAAATTTCATTTTATCATCATTCCTTACCTGTCTTACCATCAATAATTATTTATTGTAGGTCTGCAAGTTTTTGGAGGTCTCTATGTTATCATTTTCTCCAGAATATGGCCCTAAGCTGAAAGAAGATTATGTGATGGTGAAGCATCTACCAAAAATTCCAAAGGATGATGCTTCCAGGAAATGCTGTTTATGTCATTGGTTCAGTTGTTGTAATGACAATTGGCAAAAGGTAGTGAAGTCCTCTTTCTGATAAATACGGTTTATATTCACTTGACAAGAAAGCACATTGGCAAAGAACTTTTGGAGGGAAACTCTTCTGTCTATTAGTAATCTGTCCGTAAAAAGTTAAATTAACTCAAAAGACCCGTAAACTTTTGGGTACTCTGAAGTTTATTCTCTAAGACATCTAGGTTATTTGTTGGTGGGACATCAATTTTAGAATCTACTGAAATCAATTGACAGAAGCTTCTATCATTTTAGGACAATTGATATACAAGCTTATGCACTTTATTACTAATGAAATTTGACTTCGAACCCTTTCTTTAGCTTCTGCTCATGCTTTGGGCTTTGGTGACTTAAAACTTAACAAAGTTAATCGGCAGGTTGTTAGGGGCCCATATTGACTTTGTAGTTTTCAGGTCAACCCATAACATCACAAATTTTGACCTGGTGACTGGTAGGTCACTTATAGGATTGCAGGCTTACCGTTTCTGTTTAATTTTTTTATGTATATAATTTTTATCTTTGTTACATATTTTATATTCCTGTTGCATTGAAGTATCATGTTCTTGAACTATTGTTGAGACCTCTTGGATCTACTTTGATCCTTGCATCAGTTCATTTTTCAGTTGCTAACCTTTGGGCCTAAATCGCACCTCCCTCTTAAGAACAAGGATTGGGGGTGAATTTTCGTTCAATCCCCTGGATGCATGTAAGCAAAAAGAAATCAGCCCATTTGTTAGTTATTGTTGGTGTACCACTTTAATACCTTGCATGTGATGGATTTTGGTCTGTTCATCTGGTATTCCGTTTATCATATAGCAACTATATGCATTCAAATTTTTTCCGCAAGTGAATATTAGGCATATGGATTCCAAGACATAGAGCATCACATGTAAAACCTTCACTTCATTTTTAAGTATTGTTAAATTAACGTATTTTTTGTCACCTGTTATCTTTGGCATCACCCTGTATTGTTTCTGCAGGTTTGGGCTGTATTAAAACCAGGATTCTTGGCCTTGCTGGCAGATCCTTTTGATACCCAACCTTTGGATATAATTGTATTTGATGTACTACCAGCCTCAGATGGGAATGGGGACGGCAGGGTATCACTAGCAAAAGAAATAAAAGAACGGAACCCTCTTCGTCATGCATTTAAGGTTAGCAGCATTAAGGCCTTTTCTTTTTGCCTGGTTAACCTCTGGTGCTAGATTTTGTTTCTGAATAAGATGCATAACTGCAGGTTCTTATAATTTATTTCTTGAACTGGTCGGCATATAAATTATTCTGTCAGATAGTAGTGCATATTGCTTTTTCACTAATATAGGACGGTCTAGATATTAGGTTTATGTTCATTTGGGTGTCTGTTCTCTAGTAGGATGAAGCTGTGTGTTCTATGCTTAATATATGAAACTAGGCAGAACTTTGATTTCAGGAATACAATCTTTGTTGTTTTCTTTCCTACCCCTGCATAGATAGATTTTGAGCTTATATTGTACTTCATAATAAGGAACATGCACAAGTTTCTAATGGCTGAAGAATTTCTTTATTTTTTAGAAGGCCTTTTCCCTCACTTTTCTAGTGTTGTATTTAATTTTTGGGTGGCACTGTCCATCTAATGAAATATCCAGACAATCCTCTAATAAATAACATGAAATTTTAAAAGGTGGCTTGTGGAAGCCGGAGCATGAATTTAAGAGTTAAGAGTAGTGCTAAAGTTAAAGATTGGGTTGCCTCAATCAATGATGCTGGACTCAGGCCTCCTGAGGGTTGGTGTCATCCTCACCGCTTTGGTTCTTTTGCGCCTCCAAGAGGCTTGACAGAAGATGGTAGTCAGGCACAATGGTTTATAGATGGTCAGGCAGCATTTGAAGCTATTGCTTCTGCAATTGAAAATGCAAAATCAGAGGTCTGTTTCTTTCAGTTCCCTGTGTACAGTTCACTTGTATTTCACAATTATTACTGTTGCATTTTCTTCTGTTTGATGATTGAAAGTTTCGTGCAGATATTTATTTGTGGCTGGTGGGTGTGTCCAGAATTGTACCTGCGGCGCCCTTTTCATGCTCATGCTTCTTCTAGACTTGATTCTTTACTGGAAGCAAAAGCTAAGGAAGGGGTTCAGGTAAACCTTATTTTCGTGCAATCTTTAATCTCTAACCTTCATTTTCTCTACATGTTCCTCACCCATGACCATTGACTTAAACACAGTTCACTGAAATAAAATTTTGTTGTTCTTTCTTATTTTTAACACCAAGACATGTCTTGGATCCATACCAATGAGTATTATGCCTAAATGTGTCTGCAGATTTACATTCTTCTCTATAAAGAGGTTGCTCTTGCTCTGAAAATCAACAGTGTTTATGGCAAGAGAAAACTTCTTGGAATTCATGAGAATGTGAGGGTACTACGTTATCCGGACCACTTTTCTAGTGGTGTTTATTTATGGTATGCACTCTACTTGCAAGGCATTTGAGGATTTTGTTTTACTTACCAGAAAGTCTCTTGAATTTCCCTGGATGCTGATGTTTTAGTTAAGTGTTTCCTGTATCTTTTTCTGCTTCTGATATTATATATTGGTTACATATAGGTCCCACCATGAAAAACTTGTCATTGTTGATTATCAGATTTGCTTTCTTGGAGGACTGGATTTATGCTTTGGTCGTTATGATACTGCTGAACATAAAGTGGGTGATTGCCCTCCTTTGATATGGCCTGGAAAGGACTATTACAACCCAAGGTGAGCTTGTCTACACTAGGATTATTCAGTGAAAACTATCAAAAGTTGGTGATGAAACATGATTCATGTTCTATATTTACTTATCTTTATTATTTTTACTTGGTATCATTTAAACTTGAGACTAACACCACCCCATACTCTGCATCTTGAGCAAGGCCTTGTGGGTTTGATTGATATATTTAGCTCTGCTGTCAATTATATTTTCACCTAGCTCTAGATCCTTTTTGAGATGATTCAATTGTGAAATATGGTTCTGTAATATAATATTGTTAGGGAGTCCGAACCAAATTCGTGGGAGGATACAATGAAAGATGAGTTGGATCGTCAGAAATATCCCCGTATGCCCTGGCATGATGTGCACTGTGCCCTTTGGGGACCACCTTGCCGTGACGTAGCTAGGCATTTTGTTCAGCGCTGGAACTATGCAAAGGTTGATATTCTTCTATGATGGTATAATTTTTCTTAATGTATAACAATATTATGTTCTAAATAAAAATGCATTCTTTTAGAGAAATAAAGCTCCAAACGAGCAAGCAATTCCACTACTTATGCCGCAGCACCACATGGTCATTCCTCATTACATGGGAAGCAGCATAGAGATGGAGATTGAAAGTAAGAGTGCTAACAATGGTAAAGAGATTAAAAGGCAGGATTCCTTCTCATCAAGATCATCCTGTCAAGATATCCCACTGCTTATACCTCAAGAAGCTGATGGGCTGGATGCTCCAAATGAAGACCCAATACTAAATGGGGCGGAATCTTCTCATGATCTCCTTGACCAGCCAAGCAGAGTTAGCAACAATCTTGCTTTCCCTTTCCGGAAGTCAAAAATTGAACCAGTAGGTCCAGATACACCAATGAGGGGCTTTGTAGATGACCTTGATTCTATGGATCAAAATGGAAAAATGGCTTCAGATGGGGTGGCACAGCCTGGCATGAAAAATACAGATCCAGAGTGGTGGGAAACACAAGAACGGGGCAACAAGGGTGGTTTCACAGATGAATCGGAACAAGTTGGTCCATGTAGTTCATGTCGATGTCAGGTTGACTAAAAACTCTGTTGTCTTTTCAAAATTCAATATTATTGGCTAAATGATAACCTACCATGACACCTGTGACAGTTTCACTGATTTCTGAGCTGCCTTTTAATTTCTGATTTATCATCTGCTGTTTCTGATGATATTATGTAGTATTGTCTCTCGGTCATAAGTTTCAGGTTCACTGAACTTTTGGAAGATCCTACTCCTCAGAACAATGTCTTAGAATTGAACTAGGTGAAAGAAGGATCTGTAGAATTTTCAATAATAATTAATTTTCTAAGGGGATGTGTACTCAAAAAACTGAGGAGGTGATATTCAGAAATGACATAGGGGTTTAATCATTGAATGTGTAGTAACAACATGTTTGCCTGTTTTCTTTCTGTTTAATCATGATTGTGGACCTTGCATCCTGTATTTTTTTTCTAACAACGTTTAACTTTCAGGTTATTAGAAGTGTCAGTCAGTGGTCAGCGGGAACAAGCCAAGTTGAAGACAGCATTCACAATGCTTATTGCACTCTTATTGAGAAAGCAGAGCACTTTATTTACATTGAGGTATAAAGTATGCTTCTCAGTCTTCTTTACTTTGCAGTTTTAATAGTTTATTTTGTCGAAACCTCTACTGAATGTATTTCAATGTTCTTATGTAAGCATATCTTGTGCAATCGTATTACTTTTACTCTTATAGATATATCATATATGTTAGGAAGCATGTGCTCAAAATAGAATATTTGTGAACTGTATTGACAACTTTGACAAGCATTCGTGCTGCTTGAGATGAATTTGCAAGTAGTGATACCCAATTTCTTGTCAATTTGTCAGCATTTAGTATATATTGAGAAATTTCTCTTCCCCCCCACGCTAAGGGGAAAGGATCCATGATGAGTGTTCCAATGATTTGTGGATGCTTTTTATTATTATTATTATTATTTGAATGAAATGACATATGCCCAGTACACAGTATGCTCTATCCATTAAAGACAATTATTAAGGGTGGAACAGGCGAACAGAGTGGCATTTTCAATGTTTATGAGACAATCATCTGGAAAGCCTTGGTTTTGATATAAAGTGATCTTAATAGTAATTATAGCTATCAATTTCTTGAACATATTAGTCAAAAATTTGTTTATGTAAGTGGTTTTACTATGCACTCTGTTGATGTTTTAGTCTCTGTTTCATATTCCTGACTGTTTTCTAATTCTTGGCAACTTCTTTGCAGAATCAATTTTTCATATCAGGTCTTTCAAGAGATGAAATAATATGGAATCGTGTGTTAGAAGCATTATTTCTACGTATTATGCGAGCATACAATGATAAAAAGTGTTTTAGAGTTATTATTGTCATACCGCTTGTACCCGGATTCCAGGTTCCAATCCTTGTCAAAATCCATCAAATCTGAATATGATTTGTCCATGTATTCCTTGTGATGATTTTGTAGTTTCACAGGGGGGTCTGGATGATGCTGGTGCTGCATCTGTGAGAGCCGTTATGCATTGGCAATATCGAACCATTTGCAGAGGACCTAATTCAATACTGCACAATCTTTATGAAATTCTTGGTGCAAAGACACATGATTACATTTCTTTCTATGGTCTTAGGGCTTATGGTAAACTCTTTGATGGCAGTCCTGTGGCCTCCAGTCAGGTATTGCTTTAGCATCAACTGCCTTCTGCCTTTATGCATCTCTTTCCAATCCAAGATATTTTGTAATGTGATGCTTGTCTAAATTCTAGCTTCTACCTCATCAATATGTCATCAATCATGTATACGTTTATTGGCACTGCAGATCTATGTGCATAGTAAAATCATGATCGTTGATGATTGCAAAACTTTAATTGGATCAGCTAACATCAATGATAGGAGTTTGCGTGGTTCAAGAGATTCAGAGGTATCTCTTCTGCTCTGGGTTTCTCCTGCATTAAATATACATTTATCCACCGCTGCTTTAAAACCTTAAAGTTGGAGTGCATTTCTGCTTTATGTAGTATGGAAGTTAATTAAAGCCAAAGTGCATTAAAAGACTCAGTAATGCATTTATACTAAATAAAATGGAACAGAATGTGAACTGAACATATAGGCACAGAATTTGGAAATGTAGAATCTATAAAGTACCGTTGAAACTTAAAAAATTTTGTGTCTGTTTTAGGGTTATTTCCATTTTGTCCAATGAGTCACTGTACTCCAGAAATTAGTTTCTTTTGGGCCAATCAATAGATATAGGCTTACACAAAGGGGGGTCCCATTATGTCCAATGCGTTGCATTGAAATATTAGAGGACTTGCCAAACTGTGAAACAACAATGACCTGTATTTACCTTGTGAAGGTTGTTGAGTGATTCTTGTAACTTAGATAAATTTTATTGTTAGAATAATGTCCTTTTTCTAATCTCATATACATTATGATTTCGATATGCTGTGATGCTCTTGCTTAAACATGACTTTTTGTTGTGCTCCTGTTCTACATGCATGGTTGCATGGTTGCATGGATGCCTTGCTTCCATTAACTGACTATTCTGTATTTCAGATTGGTCTACTTATTGAAGACAAAGAAGTGATTAATTCATATATGGGAGGAAAGCCATGGGAGGCTGGAAAGTTTTCATTGAGTCTTCGTCTGTCACTGTGGTCTGAACACCTTGGTATTCGTGCTGGAGAGGTTAGTAATTCTGGTTATGTTGTGTGGTTTTGTTTGTGTTTTTTCTTTTGTTTTTTAATTTATCAGACTTTCAATGAATGAATGATATTTTTGAATATTTAAAACAGCTGGTGTCACTTATCTGATTTGTTTTGTACATTTCTTTATTTGTTCTCAGACCAATCAAGTAATCGACCCAATTGTTGATTCAACTTACAAGGATATCTGGATGGCAACCGCAAAGGTGGGAAAAACTAGGAGAAAAATGTCATAATGAGCAGATTCATATTTGTTGAAGGATATTGAGTGAAACCTTTTGACTTGAACATGTGATCAACAAATATGAATCTGAGAATTCCAAAATTAGTTCTATTTTTCTTTTGGAAAAGATAAAAAGAAAGTTCCAAAATATGTGAGACTAGGAATTATGAAATCTTACTTCATACTTGAGACTTTGAGAGGGGAGACCAGTTTTTTCATTCCCTTTTTAGGCACAGGGATGAGAAGGTAGTCTGAGCTACAAGACTTACTTTTGTTAGTTAGTCATAAGATATATTTTCACTTTGAATTTTAATATTTGATGTTATTGCTGTTAGAAAAAAAAAAAATATATATATATATAGAGAGAGAGAGAGAGAGAGAGAGAGAGAGAGAGAGAGAACTAGAGAAGGACAAGGAAAGGAAGAAAAGAGATAAACATATTGGAGTTTCCTTTTATTGAATATTTATGTTTTCTTTGTATGTTCAAGTACTGACAATATATTCTGTTTTTTCTTTTTCAGACAAATACCACAATCTACCAAGATGTCTTTTCTTGCATACCTAATGATTTTATACATTCCAGGTACATGCATCTCTAATCTTGGACTAATATTTCTGTTTTCTTACTGTGCTAACAAGTTATTTTCCCCATCTGGCCATGTGTGAACTTCAATCAGAGCTGCATTCAGACAAAGCATGGCCTACTGGAAGGAGAAAATTGGGCACACAACCATTGATCTAGGAATTGCTCCTGGGAAGATAGAATCGTATCAGAACGGAGACGTCAAAAAAGCAGACCCCATGGAGAGGTTAGAGTCTGTGAGAGGGCATCTTGTTTCTTTCCCTTTGGATTTCATGTTGAAAGAAGATCTAAGACCTGTGTTCAATGAGAGCGAGTATTATACCTCTTCTCATGTTTTTCATTGAGCATCATTTTGAAGTAACTCATGCTCATCTTTGGGTGCCCTCAATGTTGGATTTTAATTTGCATATATATTGTTTCTACGAAACTATTTTTCCAGCGAATTTGTAGGTAAGTTATAGAGAGAGAGAGAGAGAGAGAGAGAGAGAGAGAGAGAGAGGGTACTAGCTCTATATGCTACCTGTTTAAAGAATGTATCTAGAAATAATATTCCAATAAAATTCTTTCATTCTATTTCTTGTCATTGGTTCTGAAACTGAAAGGTGGATAAATTTACTTTCCATTGCTCAAAGTTCGTAGCCTGAATAAGGCTTTCAATTTTTTTATTGATAAAAAAACTTGAGTTTTAAATTTCTTACTGAACGTTTGTGTAATTACTAGTCAGTGTAACATGAAGTTTGATGTTACTGAGTACAATTATTTAGACTTATTTTAATTTGTACTAATATATATAAATATAACACGGTTAATACGAGTGTCACACATAAAAGCTGAATTTACTTCAACTTTGTTTTGATTTTACAATTGTGTTAAATCTAATTGGACTCCTAACGTATAGTAAAAAAGTATTATACTTCTCTATCAATGACTTGGTGTTTCCACGTATTTGAAAGATCTTCTTTGCATATATAACATGCCAAATCCAAAGCCCAGATGTAATACCGAATTGATTAGTTATAGAAGTCAGATTCAATTTAGTTGTTCGCAAGTTGCAACGTGTAATTTATTAATCAAACAATTTTTAATTATTAGAGCCCCACCGCGTAGGGCGAGGCTTCCAAAAATTGACGGGCACGTCCACCTAAAGTAGAGTGGAACTAGCTCGTCCTTAAAAGCGTGTGTTCGTTAGTATAGGTGTTGGCACGACCCGCCGTCTCTATTCGATCATTGACGAGTCGCCTTTCACCCCTGACAGGACAGGTTAAGGTTTATGATTTCTCTACCCGCTTATTTATACACACCCTCTATTCGCTTCACCACCCAACATTTCGATGTGGGACAAAATTTTGGTTTGCTCTTTTTAAACTCCTACTTCTTTTCATTATGAATGACTGTCAAAATGTTGAAGACCCATACAGTGATGTACATAATAGATTTCATATAAAAAACTTTCACATATATATCAATTTTGCCATACGATTACTCAGATTGTTCATACTAACGAACCATTTTTATTGGGTCCATTGGTTTACTGCTTTCGATGGGAAGCTATTACTAGTACATGACATCAAATTTGATTTGTACCAGCACATCACAGACGCTGTATGATGAAAAAAGTCATACTTAATTTGCACTTACAGTTTGAAGGGGGGAGCGAGAGAACATTTTATAGAATACTGAATACAACACAACTTATCATAAGGTGTTCCTGTCTGCATCTTGAGATACAAATTCATACAACTACTGCTTTGGAAAAATCAATGTAACATTCAAGTTCAAAAGCATTAAACCTTGTTTGCAAATTGATGATTGTCCTATTATTAATATTAACCACCATATCGGGTCTTGAGGGATTCTGGAGGCTCTTCTTCCATGATGCCCGAACCTGTTGTAGCCAAGTAATCACGAATGGTTGTTTTTCGGTCTCCTAGGAAAGTGTGATCCAAAAAGTTGTCATACGCTACATTGCTCAGATTCTTTGCTGCTAACACACTACAAAGGCATTTCATCCACTTTAGTTCATGCCGGAAGAAGTTGGCATGGCAAACACAGTTTAAAAGCAGGGTATGGATTTCTGCTGCATGAAGTCACTAACCTACCTATCTATGTAGACTATGCATATTGAATGGATGGTTTAGAATCATATCATACAATGAAACTAAGGAGGAAAGCCAAAGAGAACAAATATCCAATAATCAGATTAATCATAAATACTCCCATGTCTATTCATATGCCAATAAGCCTGTTTAAGAGTCCTGCTTTTTTTTTTTTTTCCTGACAAGACTGTGGGTCAGAATTTTTTCCTGCAACTATTAATTGAGTACAAGAGACAGCTCATTCATTTCTTTCAAACTCACTGCTAGCTATCTATTATCTCATATCCTTCTAGTAGCAATTGTTTATGTAAATAAAGTGATTATGAATTTATTAAAGATTAGCACTTACCAATGCCGAAGGTAGGTGCGACAAGGTAAGATATCATCTCTCCAAATCTTATCAATGTTATATCGCCCAAATAGCCGAAAATAGATCTCCTTATTTCCTGAAATCCAGTGACAAACAACCAGCAGCATACATTAGCATCGATAACCCCATCATGTCATGGTGAAATTGGATAGGGAAGCACTAAAGTTGAGTCAAAATCATTCATAAAGGATATTTCTTGGCATCTAAAAATGATATCGGAATATTACTAGTTAACTACAGTTGTATTATTGTTTACTATCTAGAACGATTGGGAAAATCTGTTAAATTATACACTAGAGAAGATTTACCTTTGCATCTAACTCTGAAAAACTCTTCATCACTATAACGAGCACAAAGCACCTGCATTATGACCCCAAACCAACAAACCAGCATACCAATAACTAAACTAAACCCAAAAAGAGAGGAGCAAAAAAGCCTTAATCATGTGAAGTTATCAGTATCACGTATTCACATTTTCCACTCACCGCTTGATTATCAAATGGCTTCCCATCAAGTGTTCCAGGCAGAACCTGCAAGAGAAACAAACAATTCCAAATTAAAAGGCAAAGCCTTTTTCTTTTCTTCTGATAAAAAAGTAAAGGGTAGGAAACAATCTAGCAACTTACAGCTAGGAATCGAAATTCAGGCTCCCTCTCAATAAAAGCTGGAATCTGAGTTGATAAAGTAGCATTAGCATATGAGTTGGGAGTTAGCTCCCAATGAAATTACCAAGTTTCCTTCTAATTCTCAAAGATTCAAATATTCAATAGGCGGTGAAACACATACAATTCTAATTTTATACCTCCGATTTTTTAATCTCAAACACTGTTACTATAAGGCTTTCACCTTCATAAGGTTCCACACTCAAGCTCGAAATCTCCTGCAATTTTTACCAATTTTTTTTTTTTTAAGAAAAATAAGAATTTAGAATTTAGAAAAAGGAAGATAAACTTTGATACTTTTGAAGCTTTGAAGAACAAATACAAAGATTAAAACTTTCATAATTTTTCTTCTACCTTGGTTTCAGGCTTGGCAATGCCACGCTCGAAGAAAATGGGAGCCATGTGAGCGAACACTCGCCGAAAGCCGTTCAACCGCGCCACTCTGAAGTTGATCAGCTCCGGAAATGTACTCCTCGCGCTTCTCTCTGCTTCCACACACGCAACGCAACGTTTAACAAGTAACTGTACGGAAACAAAAACACCAAAACGACGACGAATTGACGGTGATTACGTACCGGAGAGGAGGGAACCGAAGCCACAGATAGAGATGTGACCGTCGGGCGAGAGAATGGTTTCGAAATCGGACTCGTCGTTGAGTTCCTTCGGGTGCGGCCAAGTCGAAGGAGAGCTTGATAGGTCGGAATTGGAGGACATGGTGATCGGAGACCGTCGCCGGTGATCAGAGCGGTGGAGTGGTGTGTGCGTTGAGGTTAGTGGGGTTGGGAAGGCGAGGTGGGACTGGGAGAGAGTTTGGCGTGGAGGCCACGCGCCGGGAGCGAGTGAGTGAGGAGATGAACGGAGCGAGAGACGGAGTGCAGCGGTAGTCATGAGCAAGACGAGTGGGAAGTGACCAACGGAGAACGCATGCGGAGGCAGGGACTTCGATTTTTGAGGGTATAATCGGAATATAAATTTATGTCGTTTGTGTGAACATTCTGTCGTTGTTGTGAAAACGACAGAAACTTAAGACGTCGACTGCCCACAAAATGCTACAAATGCATGGCAATCACTCTTCAGTTAGTCAATTATGATAATTTTTTAGCACGATAGGGCCGGTCATGGGGACAAGCAAATTAGTCAATCGTTTTGAGTTCTTATCTTATATATTATGATGATTTTTGTGAGTACTAATGAAAAAAGATAAAATAAAATCACATGAATGTACAAGAAAAAAGATATGAAAGTCCTATTTTCATAATTTGTCTCGAATCCTTAGAATCCAAGCACTCCGACCATATTGCATGAGTAAAAGAGTTTCACATTGCACTCAAACTTCTTATTTATTAATTTTATAGCCAAACATTGCATCGCTACATTTTGAACTTAAATTACATCATTGAATTCAAACATTATTTTTTATTTTGGTGTTGTCAAACTGTCAATTAGAATCAATTTGATATATTCATGTTAGACTGTCATGTTTTATCTGATGGATAGATTCCTGTAATTGTATTTCCTTAGAGACAACATTAACTATGTTGGGGAAGATGCTTAAGATGAGAAATCTTTGATATATAAACGTATAAATGAGGAGGGTATACATTTATATATTTACACAGAGGCTCAAAGCTGAGGCAAGAAAACAATCCACATCTATTTAAATTTTTTCACACCAGAATATTTTGAGACCAAAGTGTTTGCCTCTTGTGTGGATGAAGAAGTGTGAAAGAAGAGGCAAATAGCAGAGATGTCATCCATTGCAATGCCTCGTTTCTTGGACTTCCATGCAAGAGCAGCACATCCCACTAGCCTCTTAGCTGCTTTCTTCCTATCTGGTGTGGAAGAAACTATTTGTACAGCTTCTTGGTTGGAGATAACATCCCATACCTGAGAAGACAAGCAAAAGGGAAATGTATTTTCTAAAAGTCTAGTCTTTTCTGTTCATATATGTCAAAAGAAATTCAACCGAACTTCTGATATCTGTAACTATTAACAATGTATGACAGAAAAGTTCTTGTTGTTTGATTCATTGAAGATTTGTTCAATCTAGTCTTGTACTTGAATTCTGTGAGAGACATACTCTCTTACCCTACATCTTTGGACTTAAAAATCAAGTCTGCATCTAGTAATTTGGTCATTTTCTAACAGCTAACAGTAGCAGAATTATAAGAGTTAGTGCCCACAGCAAGATTCAAGAATGAAGAAAATGCATACCCCATCTGTTGCTAGAATGACAAACTGGTCTCTGCTGGTTATGTGTCTTTGACTCACTTCTGGCACAGAAATAAGCCCAAAGTCCTTTACACAGTAGTCACCAAAGGCTCTTGATATTGCCAGCCCTGGTGTCTTACCATTTGGCATCCAGACCCTGTAAGTCCCTGGTTCATCTTGTAAGCAAAACACCCTGCCATTTGACCTAGTTATTCGCTCAGCCTCCTCTGTAACAGATAGGAACACCAAAATTTTAAAGTATAAGATACACATTTGTATATCAAATTATCCAGGAGATAGAGCAAGAGAGAGACAGAGAACTAACGAGGTATATTTGGCTTAAAGTCGACTGTAAGCTGAAGGGGTACCAAACTGCCATCTTCTGAAGTGGAGGCCAACACTGCCCGAGAATCACCAACATTTGCAATGATGAGATGTTCACCCTGAAGATCATTGATGGGGATATTGTAGGATACTTCTGATAGAATTGCTATAATCTAGAGTACTAAATCAAGTCTAAATCACTTCAATATACCAAGTTTCAACACCTGACGGTTGAACCTGCTTTAGACGTCACCTATGTGCATATTAGTTCTTATGATCCTCTAGGTTCATAGCTTGACAACATCGTTATTACTTGTTAATCATGTTATATGAAGTAAAGAATAGCAGAAGAACAAAGATGTATGACAGTAAATTTAGAAGAATTGTCAATGCTGTATGAAAATTTCTGATTACCTGTTTAACAATTGTCAGTGCTGTAGTACCACTTTGATAGGAATCGATTTTAGAAGAATGTTTAAGCTCCCGGTCAATGGCAGCATATGTTTTTAGAAAGGATTGCTTCCATATATCAAACCCATGGAGGGTTCCATCCATCTCCATCTCAAAATCCCGGTCAAGGGATGTTAAAGTGAGAGTTTCTTGCCAATTGCACAGCAAAGAAGCAGGCATTGATTCCCTGACCCTTTTGCTAACAAGGTGGCCCCAAGGGCCATGCCCATCAAATACCCCACACAATATCATGTCTTCTTGGCATCCAAATTCCTACCAACCAAACCCAACTTATCAAAATATTGAAAATAATAACTTATATGAGACCAGAATTTACAAAAATATGTAACTCAACCTTCTCAAACTCCTATGTTTTATGCTTATGTCAACATTAATTTCATAGGACTTTACCTCCCAAATGATCAAGCAATCCTGATTGATCCCTTTTTGGCCTCTCTTGGAGCAAACAGAGGAAAAGTTGTTGGACTTGTCAGACATAACAATGCCAGAAGAACTCAAAACCAAGTCATTCTTTTTGGCTTCCTTTGCCAATGCATCTGCAGTTTCCCTCCCAACATCATTAGGACAATTCTTCATTTTCTTGACCGAGATAGTTCTCCCCAACCCATCAAGAAAAGATGGAAAAAGCACCATAGCCCCTGCAGTCCAAATCAATATTACCCAAATTGCACACTTCAAAAAATAAGTACTATTAGGATCATAATAGGATAAAGTAAAATTTTGGCTCTCATCATGTTTTGTTTAATAGACATGTACGGACTAGGCAACTAGACATGCAAGTACTTGAAATGATTGCCAAATTTAAGATATAATCCCAAAAATAGAAATCTAAGATACAAATGGAAATCATTTTTGCATACATCTTCTCAATTTCCAAAGAGAATACAAACCTTGTGTTTTCGCTGATTCTTCAAAAGAAACACCTGAACTTGCACTGAAACTTGCACCAAAAGCCTCCTATGATAGATCGGATGTGATTCAGGTTCTGATTCTGGAGATCTTGCTTATACTCTATTTTCTTCATCATCTTCTTCTCCTTCTATATGCAAGCTCAAGTATAGCTACGGTACGTATGCTTTGAGTGGAAAATTACCCTTATGGCCATACCTTGGCCACCATGTGATGCAGAGACGTCATGGGCCATTTGAACATTCTTCTGAGAGAGCCACATCAACATATATATTCATACATTATCATACCCGCCCCGCCCACTTCAACCATGCTTTTAGTTTAAGATATCAAATGGCAAATGGGTGTTACGTGGATTTGGATTTTGGAAGCATTAATACGATTAGTCAGAATATTCTTTATAAAGTCGGTCTTAAACACTAAAAAAACACAGAGCAAAGACTAGTACACAGTGATTAAATAGAATTATTATTGTGGAGGGGATTAGATTGTGATTAAAGATGTATATCTTGAAGATTAGTTAAGTAAAGTGTTTATTACTACAACTTGTGATTGCGAAAGGTTATTAAATAAGAAAGGAATTAGTGCGGAACAAAATGCTCCGTACAAATATATGGAAGGACAAAAAAGTCATTAATTATGAGTTGCAAATCCCATGATCATATACCAAACCAAAAACACGAGGCTATCAGTGAGCCACTTGTTTTAAGGGACCATGCACGTCAAAGGTCAAAAGAATTAGACGATTGTGACCCTACAATCAACATTAAAATTGCAACAGATAGAAAGTGGTTATGTGGGAGGCAGGTACACGCTAGATTTTTTGGTTCTAGAACGTTCAACAGATACAGTGGTTATTAAGATTATTCATCATAGGGGAAAAGAAACTACCGAGACTAATTGAGTTTTTGTTACAAACACCTATGTCATACAAACAGTTTATACATCTATGCCACATAACCTTTCAAATCTAATGATTAAAAATGCGTTTGTATGTTCCACCTGTCAAAATAATGGTGGGGCTGGGGTTTGGTTTCGAGCTTTAAGTCAATGTAATAATTCAACTTGCAACTATTGTGGTGGTTTGTTTCTTTTCATATCAAATAAGATTTCAAGTAAGGTCTGAGCCAAGCATGCGAAAGCTTGGACTCAACTAAGCCCAACCCCACTTGACTTGCAAATTTGCAATGACTCGATCAACAGTTTTAAGTAAATGGCTGAGTTTCTAAAGGTAGTCGTCAAACAAACCACTAATTGTGTTCCTTCCACAAGAGTGACAAGAGAGACGCAATAGATCAAACAGATATACAAGTGTACACTCACAGAGTCACAGTGCAGGCAATATATTTTTTCTATTAATTTATTCCTCTCACATGACACAATCATTTTCCAGTTCCCTGATCAACAATTCCATCATTTTCTTATACATAGGCATATAGTGGTCATTAATCATTGTTCTAGATAGTCGGAGCTTACTGTACAGTTCTCTAGGTGTCTCGTATATACCAACATGTTCTTCACTGGGTCCATCATGAACTAAATTCGCAGAATCAGATGAAGGGACACAAACAATGTGCATGATTCTGCCAGGGGGGTAGAAGCGGTGGCTCTCTGAAACATCCCACATAGAGATTGGCGTATTGCTTTCTGCAACATCAACCAGCATATTTTCTTCCTCGGTTATTTCTTTCACTGCAGCAGCTTCTTCCTCCTGGACCTTGACACTGACTTCATTCTCCTTCCTCTGAAGCTCCTTCTCTAGTTCATACCACAACTCACCTTCAGTAACGTCTTCAACGGCAGATGCAGTGGCATCTCCACTCGCTGGTAAAAGCCGCTCCTCTTCATCAGTATCATCATGACCCGATCCACCACTAGAAGAACTCGATTCCAAGTTATTCGGCATTGGGTCTCTGGTTAGTCCTTCAGCCACTTCACATTCCTTTTCACATGCCAAGGAATCTTCAGGCAAATCACCTACTTTCGAGTTCAATAATGGGCCCACATTACGACGGCGTGCACCCATGCAAGACCACGATGATATAGATGAACGGCTTCTGACAACCGCTTGAGCAACATTCTGCGCACGCTTCATCACAACCTACAAGTTACCGGGCAGAAGCATAACCAGTCATTACACATTTAACGCAGGAGCAAGATTGGAGGGAAAATGATGCGGGTGCACAGGAACTTGATGTCAAAATAATTGATGGTCCATCATAATTCAATTATTAATCAAATAGACCAGTATACTGTAGGTCAATCAAATGATTCAATTGGCATCAATTCATTACCAGTTCTTCGCAAAGAAAATGTACAACTTACTACCATAAGGAAACCAGAGAATTAGATTCCTAGCATGAAAATAATCTAGTAACAGCACAAGTAAGCAAGAGCGGACATAACTAACAGTCAATCATCAAATAAGAGAAAGATCAAATTTACCTGTGTGCTGCTGGATACTGGCCGTAATAGTGCACCTGCACCAGCAACCCTGGCTTTTGCACTAGCTATAGATGGTAGATGAGAACCCAGAGCAGTTGCAGAGCGATAAACAACATTCAAAACCCTTGTACGCTCAACCTGATCCCGCAAATCATTTAACCAAGACGAAGCTGTGACCTGATGATGACAAATTCAAATAGGAAATCTGAGAATGTCTAATAAATGAGAATTGAACTATATTCATGATTAGCAAGAATAAATGGTATATGCATCCATTTCAAATCTGGAGAAAATAGCACCTCAGAGCGGAGATCGTCAACAGAAGCTGCTGAGAAAGTAGGCACCAGGTCGGACCCATTGATGATAGTAGTAATGAAGTGCTTTCCAGATTCTGCCAACTCCCATGTTATACAGGCAGCTGCAAAATGACAATTACGGTACAAGAACTTAAGCATTTTCTACCAAAGCAGACATAGAAAAGAACTCAGAAAGCACATTCCAGAAGAAATTTTGGCACAAATAGAATGAATTTCAAGCATAAAAATGACACACACACACACACACACACATACCATCAGTTCTTCAGAAGTAACAAGTCATATTTAATATTCATTACATCTATGTTATTTATTTGTGCATTTCAATGAATAAGGAATGCTAGAACCATTAGCAAAGAGAAATTCGGCAGACATGCCTGGGGCAAATGTAACGCAAGTGCTTGAAGAGAACTCTCTACGTTCTCGAAGAATATATGTTAAAAGCGCAGCTGTACCACCACCTAGTGAATGCCCAATAACCTGAAATGCAAATTTCAACATAAGATAGAACATTTACCACATGCTCAAGACCAGAGTTCAAACCCCCTCCTCCCCCTTTGGCCTCCTTTGTACCAAAAAAAAAAAAAAGAACAAAAAGATCTATACATTTGAATTGAATTAATTTTAAAACTAAGTACTTTCATAAGAAATTTAAAACTAAGTATATGATTATTAAAAGATATATCAGTACAACTCAGTATTTATGTCATTTCAAAAAAGAAAATGTAAAACTAGAAGTAAAAATAGGGAACAGAAAGAACGATACAAGAATGAACTATAAAACAAGAGAGAATATTGCATGGAGAATCAACGAAAGTAATGAAAGAAAAAAATAACAGAACAGACAGAGAAAGAAGAAGACAAAGTGGCATGCATTTTTAAAATTAAAGAAATGGCATTTACCTTTACTTTGTAGTCAGGATATTCACCAAGAGCCTTAAGCAAGCAAGGAGTACTTAGCTTAGCAATCCAACGGGCTGCAGCAACCATCCCACAGTGAGCATATCCAAGGACTAAGTTGCTTACTCCACCATCATGCAAAACCGAATGGTGGAAAGGGGCCACTGCACCAGTTGCAGCAGTTAATGTATCTTTGATGCTATGTGTACCACGTATTAATAGAAGGAAGCATTTTGAACTTTTATCACGTATAATTGTAAACGCAGGCTTCAGAATCTGCAAGCATTGTTGTGGTAATTAATAGAGCAATCAACTACTAATTTAAAAGCAAATAAAAAGAACTAAAAGATCCTTTACTTCCAATATTATATAGCTGTATGAAACATGGCTACCAAGTTACTCAAAACACAGCGATTGATAATAGGAACTGTTTTTGGCTTTCTGGGGTCCCAATTCTGCTAATATCTCACTCCGTCTCTTGAATAATTTTTCAGATTTAAATGTCGAGGATCAGATTGAGATTAAATCATAACTTCATTTGGAATATGCATACCATATTGAAATATAGTTCTGCTAATATCATGACGTTCTGATTGAAAACTCCATAGTCTGTGTCATCTCTAAAAAGAAAGAAGTAGGATACTTTTTTTGGGAGAGATCATTGGCATTATTTACATTAAATATTAAATATCTATACATTTAAAATAAAATAAAAACATTTATAACCAATTTTATGGGGTCACCCTGCCACCATCAATTTCAATAGGAATATTATCTATCAATATCAACCTGAGTACTGAGAATGACACTGCCATATAAAAACAGAAGCAAATGTGGAGCTTCACAGAGAGAGTTCAGAGCTTACGAACCGCAGCCTTGGGCTTCTGAAAAAGCACATCTTCCTGACAGAAACCACCAGACTCTAAAAACACCGGAAACGGTTTCTTGGAGAAAAGCATACAAAGCGTCAACAACTTCAAGTAATAATTCAATTCCTCAACAATAACAGGGCCTTTGAGCTGCACACAATCACTACCAGCATACACACTCGACACTTGTAAATTACCCTGCAGAATTAACCAAAAATTCAGGGACCCAATATACTGAAGGTTTGAAACTTGTAGAATCGCAAACCCCAAAGAAATGAAATTTACAAAAAAAAGGCTCCGGCTTTGAGCGAATTGCAGTTACTTACCTGCCTACGCATGAAGTAGTTAATGCCGAAGGCCAAGTCGCCGATCGGCCATTTGCCGAGAGTTTCGGAGTAGGTGAACCGGAGCGTGTCGGACAAAGTGGTGAGCGACTCGACCCACGTGGCGGGCGCTTGAGCCGGTCTCCGAGAAATCCTTCTCCTTGCCGATCTGGTCGAATTCGAGAAGTTTCCACTCCGATCGTTGTCGTTCTCGTCTTCGTCGCCGGCGCCTTCTTTCGACGATACTCTCCGGCTGAACACGTAGTACACAAGCACAGCGGCTCCGGCGGCGGTCGCCATTGTTCCCGCCGCCATCGAATCCAACGGCCGAGATTGATTGAAAGCTCAGAAAAACAGCATTCACTAGGAGAAAGTAATCGTTCGCTGAAAGCGAAGTCTATTCTTTAGAAAACGAAGAAATCGGGGTTTCGAAGAATCGAAGAGGGAGAAGATCGATTTGGGTCTCTGACGTCTGAGCGAGGTAGCTGCAGAGAACCGCAGAGAATGTGCGCGAATAAAGAAACAACTGCGACGTGGCGAATTACCGAAAAGGACCCCGAGAAGCAATAATTGACTTCGGACTTAACGGTAAGACCTCGCAGATTTTTTATATAAGGATGAGTAATTTGGTCAAATAAATCTTGACGAAGTGGAAGGGCGCGCACGTTAGGGATCGAGTGTTTGGGGTGAGGAGGCAGTGCGTGTGGGATAAGGACAAGGATACAGGGACAGGTGGGCCCACGTGTTGGATAGCTGGAACCAACTCATCACTTATTTTATCCATAATTTAATGGGCCGCGTAGGTCGATGTTGAATTTGTGAGGTGACAAGGCCCAATGTTGATGGGTTGGGTCACCGAATTTGATACTACATTCATAACATTCCTACTCATACTCGGCGGTAATTGGATGGCTAATAATAAATACAACATTCTGGCTATAAAGGAAGTTTCAAGTGAGAACATTCTCAATAGGGATTATCCAAACAATATAATTCAATAATTAGAATAGTTCATTTTTAGGTCACTCAGGATCATTTGTGTAACAAACCAATTTAATCGACAACTATTTGGTTATTTAAACTGTACAAATAAATACAATTCGTCAAATAAAATTGAAATGATGTTAATGGTAAATTGACTAAATAGTTTTCGATTTAGCTAATTTTTTATATTAATTATTTAGATGATGTTCTGAAATATAAACGGTTTCGATCATTAAATTGTAGACCCAAGATATGATTTCTTTATTTTCTTATATAGGAACATCTTTACATGAAGCTTACATCATGGTATGAAATTTTGATAATATTTTTAAGACTTTTTATCACAAATGGTCCCTAACTTCGATTAAAATATCAATTTGGTCTTTAATGTGCATTTTCACTCAATTTGGTCCCTCATATTTACCACCACAAGTCATTGTTGCCATTTGGTTAAATTCCATTTGAATTTCCATAAAAAATGGTCATATGCATTGCACAAAACCTTTTTTCAGGGGTTAAAATGTGTTTACACATCCTTAGGCTTGAGTGTGGGTGTGTTTAAGACTTGAGTTGGGGATGATTTTTTTCTTTTGTTTTTTAAATTATTTTATTTTTAGTCTTTTTATTATTTTTTTTTAAGAGTAAATTTAAAATTAAAGAATTTGTACGGTCTTTTTAGGTGGTTATGGAATGTGTGAATACCATTTCAGTCTTGAAAAAATGGTTAATTGAAATATACACGATAATTTTTTACAGAAATTCGGACGAAATACAACAAAAGGACAATATTAATGTACGGTGATAAATTGATATTGAGCTGAAAGTTGAAAGACCATTTATGATAAAAAAACCTATTTTCAAAACTTTCTCAATCATAATTTTGTATCTTCAAACCCTCAATATTTTCGGTTAACATCAATATATAATACTTTTTAATGTTTAAATGTTCTAATAAATTATATAACTAAAGTGTAGTTTTAGAATAGATACAGTACAATTTAGGGCCCGTTTGGCACTGTTTTTAAATTGTCAAAAGCGCTTTCAAATTAGTAAAAGCGTTTTTGATAGCGTTTGGCAAAAATAATAGAAGTGTTTTTGAGTTATAAAAGCACTTTTAAGGGGTTTTTTGAGAAGCACCTGACAGGTGCTTTCTCAAGAAGCACTTTCAAGTGCTTTTGTATAAACAACTTATAAGTTTTATAAAAATTTATATGTGCTTCTTAACATAAACGTTTCTGATAAAAGCGCTACTAAATAAAAGTACTTCTAAGAAGTAGTGCCAAACGGGCCCTTAGTATCCACAATTTAGTCTTGTGCTTGAGTACGAATGTACGATAAGTCCATACACTAACAAATTATGCAAGTTTGTGTTCACATCCAAAAGTTGGGTCGAATTCATTCTGGTTCCTTGTTAGAATCTTTGCACTCATTGACTAACACTGTTATTAAATATGCTGCATAATTGGAAGGAACATAAAACTGCATTGAGCAACATAAATGCATTGAAATTAGCCCAAAAATACAAAACCAATGCAATGGGTTTGAAAGATGGAGTATAACACCAAGGGCTAAGTACCTATATATGTATTGATATTCAAACCATTTTCACCTATTTCCGCAAATTTGGCATTGAATTTTGAATACCAACAATTTCGCATTGACCTATCTATTAACCTTATGGCATTAGAAAGATTATAAAATGTGAATGATGTACTCCAGTTGGAAATTTCTCTAAATAAAACAAAAAATACACCCTATTCTCAAAACAAAAGCATCATATCCAAGGCTTTTGCAAAATGACAAATGGCAAAGCTCAAATTCGAATTGCCTAGAGTGCTCAGATTAAGAAAGATTCTATAGGGAGGGTGGAAAACTGGAAACTATCGGGCAATGTGAAGTAGGTTACCTTTTCAAAAGCTGCCTTGTGTTTTGGGCCGGGGGTCCATCATATGATAATCATAACCCTATAGACCCTCACCTTTTTTTTTGGCCACTAATTACTCCATAGAGGGCCCTTTTTGTACTGAAGTTCTAGAAAGTTTAAACCAATCAGGGCTTTTTATTTAACAATATGGTTGAAAATTGAGATATTCTTCCTTTTATTGAGAAGTGGTCATTAGCTTAAATTTCATGACAAATAGTTGATTAATAAAAAAAAGATATATATATTGGTTAAAACTTAAGAAATTAAAACCTAAGAAAAGGATCAACATTTTCATAAACCTAAATAACTGTCAATTGTTAACATAGGCATATGTAGTTGTCAACTGTTGTGTGTTAAATATATGAGACCTATGAGTCATACGCAAACAAGTATGCTTAACATTTGCAATGTGTTATGTCCAACCCACCTATGGTCCTAACTCCTAACTTTCTCAATCCAATGACAACATAGATGGTCCTAACTCTTGTTTCCATGGAAAAAGATGGAACGATAATAACAATAAAAGAAGATTCAAACTAAAAGCTAAGAAAAACAGTGGAAGCTTTCGATTAAGGACCCAAATAGGTAGAGGGCTAGGGGGTTCTTTTTACCTACTTTTGATAATTGCCAACTTATGCCATCTTTTCAAACTGGGCATTATATGCGGGTGGCCACATATTTCTTCACCTACTCCTGCTTCAATCTTCACGTGTAAGTTATCACTAGATTCAATGTGGGAGGGTGATTCCTGTTGAAGTTAGTTTTACGTATACCTACCAAAGAGAAAGGAATTCATAGGCATTCATTCATGAGTCTCTCGATCAGCTTTCTCTGGCACCACTTTTGTGGCTTTTCCCATCTGCAACTTTCAATCTCTGGAACCCTCCATTCATAGCCTTCTTGGTTGGACAAGTTTTAATTTTTGGCAGCATGCATAATTCAATTAACAAACTAGCTAGTTTCATCATGATATGGCCTGCACAGATTATTAATATTCACCCACCATTTTCACCATCTTAAATTTTTGTTTGGCAGATGTTTTGGTCTTTGCTAAAATCAGAGAGATCGAATCAATAGAGATTCAAATGGTTTCATTGTATTATTTATTCATCTCTAATTCTATTTGTAATTTTGAAATGTTTTATTGACTTTTTAATAAATAATTCTACAATAATTAGGAAATTATACAAAGTCAACTACACCTAATTTGCTAATTACTCCTAATTACACTAATTATGCTAACAGTCTTCATAAAATTTTTGATATGAACTGTTTACTTAATAAGTAAACAGTTTTCGGGTTATTCCGGTGAAAATGATTATATATCTACTTAATATGAATTGTTTACTTAATAAGTCATATTGCATACGTTCGTGATATGTCAAACTAATAAAATATTTCATAATCAAATTACATGAATCCTGGGATGAGTTATATAAATTATGTTACATGGATCAATATTTTGAAATTCTTACACAATGAGTTAAATATGTGATATCACTATCTACAATTTCAATTTATCATTATTCCTATTCAAAGAAAATATATGAGTATCAACTAAATAATTATTGTCTTAGCTAGTGACAAATAAAGGTACCAAAAATATATCCTTGTCATTACTTTGTAAGTTTATAATGACTACATATTCCCAAAAGTCTACTAATTCTCCTTGGTAAATGACATATCCTTCACTTTTGGTCTTGATCAGAATCATTTGCCATTTATTTAAATTTGAACCTCAAATATGAAGCTGAACAAAAAAACTGAAGGACTCCTATGATGGCAGCCTAGACCTCCTCAAATGCTTCCACGTGGCAAGATTAACGGTGACCTCTTCCTATTCCTTCCTTCCCACCAACTGATCCCACTTTCAAAAATCTCACCCGCAATCTTTGCTCTTTTTTCTAAACCGCTCCACCTTGTAAATACAACCACTGCCTGCCTCTCTGTCTCTCCAATAAAACCCAAAAACACACACACACATGCACAACAATTAAAACGTACCGCACAATATCATTGATAACCCAATTTTACCCATTCAACCATTTTCTCATTCTTTTAAGTCTTTTCCATTTCCGCCTCCATTTTTTTCTCTTCTCTGTGGGGAAAGAAAAAAAAAAAATGGGGCATGATTCTGATTTCAAATCCCAGTTGGTGACAGAGATTTGCTCCATGTCAACGCGCTCCATTGCCTGCTCTCATAATAGGCATGGCTTCAGCAGCCCAGTTAAATCTTCTTTCATTGATTGGTATCGTCTTCTTGGAGTACGTTTTTCTTGGCCTCTCTTGGTTCTAAACGTTAAGCCATTTTTGGGTTTTTTGTTCTTCTAGCTCTTTTGTTTTTGGGTTGTTTTTTTTATTTTTTATTTCAAGATCATGTTTGTGGAAAATCATAGGTGGAAGAAAATGCTGGGATATATGTTATAAGGAAGAGATACCATGAACTTGGTAGGTTTGGCCTAAAAGAATAATGGCATTTACATCATTCCCAAGTTATCATATTGCTTGATTGGTGACTGGTTGGGCTTATTGTGTTATTTGTGTGTGCAGCTTTACAGCTTCATCCAGATAAGAACAAGCATCCCAAGGCTGAGATTGCCTTCAAACTTGTCTCAGAGGTTAGAATTGCTCCCTTCCAAGTTCCACCTTAAACTTTTGATGGTTCTTTGGTTGCTCTATTTTTCTTTCGGCCACAACAAGTTGACCAGGGTCAATGGGCAAGAAAATTCGTCTGAGTTTTGGTGGGGTAGCCCTTAGTCCTTAACCATGCCCATTGCAACCCTGTACTGTACCCTCTTAAATTGGGGTACATGGACTTAGGTGAAGGGGGAGTCCCAATGTCCCATGCGACAGCACCATTAAGTGAGAATGCAGACCATTTAATTGTACCAGCAAGAGTTTTGTTTGGAAAACCACATATTGGACTGGACCAACAGCATTTTCATGTTGGGGTGTGTAACTTGTGAATGCATTCAGTTGCAATGCACTCGTGCTATGATTAATCTATTTTGGGTACTGGATTCAAATTTATGATTTTGTTTGCAGGCGTATTCATGTCTCTCCGAAACTGCAAAAAGAAGAGCTTTTGACTTGGAGAGATGGAGGAAGTTATGCTTTGAGTGTGGTACAATCCCCTATACAACTAATTACAACAACACTCCCAGCAGTCCCAATGCTTCAGAACACAAGGCTTGGAATCCCTCAAGTAGGTCAAGGTCATGTAAAGTTTTGAAGGGTCTGAAAGACATCAGAAACAGATTTAGAGAGGAGACAAGAGTGATAGAAAACTGTCTGAGGGCTAATAATGCAGCCCCAGGAAAAGAATCTGCACTCTTTAATCCACCTGTTAATGCATTCCAGAGCATTTCTAATCCCCCCAGGTCCAGTAGAGATTTCAGAGAATCCCCCATTTTCAATCCATCTGACCACATGGTTCAAGGCTACCCTCATCTCAGGACTCGAATTTATGATAAACCTCAGAACTTTTGGTACCTGCGAACAGGACATCCTATAATGAATTATGAACAAGGAAGAGCTACATATGATTCCCCAGTGTTTGAGGTCAGATCGGAGAGGGGAATTTTTAAGAGCAGATCAACTTGTGTCCGTTCATAACTTCTAAAAAGTAGATTGTTTCAATTTTCATTCATTAATTGAAAAAATTAAGTCATTTCTTTTGAGACTCCTTAACTTTTTCTTCCTGCATTGCCATGTTGCCAAATAATTGCCTATAATTTAGTTAGTAAAAAATTGATTGCATACATTGCAAGATCCTGGATTTCCTGAGAATTAGTTGGTAAAAAAGTAACTGTATATAAATAAGTATCCTTTTAATTTCGAATATCAGGATATGGCAACACTTCACTTTCAGGGGAAAGAGAAAAGAAGAAATTAATACAACAAGCATAAGAAATTGTATAATGCTTTCAGACTGTTTGCACCAACAACATTAGAATTATATAATAGGAAAGAGAACCCTCATACAAAATTTTGAAGTTTGTCTTTAACTGCATTTAGTCAACAGTTATGGCGGATCTGGAATTGGTGTCGTTTTGTGATTGCTATGATAACCATGCCATTTCTATTCTTTAAGAACAATTTCTGCATTTGTTCATTCTGCTGGCTGATTTTGTGCTTTTGTCTCGGGGATTTTGAGAACACCAGCATCTATCAACCGCTGCAACTCTTTTTTTGCAAGTTCATTTACCTTGGAGTCTGAAGATTCTAAGAATGCAGAAATTACCTTACCACTGCAATCACAGAATAAAACACTAAGTATAAAAGAAAGTATCACATTCATTTGTATGCTCAATCACGTGCATCATACTTAGAATAGGGACTAGGAAGGTAAGGAGGCTGACCTGTGACCTTGGGCCCACAATTCACACTTTCCTTTCAGTGCTTTGTTCCATAAAGTGGAAGCAAAGGTGGGGCAGTCCAAGATTAGTTTTCTAATGGTCCGACTGGAATAGAAATTTTCAAGGATGTGCTCCTCTTTTGAGTCTTCAGATTTAGGCTCCACTACAAGAGATGCTATACCTTCATATAATTCACTCAACTTTTCATCCAAAGTAGGGTGGAGAATGCCATCAGCACCCCCAGTTGCAACCTGCATGCATTAAAAGGTAAAACCAACGGTGTAAAAAATGCTATAAACATTTTAAAATGCAGTTTGAGTTTGACAAACAAATCAGGGAAATTCGGGCAAATGCTAAAATTCTCCATAGTAAAATATCTATATAAACAAAAGTAAAAGGAGTACCTCATATATGACTTCTTTGCCAAAATTTGATCTAAGTAATTCACCAGCACTTGTAATGCATACATCAACTAGCCTCTGCAAGGCATTACATCATTAAAGTCAAAGTTCTTATTGCAAAAAACAGTTGAGGTGAATTTCAAATCAACTCCACTATAATATCTTTATTTAAATTGTAATCTGTTTTATGTGAAAGCAACAAACCTCAGCCAGTCCACTCTTGACTAACAACTCTTGCCTTCGTACGGAAGGATCCTTTTTCCCGCCCTCAGCTAAGTGGAGACTCTCATCAGGATTCAGACATTTATTGGCTTCACCTGCTGTCACTTCCAGATCACTACTGGCCTCTTCACCAGATTTGCTACTGGCCTCAACCTGGGAATAGATAGAAATAAAGCAAGTTCCCATGCAGATGAATCACTATCCAAATATATTTCTATTTTCTACAAAAGAGAAAAATAGAAAATTCACCTTGGCTAGAGAAGGGATAGTCAAACTAAGAGAAGCCATGTCATCGGGAGTGAAATAGCGTGAACAATTTGGATGAAGTAGCTGCAGTATGGGACGCCTTCCACTCTGAAAATTGCAAACAGTACAAGATCTCTTAGGAATGTAGACTAGTGAAATATTAAGGTGAAATAGGACCACTGCAGATATCGAAATTACTCGAGGGGATTACAAATTCTTAGCCAACCAATCATCAGGGGAAGGGGTTAGTTTGGAGAGTGGGGAGACCTCTATATCCTCTCAGAGTTTCAGAGAATATAATAGATGATCAACATTCAGGTAATTTCCAGTGGTCAGCATTTAATCCCTTATAATACAGTTAAAGCAGTATGATCCTAATCAAGTGTTTTATTTATAAAATGAAGTAGAAACTACAGAAAGGGCAGAAACCTTATGAAGAACAAGATCCTTTAAATCTTCCTGAAGCTCATGGATGACAACCTGTTATCAGGAGTATATAATTTAGAAATGTTAACCAGAAATATATGAATAATGCCAAAAAGAAAGCTCTGTAACAAACATCGCAAGAAGAACAAACCTTTGTAATAAGCTTTGTGTCATCAACAACTGAAACAAGGCTGACAAGAACCTGGGATGTATAGCATTAATTATTATCACGTATGAATAATATTAAAAAGTTGTGTCATGTATGCAGTTGAAACAACTGAAACAAGACAGGAAGATGCATAGAATTATAATAGTAAAGCATAGTATTACAAATATTAGCATAGAAACAATACAACATAAAAAAAGATCCCAAAAGCTTACCATACTTCCACATTGATCATGAGCTATATCACGTATGTGGCCTTTCATTCCTTTGATAATCTTCTTTCTTTCCTAGAAAACAAGTCATGACAATTAAAACATAATGTACATTATTAGTCAAAACTCCAATACATATGGTTAAGTGACAAAGATTTCCGCTTGGGTATGATAAAAATCTTAGAGAAACTGCAATAAACCTTAGCACTGCCATGCTTGACACAGAGCATCCCAACCCTAGATCCGTCCCTTGTATGGATCATTCGAACAAGAAGCGGACCTGACAACTGTTGAATTACATCTGTGGCAGAGAACTTAAAAAAATTTGAACTTCAGAAAGGAGAGACAAAATGAAAAGCAAAGGCCTATATTGTAGGCAAGGAATTACTTCCAAAAACAATTGTTTAGAAAATGATAAATTACATGTACTATCTCAAACACACCTGCTCCGCTATGCTGAAGTACTCTATCAATACCCTGTGTATTATAGAGTGATCAATTATTCCCTTCTCCAAAATGGGTTGAATCACTGAAGTCATGTGCCGCAAGACTGAAGATTTCTGCAAATCTAACTTTGAAATTACATCTATTAACCTGAAATTTGATCATTTATCAGGAGACAGAATAACATTAGGATAGCTTCAAGGGTTGTGGTCCTTAGTGGCCAAAAAAAAAAAAAAAGGGTTGTGGTCCTTGTGGAAGCCGTACCTATCTATCACTTCGTGAAATTCAAAGTGGAAGCAAACAAAGTGCAATAAGAATGTAACCACATTATATTTGGTATAAAAGGATTACACACAGATGATCCTTTACCTGCCCTCTTTCGTTGAGACCAAGTCCTTAAACAACTGTAGCTCTGTAGAATAGAGTTCAACCAAAAGTCCTTGCTTTTGAGTTGCATTTCCCAATTGGTATGCATTTTCAACAACTGTAAGAGGATTTAGAGAAGTAACAACAATATTATAATTCTTCAGAGTGTGGGAATGGAAAAAAAACTTGTTGGGTGGGTATTGCTTGTGAGATTTATCTCCAAGGACTATAGAGAACCTCTAACATACCTTCGGATCCAACCATGTGACGAAGAAGGGAAGCAACATGCCCATGGAGAGACAAGATAAACCCCGCTAGCTGCTTTTTGGAGGCTGCCAAACAATACAAACTTAATAATTAATTACAAAGTAAGAGGTTTTCGCAACCAGCGAAAATTCAAAATACAATAGTCTTAGAAACAAGACTACAATTTTATATATTTCTTTTTTCCAAGCTGAACCATACCATTTTCTAACATTTTTTTCACCAGATGAACAGCATAAGTGTTGCATGCAAGGGTCAGAAGATGTGGCTGAAGCTCCTCAAATACTGCATCCTTTTCCGCTTGTGAACAGTACTTAACACAAGTCTAAGGTAAAAGGAACACATAAATACAGGCTACTGCAAGAAAACACAGACTTAAGACTTCACAACATTAGAGAGATGGAGCAAGATATTACCTGCAGAACACGAGAAGAAACATGGGAGCCTGCAATTTCAGGAATTTTCCCCTTCATTTTTCCTAGGGCTTCACTCACCAACCTTACAAAGGTTATTAGTAACAAGAATAAGTAATATGAACATACCAATGAAGAATGTAGATACAAAGAGAGAGACGACAAAGGTGGAATTGCAATATAACTCTACATACTTGGATCTATCTTCTTTGGAAACATTACGACGTCTCATCTTCTCCCACAGATGTGCAAGCTCCTATTTAAATGAGGGGTCAAAAAACAAGTTCATCCCATTGCCACAACAAGCTCATGGTTCAAGCATTTTAAATGGTGTCCAATTAATTGCTGTTGTCTTTTACACATATGAAACAACGAGCGAATATTGGAAATGACGCATCGAGTGACAAGGGGCGAGCTTCAAACTCACAAAGCAAGTCATTGGATGAGTACAAACACCGGTGCACATTTGTGCATGTTATAAGCAAAAGCCAGGTTCATCAACCAATTAACATTCACATTATGTAGATGGTTTCATTTCCTATTAATTATTTGCAAAATGAAATGCTTATCCAAACAATTTTAGAATAAAACCAAAATAAAAATAAAAATTTGAGTGAACAAAGTAACAAATACTTACTTGCTCTAAATTGTAATGACGCTTTCGCTTCTTCTTCCTAGACTCTGCAAGTTCCTGCAACAATTCAAAATTGTTCATTTATCAGAAAGATTCAGCAACAAGTTCTTATTGCTAATGAAGGTTAACATCAAGCAAAAAAAAAAAAATCCTAAATAAATTTCATCAGTTATCGACCTTGGCACGGAGGCGACCCTCTCTCTTCGACAACGGTTCCTTTTTCTCATCGTCATGTCCTGGTTCACGGTGTTTGTGGGGTTTAAAGGGTTTCCTGGAGTCATTGTTTTGAGGGTTGGAGGGCTTTGAGCTATGGAGCTTGGGTTTCTTGGAAGTGGAGCTATGGGTCTCGGTCTTAGTGCCTGGGATTTGCTTCCTCTTCTTTGCCTTGCTCTTCTCCAGGTTCTTCGCCGCCATTGGAGTGTAATACTAGAGCTCAAGTTCCTTCGTCTCTGTGCTGTGGTCTTGGTGTGCTTGTGTTTGTAAAGAAGGGTTTTAACTTTTTTCAGGGTTTTGGTAAGAGAATTTTCGGGTAGGGGTCGAAACGGGTCGAGACGGGTAAGGGTTCATCCCTGCCCCGTGGCCCATGTCCAGTTACCAATAAAATATGAATTTCATTAACAAAATTTATTTATTTACACTAACATAAATGGCATATTATTAGACAAGAAAAACAACCGATAACAATACAATTCAATTTACTCTCTATAGTCTTCCCTCTCATAATCTTCCAATAAACACTCTAGGCTCATGTTCTTCCACAAACTCACACTTGTTTAAGTTATTCCACTAAGAACTCTACTTTCCTTTACAATTCCACCTTACACTTATTCCAACAAACATTGATATGAATGTGTGTTATTGACAAAATGTGGATCTTGAAATAAATTATAGCTCTTATTTATCAGCCCTAGCTAAAAAAAACAAATTGAATTTTTTGAAAGTTAAATAAGAATGTGTTTGATAAATTAGTACTATACGCGTAATGTTATATATGTTCAACATCTATGAGTCAAACACTTAGGGTTAGGTTAAGTGTATGAACGCAAATTTTTTAAAACAAAGATAATGGTTGTTTGGTGGTTATCAACTAAACACTTCTTCTTGTGTTTGTTGGATAACCACAAAAATCATCTCATTTACAACAACAATTAAATATTTCACATTCATTATTTGGTAGACATAGCTTTTTCATAAAAAGGAGTGTTGTTAGAAATCACAAATGTGGATTCCAAATGACGCGGTAGTGTTTTATAGGTTTATATCAAAACTCACTCTAGGTTCATTTATTTACAACAAATAAAATATTAATATATACAATGTCACATTATTAGAATATAAATATGAGAATCTTAATATTATTCAAAGGGATCAAATATAGGAAAAATTACAGTTTAGTCTTTTTAATATTTCTTATTTGAAAAAAAAAACCTTATGACTTTTTTTTTTTTTTTTCAAAATAAAGTCCTTATTTTTTTAAATAAAGTTCTTTGATCATTGTTTTGTCAAATAAGTATGTTATTATTTTTTTTATCTTTTGAGGATATAAGATACAGATTAACCTCATACATTTATAGAATATGAAATGAGATTTGTGAAAGCTGCATATTATGTTTTAATTATGAGATTTTGGACTTCGAAGTTTGACAAAGAAGTAAAAATGTATTGACGAACAATAAAAAATGGCCGTCGACCGCTTGGCCCTTGATATGTGTGAAAAAAATAAAAAATAATAAACCAATATTGTGTAACATGAAATTGTTATAATATTATTAAAATTTAGTTAAAATTTTAAAAGTCATAAGATTTTATTTATTATATTATAAAATTAAAAAACTTAAATAAAAGTTTTCCTAAAATATATACACCTAAAATATTTCTTTTTAGTTAGATTACAATGAATCAATAAATTATTTATTTAGAAAATTACACATTCGATACAATCATGATTAACTATTATTTACTCAAAATTTGTCAATTACTAGAAAGAATCTATTGAATAAAATCCATAGCACTCGTATTGGAATTGGAAAAATACTAAAACTCATACAATCCATGTCAAAGTAATATCATGTGCTGGCAGGAGATCCTAGTGGAGGACGTGACACGTAGTCACCCGACAAGGAAACTGGATGTGGTGGACGTTACCATGTATATTCAATCCATTTCATTTTCGCCTTCGAATCCGGAACCCACACTGCCTTTACTGAACTGCAATAACCTACTCCCACCTCCTCCCTACCACATCTCTCAACCCAATGGAATCTCGCCACGCAAACACGACACTCCAACTCCATCGAACTGAAACTCGCGCTTACACTGGAGAGACGCACTGGATAGCCCCACTGACCAAACGCAATCTCGTCCTTTTACGAAATGATGAGGTAATGAGCTTCTCAGTTCCCACTCAGTGGATCAGTACGTGTTCGTATCGTATCAGTGATACGCTATCAGTGATAAGTGGGTGTGAAAACAAAGACCCTGCAAAGCGCATCGAAGAAAGTGCGAACAACTCCCCCCTCTCTCACTCTCTCTCTCTTCTTTATCTTTTTTCTTTTTTTCTCTCGTAGTGCTTCTTCACTGTTCTCGTTGAACAGCAAATCATGGAACCAGAAACCCTAGAATCCAGTACGAGTTCTGCGACCGATTAAAGCTCGCCGTCTCCAAAAACGACGTCGTTCTCCGCCGCATTAATCCTCATCCGAGAATTGAAGAGTTTTTGTGCTTCAAATTGAGTTTTTGAGTGTTGGAAATTCGGGGGGCAAAAATGTCATCTTTGAGCAGAGAACTGGTGTTTCTGATCCTTCAATTCCTCGAAGAAGAGAAATTCAAGGAGGCCGTACACAGGTGAGTGAGTAGTGCATTTTTTTTTGTGGCTGTTTTCTATTTTTGATTTTCGGGTTAAATTTGAGTTGGTTATGGTGTTGGTGAAGCTTAGGCTGGAGCAGGAGTCGGGGTACTTCTTCAACATGAAGTACTTCGAAGAAAAAGCGTTGGCTGGAGAGTGGGATGAGGTGGAGAAGTACCTCTCTGGCTTCACCAAAGTCGACGAGAATCGTTACTCCATGAAGATTTTCTTCGAGGTCAGAAAGCAGAAGTATCTCGAAGCCCTCGACAGGTTTTCACTCTCTCTCTCTCTCTCTATATGTGATTGTTTAATTTAATGTATTTATTTATTTGTTGTGTTTGCTGATGGGGGTATTGCAATTTGGAAATGAGCTCAGGCATGACAGAGCTAAGGCCGTTGAGATACTAGTGAAGGATTTGAAAGTGTTTTCGACATTTAACGAAGATTTGTTCAAAGAAATTACACATCTTTTGACACTTGAAAACTTCAGGTGATTTATGTTTCAGTCCATTTTAAATTATATTTGTAAGTTGGGTTCCTTAACAGATTAAATGGATTTGAAGTGTTTATTTATTTCATTTTTAATTCTGGGTTCAAATGCATGTGATTTTATGAATATGAAAATTTGGGTTTAACTTTTTAACATGGTGCAGAGAAAATGAACAATTATCAAAGTATGGTGATACTAAATCAGCTAGAAGCATAATGCTCGTAGAGCTTAAAAAATTGATAGAAGCAAATCCTCTGTTTCGAGAGAAGCTTGCTTTTCCCACTTTGAAGGCATCACGCTTGCGAACTCTAATCAATCAAAGGTATTTTTGGTTGGAAAATTTCCATTTTGGTATCTTCTATGAAGGGAGGTCAATGTGGTTCTTTTGGCAGTCAATATCATTGGTTATGATTTGCGAAAATACTGAAGCATAATTTATGATTTGTGCAGTTTAAATTGGCAGCACCAATTGTGCAAGAACCCAAGGCCAAATCCTGACATTAAGACCTTATTCATGGACCACATGTGTTCTCCAAACGGAGCTCGTGCGCCCACCCCACTGACTCCAGTTACTCTTCCGGTTGCAGCTCTTGCAAAGCCTTCAACTTATGCTCCTCTTGGAGCACATGGGGGAGTATGATCATATCTCTCTTCATAATTTTTATAAATGTTGAAATGTTTGCCAGTTAATGCTGATCTTGTGATGTTTCAATTTGTTTTGTTATTATCATGTACAGCCTTTTCCGCCGGCTGCTGCAGCTGCTAATGCGAATGCTTTAGCAGGATGGATGTCGAATGCTAATCCTTCCTTGTCTGTGCAATCAGCTGTTGTTGCTGCTTCACCCTTGCCTGTTCAACCCGGTCAAGGTTAGGTCTTCATTCTTTTGGAGCTGTTATCGCAACTTAGAGTTTAGACTACAGTGTAATAACTTGAAGATTTTTTTTTGAGTTATGCTTATTTCAATTTTCATATTATTTATTTATTTTGGAACACAATGTTAAATAATGTGATAATGTAGATTTAATTAAGAAGAAACTTTTGTGGCGATATTTTTATTTATATGTGCCAGTGGGGAGTTAAAGTGGTTGTGGGGAGGTTCAGGTGGATGGTCTTTTTCCGTGTTTTGAAGAGGTTCAAGAAACTCTTGAAGACTTAGTTCTTCTATGCTTGGCCATTCTGCCTATTGATTGAAAATATACTTATTTTTGTTTGCTTGATTATTTTATTCTATTTTAAGAAAAAAAAGTTCCATTCGTCCCATGCCCAACAGGAAGTATTTACTGTTTAACTCACTGATCATTGTTTTGTTTGCTTGAAATCATTATCAGACAAAATAATACAGTTCTTATTGTTTTGAGTTATTTTGGTAACTTGGAACACTTTTTCTGTCTTAACAGTCACCGGTTTAAAGCATCCAAGAACACCATCAAATGCTCTTGGGATGCTTGATTACCAAAACTCTGATCATGAGCAACTAATGAAACGCCTGCGGTCTGCACAATCTGTTGATGAGGTATTAGTAGATGGTTTTAATTCTTTACATAATTTATGGATACTTTTTTCTTGCATTTTTTGGTCCTGTATCTAGATGGTTCATTGTTGCTAATTATGGAACTTCCTACTTTTTTTGTTCAGGTCAGTTATCCTCCCACTGCCCATCATACTTCATGGTCGCTAGATGACCTACCGAGAACTGTAGCTTGTACTCTTCGTCAGGGATTCACTGTGATAAGCATGGATTTCCACCCTTCTCATCCCACATTACTTGCTGGTAAGTTGTACGTAAAATCCCACAGAAATTGTGCCTTGAATGGACATAGTTTGAAGTGATACCTTTAAGATTTAGTTTCTATGCCAAGACAAAAAAGAAAATTAGTTTACATGAAGTTTCTATCTCATATCTGACTTGAATATTATATGTTTATAATTGAGTAGTTGGCTGTAGTAATGGTGAAATTACACTGTGGGAAGTTGGGCTGCGAGAGAGGCTGGTTTCAAAGCCATTCAAAGTATGGGATACAAATAATTCTTCCATGCCATTTCAGGTGTAGATCTCATTACCCAGTCAGAACCTTATAAGCCCTATCACTATTCTTTATCTCATTTTTAAAAACATCAAATTTGTTTGTGCTTGGTAAGTTGCATTTGGTTTTCAAAGTTTTGGTCTTCATGATATTTGGTTAGAGGTTATTAAAAGAGGTCTGTACTACTCATTATCATTGACCACTGCTGTATGTTAACTTTGAGTCTTTTATAGGCTGCTAATGTCAAAGACTCATCAATGTCTGTTAGCCGTGTATCATGGAGTCCAGATGGAAACTTAATTGGTATGTGCAGCAGCGCTTCTCTAAAATCATCTGAAATTCATTTCTGAATGCATATTTGAACATAATCTCCTGTATTTTGTGTTGTAGGTGTTGCATTTACGAAACATTTGGTTCATTTGTATGCTTATCAAGGGTCTAGTGATCTACGTCAACATTTGGAGGCATGTTTTGATTCACTTTATGCTAATTCAAAAAGAATTATTTGCCACTTTAGACTGATGTTTGGATTTGGTTTTCTCACAGATTGATGCCCACATTGGTAGTGTGAATGATTTAGCATTCTCTCATCCAAACAAGCAATTATGTGTTATAACTTGCGGAGATGATAAGCTGATTAAGGTGGGGGCCAGAATTTTTGTAGCTTGTACATTTTTTTGTTTAACTCGATAAATAGTTCTGACAAAAAAAAAACTTGATAAATAGTTAATGGCTGATTTTTTTTATCTTTAAATTTACAGGTATGGGATTTGGCTGGAAGAAAGCTTTTCCACTTTGAAGGCCATGAAGCACCTGTTTACTCGATTTGCCCCCATCAGAAGGAGAATATTCAGGTAAGACATGTCCATTACCTGAAGCCTGGGTATGCATGTATATATAAACACACACACACCTACACATGCACACACACACACACACACACACACACACAAAGCGCTTCCTAAATGGTCTACTGGAAAAAGTTGTAAATGTCAAGCTTCTTCTCGCAGTGAAGATGCATCCTACTTATGTCATGGTTTTCCTTTTTTTTTTTTTTTTTGCAGTTTATATTTTCAACTGCTGTTGATGGGAAAATAAAAGCTTGGCTGTATGACAATCTGGGCTCCAGGGTTGACTATGATGCTCCTGGGCAGTGGTGCACCACAATGCTGTACAGCGATGATGGAAATAGGTAGAATGAAGATCTACACAGACTATTCTATAAGTTACCATTGTCACATATTTCTCTGTTCATGTGATGATGTGTGAATTATGACTGATCGTCCTAAATCTCAGATTATTCTCTTGTGGAACTAGCAAAGATGGTGAGTCCTTCCTGGTTGAATGGAATGAAAGTGAAGGGGCAATAAAGAGGACGTATACTGGGTTCAGAAAGAAATCTTCTGGCATAGTGCAATTTGATACCACAAGAAATCACTTTTTGGCTGTTGGTGAAGATAACCAGATTAAGTTTTGGGATATGGATAATACAAATGTTCTTACTAGTGCAGATGCTGAGGGTGGACTTCCAGTAAAATTACTCATTATTCATTTACTTTTATTTTCAAAATTATGAGTGAATAGCAGATACCCTTGTTTTGAGATTCCATTCATTGATGTAAGCATTTGGATTACTTCAGACTCTTCCCCGCTTGAGATTCAACAAGGAAGGAAATTTGCTTGCTGTTACCACGGCTGAAAATGGATTCAAGGTCCTTGCAAATGCTGATGGTTTCAGATCCTTAAGAGCAATCGAAACTCGATCTTATGAAGCATCCAGAGCATCTATTGAGATGAAGGTTGTTATTTCTCTTTCCATGCTATTCTAACCTTTTCATTCATTTGCATTTTTTGTTTCATGACAAATTGACTTTCTCTTTGCGAAGTGAGAACTTGATTTGCTTCATGTTCATGGATCAGGTATCTACTTCTGCCATGGTTGCAAACATCAATCCGATCATTAATAAAGTGGACCATATGGATAGAAGCTCTCCTGCCAGACCTACTCAGATTCTTGTATGCCATATAAATCATATAATTTAGATTCATATTTAAATGCTATTCGTAACTAAATGGCAACTGATTGGCTGTCAAAGTACAACCATAGCTGTTTAGTCATGAAATTTAATTGCCATTGTTACCAAACTCAGTTTAATAAGTTATCTAGTGGTATTGTGATTTTTTCCCTTTTTTCCTAATCTAATTTTACTAAATAAATTTTGTAGAATGGAGTTGATTCTATGGAAAGAAGCATAGAAAAGAGAAGAAATTTGGATGATGTATCTGATAAAAATAAACGTTGGGAACTGGCAGAGATTGTTGATTCTGTTCAGTGTCGAGTGGTTACTATGCCAGATAGTAAAGATCCAGCTAACAAGGTGGGCTTTTGTTTTATATTTTCCCTATTTTGTTGATTGTGATTCCATAGGTAATGATATTAAGAAGGTCTTGTTTGAATTAAGGTTGCTCGACTTCTTTACACAAATTCTGGTGCCGGCATTCTGGCTCTTGGTTCAAATGGGGTGCAGAAGCTATGGAAGTGGAGCCGCAATGAACAAAATCCAAGTGGGAAGGTGATACTTGACACACACATGAATAAATATTTCCCTTTTTTCTCAGCTGCATGTATTTGTCTATAAGAACATATAATGTGTTGAGTACTTGCAAAAACTTTCATGAAAAGATCTCTGACTTTTTGTGGGGTGAAAGGCCACTGCCAGTGTTGTTCCGCAACATTGGCAACCCAATAGTGGTCTTTTAATGATTAATGATGTCCCAGAGAATTGTGAAGAAGCAGTTCCATGCATTGCACTCTCAAAGAATGATTCCTATGTGATGTCTGCCTGTGGGGGAAAAGTGTCTCTGTTCAATATGATGACTTTTAAGGTAATTTAGTGATGTAATGCAGATGTATCTTATGATGGTTTCTATTATCCGCTACAGTTTGCATGATGCTGTATGTATTGGATTGACAAGCGTGTTGGGACGAAAATTTCTTGGTTTGCAGGTAATGACAACTTTCATGCCCCCTCCACCTGCCTCAACGTTCCTGTCATTTCATCCTCTGGATAATAACATCATAGCAATTGGAATGGAAGATTCAACTATCCACATTTACAATGTTAGAGTTGATGAGGTGATTGATTTAACAATCTTTGTGTCCATTGTTATGTGATTGAATTGCTCTTGTTGTTTACAATTGAATCATGTTGCTCTGCTATTAGGTCAAAACAAAACTGAAAGGCCACCAGAAGCACATTACTGGTTTAGCATTTTCTGTCAACCTTAAAATCATGGTTTCATCAGGTGCTGATGCTCAAGTATGTGACTCCCATTTTCTTTTTCTTCTTTTGTAACGGGAACAACTTATTATCCCTTTTCTGTTAGGCTAAAATTTCACTTTTGGTCCTTGTAATTTGGACCAAGTTCTATTTTGGTTCCTGTAGTTTCAACTTTCAATTGTTTTGATTTTGGTCTTGTAGTTTACAAATTGTTGCAATTCAAGGACACATTAGCATTTTTGTCCCTTAATTCGTTAAATATATCATTGAATCACTAACGGTATGTACAGTACATGACCAAAACCGCAACGAATTATAAAGTACATGGCGAAAAGCGCAACGAATTTGACCATTTAATGAACAAAATGCTAATGTGTCTTTAAATTGCAACAATTTGTAAAGTACATGACCAAAATTAGAACAATTGAAACTACAAAGACCAGAGTGGAATCAGACCCAAACTACAAAGACCATAAGTGAAATTTGGCCTTTCTGTTATTGTTGTTTTCTTGGTCTTTCTCTGTCAATTTTATTTGCTAATTTGTTACTTTGCTTGCTAGTAAGTTGATGTGTACAAGTCCTAATATTTTATTTTCCCTTGAAAAATCATGGCTCATGATATGGTTTATGCCAGAAATTGTTTCTTAAAACGAAAATGCATTTGCAGCTATGCTTTTGGAACATGGATGCATGGGATAAGAGGAAATCGGTTACAATTCAACTGCCCGCTGGAAAGGCGCCTGCCGGTGACACACAAGTGCAATTCTATTCTGATCAAGTCCGGTTGTTGGTATGCCATGAGACTCAACTAGCATTATATGATGCTGCCAAAGCAGAATGCATTCGGCAGGTATAGAAATTCTTGGATGAGTTACTCTTGTTTGTGTGCAACAAATCCCTGATTTGTTTAATTATTGCAGTGGATGCCACAAGATGTATTGCCTGCGCCCATATCTTGTGCAGCATATTCCTGCAGTAGTCAACTAGTTTATGCGGCTTTTACTGATGGTAATATTGGAGTATTTGATGCTGATAGTCTGAAACTAAGATGTCGCATTGCCTTGTCGGCATACTTATCACAAGCATCATCAAACAGGTATTTAGAGCACTTAGTTATGCGTGGTTGCTTTCTCACTTTCTACAGTATATAATTTGTGTGGTGCTATGCTGTGAGTTCACCTAGATTTCCACTTCAAAGTGTGAATTAAAAATACAAGAAAAGAGGACAAAAATTATCTTAATTCCTATGTAAAATGGAGTGTGCTGAGGTATTATTAAAAAAAAAAGTTGCATATCNATACCCCTTTTTTTAAAAAAAAAAAAAAAAAAAAAAAAAAAAAAAAAAAAAGAAGAAAAATTTTCCATTTTGTTGTTGGTAGCACCCATCATTGTATCATTATTGACATCTAAACTAGGTTTGTCCTATTGTGTTACAGCCAAACGGTGTACCCGCTAGTCCTTACAGCACATCTACAAGAGCCACATCAATTTGCTGTTGGACTGACAGATGGATCTGTTAAAGTTATAGAGCCCTCAGAAGCCGAGGGGAAGTGGGGAGTTTTGGTGCCTGCAGATAATTGAAAATGTTCCTGCTTCTTAGCAGCTCCAAATAGAAATTCTATGTCCATTTCCCAATGTTGATTTGTATGATCTATTCATGTACTATAGCAGACTAGTAGGTTGGTGTTCCATATATATGTGCCTCACCGAATGCGTGAGCAATATAGAGATCTAAATGGTTAGAGCAAAAGTTAATGTATATTATATGTTTTCCATGATAGATGTGTTAATTGTTTCTACAAATAAACAGTTTTTTCTCCCCGTCTGCTGCAATTTGCATTGTTTTGGCACACTTATTATCATTTACCAATACCAATGCTTAAAAACTGGAAATTTTCTTATAAATGAACTACTTGTCTCTACGAAGTTAATGATCAGGGTGTACAAGAAAAATGGACGGGCTACATGCTTTCAGTGTCTACATTATCGTTTCGAACTGAATCTTAAATTGCAGGTGCAGGTTGACAGTGAAATTTGCATACATCTGATTGTCTGGAGGTACATGACTCCTCATTTTGTTTTGCTTGAGGTAGAAAGTGTTGATATTTTTATAAGTTGTAAGCATTGTTGGAATCACATTGGGTTTCTGAACAGAGAAAATAAAGAAGGGAAAGCCGAATTGATGTCTCTCTTTGACATTTTGGGGTCGTAGGATGTGGTCAGGTAGATAAAACAGTAAGCAGATAATGAATGAGGTGCATGAAGAGATGTGATATTGAGAAGTAAATGCATGTAGCTGTTCTCATGTGAACGCAGGTGAAGGACAAAGCTATGTAGTGAAAGTTACTCGGTATGTTATAAAGGACAAGCCATGTAGTAAAACTCATTTACCAAACACCCTCCCCCTCTTTTCGGAATCTATAAAAAGTCTTCTAGTACTGTAGAAAAAGAGACAAAAAGAAACTTGGCTCCAGAAAATAGGGTTCGGATATGAAAATTTAGATGAGCTTACCACTTTCCCAGCCAAACTAATTAAAAATGCCCAAATCATAAATTCTTATAGGATTTACATGATACAAGTCACCTAAAAATAAATTATTTTGTATTATAATAATATCATATTACATATTAACATTGTACAATTATTAACGTAATGTTCCGGTTACACAATAATTTTTTCGTAACTTACCCATGTGGTTGAAACATAATCAAATTATTATTTACTCTATAACTTCCCTTTTAAGAAAGAAGTCCTCCAACTTCCAAATGTGGTAGTTAATAAAACAAAATAATAAGCATTATTAGGCCAAATGTGTCCCATAAACTTCTCCACAAATGACAAGTTTAATGGGTGTAGTTGCTAAAATTTATAAGATGCCAAATTGAATTACAGGACCGGAACTGTACGTGCAGGCTGGCTCCTATATCTGGTTCACGTCAATTTCATCTATAGAATTAAGCACCTTTCGAACTCCTCACATTATTGCAATTGAAGAAAAAAGACAAAAGGACAGCCAATGTGTTGAGGGGTTACTGGTTAGGTCGTCTACCTCACCAAGGGGCACTTGGGAGTTGGGAGGGGTCCCTAATAAGGTGGCCTATGATTTGTTCCTATCATGTCATGTGGGTCTTGAACAAGGAAAATATGATGACACTCAGACAAAACCTGAATTTGCAGGCCTGGTATTAATTTTTGTGTACTGTTAGTTCATTTGGCTTTGCATGTGTTTTTTGATGGAAGTCACTGTAGAAGAAAGTGGTGCATGTTGGGATGTTTGTCGTTGTGAGATCTGCCTGATTGAGTACCCATTTGACTGCTTGTTTCCTTAGTCGTTGATGCACCAAAGAAATGCATGGTATACGTAATATATAATATCTGTTGGGTATATGTTAAACCAATGCTAGCTAGCTATGCAACCTTTTTTTTTTTTTGGCCACTTGCTAGCTATGCAACCCTTAACCCATAAGGAAAGAACATATATATATATATATAATTGCTGTGAGATGTCCCAATTAACTTGATCAATAACATTGTAGAGACTAGTTTGTATTTTAGTATACGTTATTTGATGCGGAAGAAACTAGTTTGTATTTTAGTATATCTTGTCAATAAATGAATAAGTTTTGAAGAACTTTATCAATGTGTAGTGCTTAATTAAGTGACTTAAGCCTAAGATTTAGGGATAGAGATTGTATATGTTCTCTCTGTAAACTATATATGTTAGCTTTTCTCATATATCTTTATGGATGATGAACTATACAGCGATATACATATTTAACTCTATATAGAAATATTCACTTTGCTAAGAGTAACTCCAAGAGACTTTTCAAATCTCACTTTGTTGACTTACGTGACAATTTGAATAGTATTTATTAAAAAGTTAAATTTCTTCACTTTAATAGACTCTTCAAATTTAAACAAAATTAATTTAATTTTTATTATGATTATAGTAAATTTTAAACTTTAAACAACTCTTAAATTAATAATAAATTTGATTTGAAAAGCCTAATTCATTCTTCAAATTTAATTAGTTGATTTTGGATTCCTATTTTAAAGAGTTTATTTGAGTGAATTTTTCCTAAATGGCACATCAAATGAAGCATTCAAAACAATTTGAAGAGTCCTTTAAAGATGCTCTAATACTCTCTCTCACTCTACACGCATTGATATATAATGGTCGATCAATTGACCCACTAACCAAATTTCTTCAATTAAATTAAGTGTTAAATAAAACTGTTTGATAAAATATCTCAAAAAACCCATACTTTCTAAGCTAGCTAGAATAAGGTAACAAAATTTAGGAATGAATTAATATTGAATTTTAAAAAAAACTAGAGCTCATATACCATGCTAGACATTCATGAATCTCATGCACAAAAAATTAAATCACTAATGAAACGATGGAGTCACCAATACATATCAAGTTAACAACCATAATGATGAATTAAAGCATAAAGTTTCAGCATATATAATCTGGATTTAAGCCACAGTAATGGAACTACACCATGTGAGGAATTAAAGAAAAAGAAAACTACATAAATCGATAACCTTTTGCTGGCTAACTGTGATGTGTATCTCAATTACTTGACCTTAAAAAACTGCGGCTGCATTCATATGAAGATATTCACAGTGCCCCACTTGGGCATTTCCTAAACTCAACTTTACGGCGATCAAGCAGAATTTATGCCTTTTGGTGATCTCTATATATAGTAAAGCTAGATGGAGGAATGTTCTTCTTCTTTATATAAAATTCAGACCGAAATGTGAAAGCTACAAATCTTTGGCGCTTTTAGATTTTTTTATTAGTTGGATCAGATGAATATTTAAGCAAAAATAGATCAAAAATTAATGTGTTGGCAAAGCTTCCATGTCAAAAAGTTGGTGATCAAAAGCTACAGACTGGGGCAATACAAATTCAAAAGTGGACTGGACTTATTAAGGAGATCGACCACTTAAGAAGGAACCATATTAGGGCCACGTACCTTGATTTTAATCATTTTACCCTATTATGCAAATTATATTGGTTTGCAAAATAAGGTCATCTCAAAGCACAAGAAAAGATACTAATAATCAAGATGTTCTACACTCGGAATATATATTAGATGCTTCCCAATGGAACTTCCCTATTCCCTAACATTTTGGTAACTTGATTAGAATTTACCATCATATATATATATATATAGGCTTATTCATATTATTGCCCCTGTAATATAAACTTTTTTTCACTTTGTCACCTAAAACTTAATTCTCTCAGTTTGTCATCTGAACTTCAAACAGTTGTTGCAAAAAACCCTATACCGTCAACTCTGTCAATTTTTCCGTTAAAAAAGCTGATGTGGCACCTATATGATATGGGTGGAACCCTTTTCTAGTTATGTAACATTCATGCAGACACTAAAAATTATAAAAAATATGATTATATGAGTAGGGAACGTTGCAAATTTCGAGTTTAATGTCAATTTTTTATAATTTTTAGTGTCTGCATGGATGTTACATAACTAGAAAAGGGTCCCATGTATCTATACCATATAAGTGTCATGTCAGCTTTTTTAACGGAAAAATTGACAGAGTTGACGATATAAAGTTTTTTGCAATAACTATTTGAAGTTCAAGTGGCAAACTGAGAAAATTTAAGTTTCAGGGGGCAAAATGAGAAAAAGTGTATCTTACAGGGAGCAATGGTATGAATAAGCCATATATATATATATATATATATCGTTTACAAATGCTGCAAGAAAATCAAATTTTAGCTGCATGATATGATTGAATGTGGCTTGTGAGCCCGATAGTAAAAGTTTAACCAAATATTGTCCAACTTTGTTTCATACTTTCTTTTGTGATTTGTGAAGGACATAAGTCATTTAGAGGCATTAAATTGGGGAATACGAAAAGTATAACAAGAAAATGACCTGCTTAAAATGGGTATAGTATAACATTATATTGTCTAATAAATCATGTTGTGTCATGTCAGTCACAACAAGATATATCTAATGCAGGCACAATAAGAAATCTAAGGAAGATACCCATATTGTGCGGTGAATTAAGAAAAAATTAGAGTTTAGTCTTTCTAATATTTATTATTTTTAAAAAAATTTATGACTTTTTTTTTAAATAAAATCCTTTGACCATTGCTTTTATCAAAGAATTATGCCATTATTATTATTTTTTTTAGGGTATAAGATATAGGTTTATTTCATACTTTTTTAGGGTATAGAATGAGATTTATAAAAACTATATGTTAGGTTTTAACTTTGAGATTTTGGGTAAAGTCGACAAATCAAGACTTGAGAATAAGTAAAATGCACTGCCGAACTCTAAAAAATGACTGTCAATGGCTCGACACTTGGTATGTGTGAAAAAATTGAAATAATAGACGAATATTATGTAATATGGAATGATTATAATTAAATTGAACTTTAGTTAGAATTTTAAAAGTCATAAGACTTTAGTCAATAAATTGTTAAATTAAAGGACTTAAATGAAAGATTTCCAAGTTGGACCTAAATTGGTCATCCCTTACTATTTAAGTTATAAATAAAGATAGAGAGAGATCAATCAAACAAAAAAAAATTTATGTGGTTCTACGATCTTTGCTTATATTTAGGTGACATGGAAATTGAAAATTCACTATCAACCAATAATTACAAAAATTTTCCACAACCCTTAACCTCAATGTTCACCTAATAACTTTACAATTTGAAACCCTAATATATATCCAATCTCTTAACTTTCTTCAAAATCTTGAAGTACCAAGCTCTCTACTTTCTTCCACTATGAGAAACTTTCCTATGAGATTGTAAGGCAATAGTATAGATTACTAAAAAATATCTTGAATTTGAGAACTTGAAGCTTTATCAATGGTTATTGTATCATCTAATTCGTTAAAGGAAAAAAAAATGACAAAGCCACATAAGCATGCTAATAATGGCTAATGCTAATATTCACCCTAGGGGTGGAATTGGTTCGGTTACGATTCCATGAAATCGACAACCAAATTGTAGGGAGGCGGAAGACACATAAGCAAACAGTTGCCGAATCGATATGGGTTGGTTATCGAAATTTCAGTATTGGTGAGAGTCGGTCGATGACATTTGGTAGGGCAGTTAGGCATTTTGGTGTTTTGCCGGAATGGTTTTTCATGTCACTTTCGACCACCGATGGTGACAGTTAGATCCTTTATGCTAATCGAAACCAATAAGGCAAGAAAATAACCGAACTAATCAGTGGTGGTGACGATTTTGGAGGGGTTTTTCATGCCACTTTTGACCACCAATAGTGACGGTTAGGTCCTCTCTGCTAACCGAAACCAACAAAGCAAGAAAATAACCGAAATGATCGGTAGTGGTGACGGTTTTTTTTGGTTGATTAGTAAAAAATGCCCGCCCTAATTCACCAAATTCAAAAGAATTTCACAAAAAACCAAAAACCAAAAAAGAAAATGACGTGTCCTCACATAAGTTGGATACTTGGATCCTTATGTTCTGTCCAGTGATTGACGCCAGGCTAGCATCTTTGCTATGATTGAGCGTGGGTCCCACTTCCGCCCCCTCTGCTCTGTCATGCCACATGCGGTCTCAATGCCCCATGCACTCCTTCACTTATTTTATTCCTCGCTCACCCGCAGTCCTACTCTCATCCCGTACCACCCTACCTCCTCTCGCTGACGTGGCACTCGTTTCGCACGACCCTTCTGTGAACCCCTCAGTAGCCTTATCACCGCCCTTATCATTTTGGACTTTCAACTAATGACTTTCAACAAATGTAAGCAAACAAAGGACACTATTACAACATAAAAATTGAGTCTTTAATTTTCTCTTATTACAGAACAGTAGCAGTGTGTCTCTGTCACTCAAAATGGAGAGGGCCGTTTCAAACAATTGTTGTCGGCGAGAGACGTTATTCATCATATTCATTTAGAGGGGTTAATTACCAATTAGTGGCAATAAATAGTATTATATTCCCTTTTATTCTCTCTCTCTCTCTCTCTCTCTCTCTCTCTACCTTCTGTGTTTGATTTGCTTGATGTGCATGGAGAGCTGTCATTTCCATAGTGGCAAATAATTTTCCTTGACCATGTATTATATTTTGATATTTTTCTTCCTTACCATATATAAGTATTTATGCCTGTGTCATTTATACAATTAATGCCTCATAACACACAGACTTACAATCAGGCTTCCCCATCTCTGTGGGTGCTTCTTCTTCTCTCCCTCTTCTTCTTCTTCTTCTTCTTCTTCTCTGCTGCAACTTTTTCTTTGGGCAGAGCTTGTTCTTCTCTCTTTTTGGTCACTGCTGCAGAGCTTTGACCCATGAAGATGCTAGTAAGTACGTTTCTTTTTTCTGGGTTTGTTTTTATTTTTCCCCTTTATACTCATTTGGAATCCAAAGACTTGATTTTTAATTTAATTTTCAATAAGGATTTATTTTTTTCTTCATTTCGTTAGGTGGGTGTTGTGAATTTTTGGTTTTCTCTGAAGTGTGTATTTGATTAGCGATGTGGGTTTTGCTGATTTTGGCTATCAGCCTTGTACTATTGACTTTCTGGGGGATGCCAGTTTTACAAGTTTTTCAGTCTTACGATATGTCTGATTTTTGTTCTTTCAGGTTCTTCTAAAACTTTTTGTTTTCTGTTTTTGCTCAAATCGAAGTTGATATTGGTGATATTTGAGGTTCTCAATCGTTTTGGTTTTCTTGTTTCGATTTAATTTTAGTTCACTTATATAGTATATACATTGATCATCTAATACTATGTCAAAGTTCTTGAAGTCCACTGATGATGCCTGCATCAGTTGGTCCAAGTCTATTCAAATTTGAAACTGTTTTGCTATTTGTACTTGTTCTCTTTTTAATTTTTGCATTAGCAGTCCAATGAATTTGTATTTGTCGAAAGTCTTCTGAGAATTAGTGGCTTTCTTCTCCATTTTCACCATTTACAGGTGGTATTTCTCTTGCTGCTTACTTTGAGCAATGCTATCAAACTTGGTGGAGGAGAGGACGATAAACCGTGTGATTATAAACCCACATTAGATCCAAGACCACATAGTGTGTCCATCTTGGAGTTTGGTGCTGTTGGAGATGGTAAAACATTGAATACTCTGGCCTTCCAGAATGCCGTCTTCTATCTCAAGTCCTTTGCTGATAAGGGTGGTGCTCAGCTTTATGTGCCACCAGGAAGATGGCTTACTGGAAGTTTCAACCTTACCAGCCATCTCACACTCTTTTTGGAAAAAGGTGCTGTCATTCTTGGATCTCAGGTACTGTTTTAAACCTTAATGAGGCAGTTAAAGACTTTTGATGGTGCAAAATCAATTGGGGGTGTTTTTCTTTTTCTTTTTCTAAATGTTGCTATTCTTGCTTGTTTAGGATCCATCTCATTGGGAAATTGTTGAACCCCTACCCTCATATGGTCGAGGGATTGAACTTCCCGGAGGAAGATACCGAAGCTTGATAAACGGATATATGTTACATGATGTGGTCATAACAGGTATGCAAAATTTCTGAATTTCCTTTGCTGCTTTTATCATGTTCTCCTTTAGGCGGCCTAATTCTTTATCTCTCTTGGATGTTCCTGCAACTATTAACTGCAATAGGTGATAATGGAACGATCAATGGCCAGGGCTCGGTTTGGTGGGATTGGTTTAGCTCTCATTCTTTAAACTACAGCCGCCCTCATCTTGTAGAATTTGTTTCGTCTAAATATGTGGTAGTTTCAAATCTCACGTTCATGAATGCTCCTGCTTATAACATCCATCCAGTCTATTGCAGGTTTGTTAGCTAAGGTCTTTATTTTTTTAACCCTTTCTCGGTTAAAGGTGATATTTATGTTTTATTTATGAATGGATGCAATGCAGTAATGTACACATTCACAACATCTCAGTCTCTGCTCCTCCAGAGTCCCCTCATACTGTTGGTATAATCCCAGGTCTGTGACACCTTTCGACTCCCTACTTTTGAATTTTTGTTGAAGTACTGTTTAGGGGTTTCGACAATACCAATGAACTTTGCTTGTTACAATACCTAGCCTTTAAGTCAAATAACATGGCAAAAAATGTGTGTGCGGGTGTGCACATGTTCTGTTACAGCAATGCTTACAAAAGGAAGTAGAAATGTCGGCTAAACTTTGAGCCTCCCCCCCCCCCCTCTATTATCCTTGATTAATCCTGTTAATTATAATTCTTTTTTCTATGTTCATCCTGTGTTTTTCCATTGGTGTAAGCTGTTTGAAATAATTACATGAGAAGAATATTGTTTGGCACATGCTTATACTAATTTCTCTGTACTTTCAGATTCTTCTGATAATGTGTGCATAGAAGATTGCAGCATTGACATGGGGTATGATGCAATTGCCCTCAAGAGTGGTTGGGATGAGTACGGCATTGCCTATGGAAGACCCACCACAAATGTACACATCAGGCGTGTCCACCTACAATCATCTTCTGGTTCTTCTCTTGCCTTTGGTAGTGAGATGTCTGGTGGCATTTCTAATGTGCTTGTGGAGCAGGTCCACCTATACAACTCATTTAGTGGCATTCAGTTTAGAACAACAAAGGGTAGAGGTGCTTATATCAGAGAGATCACCATATCAGATGTTGAAATGGGAAACATCCACATGGCATTTGGGGCCTCGGGTCAGTTTGGCTCCCATCCCGACGACAAATTTGATCCTAATGCTCTCCCATTTTTAGATCACATCACCTTCAAGGATGTGGTTGGCATGAACATCACGATTGCTGGAAGCTTCACTGGGATTCAGGAATCCCCCTTCACTTCCTTCTGTCTATCCAATATCTCCTTGTCAATCAATTCTGGTTCTCCCACTTCTTGGGTGTGTTCAAATGTTTCTGGCTCTTCAGAGTCTGTCTTCCCCGAACCCTGTCCCGCCCTCAAGAGCTCTTATTCAAATTCTTCCTGCTTTTCGCTACACACATTGAATGGAAAAGCAGCAGTCTTATGATACCATTCCTCCACACTTCAGATATATTTTTCAGCCACAATCTACAATGAAGGAAAGAACCAAAATTTTTCTACCATTGCCATTTTAAAGTTAGACCACATTTTTTCCAATAAGACACACATTGTTCAGATTATTTGTTTCTTCATCCTGTAGATTTGCAGTCGTGCATGTTCCATTCTGCAAATTATTTGTACAGAGCTTCAATTCTTCATTCATGTGTAAGCAAATTTTTGGTAGTGATGATGTCAGAGGACTTGGGATATTGTTAGCATTGCTGTTTAAATTTAAATACCTTTTTTTCCCTTGCGTTTGGTGCAGTGTAATTTTATTGTAAAAATGTTTATTTGATGTTGAGTGGCATGTCTGATGACATGGTAATTGGTACAACCGTATAAGTGAATAAAAGAGGAACCGTGGGATAAATAAAATATCTTGTCGCCAATGTGAAGATAGAATGGAACCTTGATCAACTTTTATCTTCCCCGCTAACAGTTTGTTGGTGAGTTTGGCTTTATTTTGAAGGTTGGAAATGGATTCCTTGTTATCGGTTGTGATCATGTACATTTTTCTTGTTCAATAATAACAGAGACACTAATTATTATTTCAACTTTTATTCACCAATGAAATGATATTGTTTTTAACTATTGGACAAATAAAATACTACTACATTAATTGGAATCCATAAAATTGGTACTACTCTTTCTTGTCGGGCACATGACACATATTGAAAGATATTTGTCCAAATTAAAAAATAGAGTTATTTACACTTTACACCCCTCAAGTATAGGTATTTTTTCACTTTGGTACCCGATATTCAAAACGTTTCAATATAAAATCTAAAGTTTATAAAAATTGTAATGTGCCATTTCTTTTAACTTTTTTGTTAATTTTGACTGTATATATCATGTATGAAATTCATTTACACTGATGAGGACAATAAATTTATACTATGTGAAAAAAAACAAATTAAAAAACTAGCTAAAATTTTATACGTTAAAAAAATAAAAATCAATTAAAAAATTGAAAAAAAAAACTGGGAACGGAAGAGATGAGGCCGGGAGGAGGAAGAGGTAGGGATGAACGAGATAATTTTTATATTTAGTTTTAATGTTATCTTTTAATTTTTTAATATATAATAATTTAACTGCCTTTTTCTAATTTTTTTTTGTTTATTTGGTTTATTTTATTTGTCCACGTGACATAAATTTATTGTTTACATTAGTGTAAAATTGTAAATGAATCTCACACATGCTATGTGAAATCAAAATTAACAGAAAAAGTAACGGAATGGTACATTACAATTTTCATAAACTTTAGGTTTCACATTGAAACATTTTTAACATCGGGTACCAAAGTGAAAAACGACTTATACCTGAAGGGGTGTAAAATGTAATTTACCCTAAAAAATAAGAGCAAACCAAGTAGAAGGATTAGAAAGAAATTATTTTGTGTAATCGATACACCATTACGTGGTGTAACTAATTCAACGTGTCATAATATAAGTGAATGTTATTAATACTATACCTTATTAATATAAATATACCCTCCAATAATACCTTTACACGTTAGATTATTATATCACGTGACGGTATATCAGATACACCCAATGATAAATATTAAAAGACCAAATAATAAAAATATTAAAATATGCTCTACACAGTTATTGGATCCAAACAATAAAGCCCCCGGCCCATCTTATGAATACTGCAACAATCAAGCCCAAAAGAATAACGCCCTAAACGAAATCAGGAGCCGTTGCCGCCTTCACTCTTGAGCTGCCACCTCCTCCTTGTTCTAGGGTTTAAGCACTGGTACTTGTATGCAGCTGAGTCTCATTCTCTCTTGGCAAACCTAAATTTCAGCATGGCCTCGTCAAATATCAGAGACCTCTTGACGGCTTGTAGTCCATCTTTGGACTTGTTCGCCATTAGTTCCGGGGATGGTCGAATTAAGGTACTTGTAATTATGTGAATTTTTTGTTGGCTCACTGACTGGCATAGATTTTTCCATTTCAGAATAAAGCAATGATTTTTATTTTCTGGGTATGCACTAGATTTGGGACACTGTGAAGGGACAAGTCCAGACAGAGTTTACGGACATAGTATCGTCGGAAGATACAAGTATATATGCTAAACGAGAAAGAGGACACCTCTCAGTTGATTACACGTGCATGAAGTGGTTCTCTTCCGAAAGAAAGGTTGTGACTTTGCTTTGCTATTAGTTCAACAAGGGGGCTGTAGCTTTTTCTTTTTTTCTTTTATATTTAATGTTTTTGGGCAATGCTGTTAATTTTTGTAGAAGAAAAGGAAGCTTGGTTGCTCATTGTTGGTTTTAGGAACTGGCGGTGGTGATGTTTTGGCACTAGATGTGTCTGCTGGTCAATTGAAATGGAGGGTTACCGATTGCCATCCCGGGTTAGCTTCCTACTTGAACTTTCTTTCATGTCATCCAATTTCAACGTTTTAATCATGTGTAATTGGTTAATACACCAAGTCACCTGTTGGTTGGTGTTGAATGAATAAAATGCGAACGTTAATGTATGTTTTCGACTTTTCGGACTGCCTAATTATTCTCTATGTCGTGCTTTCTCTCCTGTGCAGTGGTGTCAGTGCTATATCATTTTCCAGAAATGCGTCGCTTATTTACACTGCCGGTGCTGATGGGATGATTTGTGAAATTGATTCATTGACAGGAAACCTGTTGGGGAAGTTCAAAGCTTCCACAAAGGCAATCGCCTCTATGTCTGTTTCGTTAGGTGTGTTACATATGTATACGTCCATTACATTACATTTTTTGTGCTACTATGGCTTAGAGTAATGCATTATTCTGTCGAATGTTTTCGTTGATACTTCTTCGTTGAAATTTCTTTAAGAATAATACAATCTGTATATGTGAGCTATAATTTGAGATGTACTGTTGTTTTAATAAATATTAAGTTGAAAGATGATATCTTATTGTAGTGATGATTGTTGAATGATATCTGATTTGTCATAGATATCAAGAAGAAAAAAGGAACGTTGATGGTGAAATTAGTTGTTTCAAATTTGTAGTTGCGGTTCCTATGGAAGAAGTGTAGTTCAATATATATACAGATAGGCTGGGAGGGTTTAGTGAATAAGAGACGGTCAGATCTCTATAAATTATGGTGCATGTAATCCATCTCATATTCCTAAAATATGTTATATGTGGAAGGAAAATGTAGTTCAGAGTGCATAATAATTAATACTAAATAAAAAATGAAGTAAACTTTGCAATATTTGTCATGGAGAAAAGCTTTCTGCGAGTCCAAATAAAACTGTCTTTTTTGCTAGATAGAATTTACTATTTTTCTGATAGTGCCTTGTGGATGGTCTTTCCTCCGTACCAGATGGGAAGATATTAGCAACTGCAGCTGGACAAATGAGGATTTTCAATTTGTCTGATCACAAAAAGATACAGAAGTTTTCTGGACATCCTGTGAGTGTTATGCAATTCTATTCTTTTGTTTTTTACAATTTTTTGTTCTATTTGAATGCCTAAACAGGAGTATATGTTAAAGTCTGCTTATCTTCTGATAAATTTTGTTGGCGCAACACTTTTCAAAGTCTAAGCTGTTAGGGTGCAAGCCAATTATGTATAACACTCCCTCCTCACATGTGGGCCTCTCTTCACCGTTTGAGAGTCCAACATGTGGAATTCAACATAAATTAGAGATTGCATTTGTAGGGATTTGAACTTAAGGTTACCTGCTTTGATACCATGATTAATTTTGTTGGTTTACCATTGTTCCCAAAAATTTTAGCGATTAGGAGGGCTTATAATTCTTTTATATTCTAGCTTCTTCTTTAACTGTTCTTTCTTAATTATAATAATATTTTTCTCAACCATTCATTAGGGAGCTGTTCGCTGTATGATCTTCACTGAAGATGGGAAGTACATTCTTTCATCTGCAGTTGGTGAAAGATATATTGCAATATGGAATATAGGTGGTGGCAAAAAGCAGTCAGCAAGTGCTGTTCTTGCAATGGAACACCCTGCTGTCTTCCTAGATAGCAGATGCATAGAAAGTGGGGAAGTTGGTGATGTAGGTCTATATGTATTAGCGATTTCAGAAGTTGGTGTTTGTTATTTTTGGTTTGGACAGAATATTGAAGAATTACGGAGTGCCAAGCCCACAAAAATATCAGTATTTTCTGAAGATATTTTGTCTAAAACTCACAAGGGTGCATCACCTACAATATTTGCTGCAATTTTGCACGGAGTTGCGAAAACTGCTTCTGGGCAGGTATTTGTTGCTTGTGGATTACCAGTTAAGCCATCATTCCAGAAAATTTTGGTGCATTCTGGCACAGACGTAAGGTTGAGTAGCTCTCATGATGGGGTTCTTCTACCAACGAGGTTGTCTCTTGTAAAATCTAAGAAAGGACAAGATCTACAAAATAGAGGTAAGACTTGCACACAACAAGTTTCTCCCTTTATCCGCAGTTTGTTGACATTTCTTGTCGATTCCCTTGGCTATATAGTATTAGTCTATTAGATGATGCACCTCTGTGGAACTTTTTTTTTTTTTTCATTAAAATGATTATTTATTTATTTATTTTCTTTAATTCACTTTAATTTGTCTGATAGGATGTGGTGCTTATAATCCCCCTTACATTTTCAAAAGTTGTTACATTTTTTATTTCTAATTCAATGCTATTTGCTTTTTATTCTGATTCTTGATTTTTCATGGGTAGCTAACTAGTTGCGTAACGATTCCACAGTTATTGCATTAGATCGTGCAAATGCAGAAGATGCCTTACTTCCATTTCCAAAGATTTTTGATTCACATGAGAAAACGAAAAGACATGAAAAATTGAGTTTTGACAAAGATGAAGTAATGGCTGATTTGGCTGAAGGTAGGCATTTATTCTCTCAGGAATTTCATTGAAATTACATTTATGTAATATAAGTAATCCTAAATACTAGTAAGGTTTCTGATATGATGGCAGCAATATCAGTTCCGACCCTCCAAATTTTTTAGGGTAATCATCATGTCTTACTATATATTCTTTGACCTCTTTGTCATAATATGTTTATCTACTTTCCTGCTAATAAGTTGTGGTGCAGAAGATATCCTGATGGGTGGGTTTGTCTGGTTCATATTTTGGTTATGCTGGCGTGTGCAGATGGAAAGGTAGAATTTGATGTTGATACTGCAGCAATTTGCATGGAGGACCGGCTGAGATCATTAGGGATACTTAGTAAAGTCGATGACCATACATCCAACTCAACACTCAATTCTGCAACATTTAAGAATATTGACCTTCAGACTTATATGCCACAAAAGAAGGTTTGTTTAATATTTATTTGTATGTATAGTGTACGGTGGCTTTTTGTCATACTTTTTATATTATTTCTTGTATTTCCTGGGTTTTCCCTTTCTTAATTTCGTTCAATATTTTGTTCTGATCTATACTTTCCATAAACCAGATGAGGACGACTGTTCTGTCAATGGTACCTAGCGATGCATACAAGTTGTTGGGAGTCTTGGTGGCCATGTGGCAAACAAGGTTTGTTCTTGCTGTTCTGATCTTGATTAGGTTTCTTATTTTATGTCTGCATGCATGTACTTCTATATATCTTTCCTTTTGAGTGTGTATTGTATGTCCGCGTGTCAGGTATGAATAAGTTTGTTTCTTACGTTTATACTAAAGCGATAATTTGCCTCATCACTGGTATTTTCTTATCCATTTTAGCAAGCATTATAGTGAATATTAACTAGATATGGCTTGAGTTTTAATCTTTGATTATCATTAACAGGTCTGGTACTGGAAGTTATGTGCTTCCATGGATATACAGCATATTGCTGAATCACAGTCATCATGTCATGTCTCAAGAACCCGAGACCCAGATGCTTAGTTCCTTGTTCAAGGTAAAGCTTTATGAACAATTGATACTAGTTTTTTACTATTTACTATTTGTTCCCTTATTTCATGCTTTTATCATTACAATATGAGAACTCTAAATAATATGTTGCTATTCAAAGCAACCTTTAGTCTCTTTCCTTTTTCACTCCATATAAGTGGTAGTTCAGTGATACTGAAAAATGATTTGAAAGACTATTTACAGTTCATTGTAGGATTTGTGTTTGATGGAATCTTCTCTTTTTCTGAAAATTTGATGTTCCCACAATGCTGCTAGGTACCTGGTTTAGTAGCCTATGCATATGGTGATACCATAACCAACTGACCCTTGATGGGCAAAGCCAACGCCTAGATGACTCTTTGGTTACACTACCTTCAATGCCTTAAAACCCTGATACTTCAAATAAATTGACCCTCCACATCAATTTCACCTAGGTGGTAATTGTCTTTGGATTTATTATTTGTCCTAAAGTGGGGGCACCCAGAAACTCAATACCTCTTAAAGAAACCAAGTTGATCTCGGTATTAATATATTGCACAAAGTGCTTGATTGATGTTGTTCTTCTGCAGGTTACGAAGTCTAGAGGGGCAGCTATTCAGCCTTTATTACAAATATCAGGCCGTTTGCAACTTGTGATGGCACAGGTTGACGAGCTCACATTCTCTCGTTCAGTAATTTGGTCCAAGTTTTATTGGTCTTTGATTGCATTATTTTTATGCTTTTTAAATAGATTGACAGGGCAACCCACACCAAAAATCAAATTTTAACACATGAGCACCAGATGGATGAAAATGGAGATGAGGATGAAGATGTAAACGAAATTCACTATGGAGAAGAAGATGATGATTCTGAAATAAGCAGTGATGATGATCAATAGTTGTGTTTGTGATGGGAGGTAATCAAACTTTTTGCCATGATGAGATTCTTTTGTCTTACATATTAGTGTTATGATTCTTGCATTCTTAGTAGAAAATAAGTGTTTGTATGGAGATGACTAGTGGACCTTCACAATTTTTTACAGTTTGATTAATTATTAGATATTAATCTGAACGGATCAGATCCAAACAGATCTGATCGTAGCTACGAGTTCATTGCTGTGCTTACACACTAGGCTACCCTTAGGTGGCTTAAGTTTAATTACCAGCACAATTGGGTCTATGAAGTCTCATCTTGCAATTTCTGCTACATTATTAATTAGATGTTTTCTTTTAAATGTTGGAAGAATGGTCCAAGTTTATGAATCAGGAACTAATCCATTCTGTTGGTCCAGCTGGTCCATGATTAGTTTTCTAAAAGAAACTGAAACATTTTAGTTGATACTGTATATATTATGATTTAGACCAAAACTGTATTAGTTGGCTTTCATTGCTTTTGTTTTATTTTACATTTTTCTGTTCATAAGTTCTGTTTCTTGTACGCTTTATAATGTATTTAAGATAAAAAGCTTTGATGTGTTGTGCAGTCTGTTCGACATCTTGTGTCAGCATATCAACTGATCTCTTGATGCTGCAAAGCTAGCAACTTCTAGTGTTCAGTGTCTTGTCCCTGTCCATGCTTTACACCCACAGTTTTGTTTCCTTCTGTTTTACGCCTATATCATAGTGAACAAATTCGGATTTTCCCCAAGATACCAATTGTAATTTATTGCACAAGCACAGGTCAATCAGTGTATATCTGTTGTGACTTGCAAAAAGCACAAGCGATTTTGTATAAATTATGTTTCTGCATAGATTCTTGATCTTGCTGGCAATTTGTATATTATGTGTGCAGTTCATAGCCATATAAGACCAGGGTTGCTGCTTGGGTACTTTTTAATGAGTCCAAAATATCCCACTACTTAAGAAAAGAGTAAAATTTGTGGATTGAGTACATACCAGGTACTTTTATTCTAACTGCCACTGCCAATACTCATCCACCTTGAAGTATAGGACAACTACCTTTATTGAATCAGGATTTGTTATATATGCTAGGCCAATTATGGTATCCAATTATCCATCTTACTTGGACCTTTGGGATTTTCTTCTTTTTTAATTCTGAATTAAATATTCAGGCATAAAATTTTGCAGTGTCTTTTTCAGTATCCTTGAGCAGGTTGTGCTGTTATTTAAACGAACTGAAGGAAGCTGGTAACAACAATGAACAATCATGTTGGTGCCCTTTGTGGATTGTACTATTGGGATCTTAATATTGGAAAATGTTATTGGCAGAGTAGAAGAAACTGGAATACGTGTTTTCACAGATTGCGTATGGGAAACAAATCTTAGGAAACTCTAGGTTGAAAAGGGCCTTTACTCCTTTTTCAAGTGCAGAAGTCCATAGGAGTTAATAATGAAAAAGTGTATTGTTATTCTACTGACAATGAATGGCTGAGAAGAATGGTTCTAGAATATAACAGCTTTATAGAATTCTTTTACATAAAATGAATTCCAGGCAGTATGTAATGTATTAGCCTTCTCGGATTGGGAATTAGGATCAATTCTTTCTTCACTTACAAGCTTGGAATCCTATTCCTGCAACATCATCACATGATTTTTGGAAAAGAAAATATATCTCTCCCCCCAAATTATATTCTTTTGCTAATTCTCCATGAACTTTCTTGCCGAGATTCTTTTGGAGGAAAAAGAAGAGAGCCCCCCCTTTAGCACAACACTCTCTCTTTACATTACAGAGCATGCATTTGGATTTTCGTCGCTAAAAATTGATGTGATGTTTCCGTTGCCATTGTTGACATGGTGGTATTGGTCCTCATTGTAATGGTTGATCCTGCTGAGATGATGCATCTGTTGTGGGGGTGGCTGGATATACTCATATTCAGTGACATAAGGTGATGACCTGTATGTGTTGTAGCTGTGTGTCACATAGATGGGTGGGGTGGGTGTGGGTGTGGGTGTGGAAATGGGTGTGAGGATGGGTGTGGGCTCCTGAGGGTGTCCTTGGCTGTTATGGTACTTGTTCCAGTACCCAGTGTAGCCATGACTGTACCCATATCTGTAGCCATAATCAGGTGGGTGGTGGTATATGGTTTGAATCTCTCCAACATCTCTTGGTCTTTGGTGGTGTACTGGTTGCTGGCCTGAGTTGGTTTCAGTGGCCACAGGTGTTGGTCCTGCCTCTGGTGTTGGATGTTCAGGTGGTGGTGGGTCTTTTGGCGGCTCCGCTGGTGGGGCTGCTTCAGCTGGTGGTGGAGCTGATTCTGTAGGTGGTGGTGCTTCTGCTGCTGCTGCAGGAGGGTTTGCTGCATCAGGAGGTGGTGCACCACCTTCTGGTGGTGGTGCTTGTTCTGCTGGTGGAGGAGCAGCAGGTTCTGTTTGTTCTGAATGTGAACATATGGTGGCAATCTTCCTTGTCTTCTTAATGGCTTTCACTATCTTTTCTGGATCTGCCCACCCAATTATTGTCAACTTCTGTTGAGGGAAGTCAATGTAGAGGTCATATATACCTGTAGAAAAATGAGAGTTCACCCAAAATTAGGAGGTAGGTAGAGAAGGCCTGGATTTTAGTGCAAAGAAACATAACAGTCATGAATTCCTACCATTGATGCCATGTAGTGCTTTCTTGATCTTCTGCACACACCCATTACAGTCCATCCGGACATGTATTTCGGTCACTCGAGGTTTCTGCATTTGGCAAGAAATTAAACTTTCTGGTCAGAGAAAAATTAATGTTGGCATATGTACGAATGCATACGATATGTGGAAGCATGTAATCTTTGCATGCTATTAATTTGGAGCCTTACCTCTAATTCTGGAACCATGAGGACTATAGAGAAGCCAAGAAATGTGCTTGGAATGTGATGAAGAGGGTGGAGAGCAGTAATGAAGAATCAATAGGTGGCAATTTATTTGTACACAGGCAAGGAATAATTGAAAGGCAAAAGATGTGGGGCATGCAAGGAATCTCTCCTTTCCACAGAGAGAGAGAGAGAGAGAGAGAGAGAGAGAGAGTATGTAATTGCAGAACTTGATTGGCCTCCACAAGTCATTGTCAAATCTTAAAAAAAGGGGTGGGTTTTGTATGGAAACTAGAATGTTGATAGCCAAAGGGAATTTGCTTTATGATGGATGGCCGTCTATAATGGAGAGATGAGTGTGAGGTTAGGATATCCAAAACCGACCATGCATAGAAAGAATTAAAGTGAGAGATAACAGATCATTTTGTTTACATTTCCGTATCAGTCGTGGATGGCTTTTCAAGTCGAAGGAGATCCACTCCTGTGGAATCCTTTTGTCACAAGAAAGATCAATGTACTTTAAAAAAAGACACAAATTAGAAAAACAGGGTTGGAAGGCATAAACCTGCTTTCATTTTAGTCATAAAGGTTGATGGAGACTGGAGTGCAGATATTCTTTCACAAGGAGTGTACACAAAAGCTTTTTTTTTTTTGGCCAAGAGTGTACACAAAAGCTTTTAATTATGAGTTTTTGCTAATACTAACATTAATATTTTAATTTCTATTTTACTTTAGCGCTGTATTAGGCTGGCATTAGTTTTTTTTAATTAAGCGTAGCCAGGATTGAGTAATGCTAGAAACACCGAAACAAACTCAAATTCTTGCATCTCAAGTTTCCAACTGATGTAGTTGTTTTTCATTTTTTTTTTTTTTGCATAAATTTAATTTAGACACATAATTATATAAGTTATTTCAACGGAATACATGAATTTTAAAATATTTCAAATATACACCCAATCTATTATCTAAATTGAAAAATGAATTTCTGTCTATTAATTCATTGAAAGATCAGTTAAATGACAGCTTGACTTTTGCTGGCTGAGATTACTTGGCGATGTGGCGCTATTTCAGCAAACATTTCTTGCCAAATGAGCGACACAGACCCACAATTTAATAATAATAATAGAGAGAGAGAGAGAAAGAGAGTTTTTGGGTCCGTGTCAGAGGTTAGGTGGACCCGTGTTGCTCATTTCCCGCCAAATGAGCGACACAGATCCACCTAACCCTTGACACGAGTTCACAAATTCATCATCTCTTTCAAGCTCGTTGAATACAAGTGAAAGATTTATATTTGAATTTGGGGAAAAACGTGATGTTTTTGGGAAACTAAATGGTCAGGAGAGCGTTCGACGAGCGGGAAAGAGATGATGGATGTGTGAGCTCGTGTCAAGTGGACATGTGTTGCTCATTTGGCGGGAAATGTATGCTGAGTTGGTGCCACGTCACCAATTAATCCCCATTAGCAAAAGCCAAGCTGACATTTAACTGATCTCTCAATAAATTGATGGACGAAATTTCATTTTTCAATTTACATAATAAATCAGGTATATATTTGAAATATTTGAAAGTTCGTAGACCCCGTTGAAATAACATATATAGTTATGTGTCTAAATTGAATTTATGATTTTTTTTTTTTTTTCATGTTTGGACTAACTCTAAGCTCATTTATCTTTAACAAGTAAGATATTGCCAATAATTGGCATATCAACTCCTACATCATGATCATAATCTAATTGTGTTTGAACCTACAATTACTTGATGCTTTTGAGTTTCGATTTGAGCCATTCTTCAGAAGTCTGAACAGAGCGCAATACGGCAATGCATTGGGGCATGCAGGACCAGATTGATTAAGCCAGATAACTCCAACCATTCATCACCCACCAAATGTCAAGTGCAAATCATATGACTAATGCATTATTTCTTATGATTTCTTTTAATTAGATTAATGTGTAGACTTCCTTTTAAGACTGCATTTTGACCAAAAAGCTAGGGTTTCGGCAAATTGTGTTTAAGTTGTATGTTATGAGGTTGTGGTGGCTTTGTGAGGTGTGCAAGTGAGCTTTAGAGCCTGGCATGTAAAGTTGATTACTGTTTGTTTTTGGACGAGCTTCGGCAGATTTAGGCCTCACAGCAGGTTTCTTGGTGGTCCTAATTTATATACTTTATAGAGATATTTCGGTTTCGGTATTTGAGGCTTGTTCATACACAAACATGTTGCTGCACAAATTGAGCCATGGACCGCCAAGCAAGTTAAACATGCAAAAATCTGTACGTGTGGCTCAGTGGTAAAAATGATGAGCATGAGATGAAATCATTTGATCCAAGGACCATGCTGCTAACTCTTTCATTACCAACACCTACATGAAAATTAAAAAGAATGCCTCCTTAGTCTTTATATCCATAGAGTCGAAACAGAGTTGGCCAAATAGCCAATGACCTCTCTTGGGATCAAAACAGAAAGCAAAAGCAAAAGCCTTTAGGTATCACTTGTGTGTATGTTGAGGTTGCAATCTACTGCGCGTGGGTACATTCCTTGTGATTGACCAAAAAGATTGAAGATTGAAGCATGCAGGAAAATTATTGGGGGGGTCGAAAGGAATATACAGGCTGGTTGGCTAAAGATTGAAGAAAATTTACTAGTCTTGCATTGACCAAATTGTTGAGGTGTTGCATGCATGCACTGTTGAAAGCAAAGTCCATTGCCCCAAAGAGTGAAGAAAATTGACTAGCTTTCCATTTCTGTGACGTCAAACACAAGGAATATACAGGCTGGTTAATGGCTATGCATGCCTCTGCTAATGCTTTTCATGCATTTAACAGAATATATGCACTGTCACACACATGTGACATGTCCTTGCTGTATTTTTTTGCACCATGAATTCATATATGTGTTCGTGGCCAAATTAAGCTGTCTATATAGATGGTTGTATTTGAAAAATATGGATACAAAACTCAAGTGAGTTCACCTATGTTTGAAACATTGTCAACGAATTTGAATGTTGGAAATTGGATAAAACCTGCAGAGACCGCTGTCTTACAATAAATAAAAGAGTAATCTATTCAGAAAAAAGTTTCAATGTTCTTGTTTTATTTTGATGTCAACCCTTGTTGAGGGTTCACAAGAATCCTAAATATTGAATTTGCAGTATTTTGTATATTTATCACCATGTATATATGGAACTGAGTACGAACTACGAAGACACCAGTAGTTAAGAATACACATGTGGGTTTTCTAAGAGGTAGGCTTCCACAACTTTGTATATCCCCATAGCACTGTTCTTGCCTGCTATAATCTCCTCTTCTTTGACCTCAAACTCCCCTATGGTGTTGTATTGACTTGTCATCTTGCAGATGGAGCTTCCATCACTAGCTGCCTCAAACTTGACCTCATAAGCAATAGACTCAAGCTTGTCACCTAATGCATCCCCCTCAATCATACTGTACTTGCACACAAAATTGTCTTGGTCAAGTTCATCAATTCGGTGCTTAACATATTTGAAATGGCTAGCTGCATTTCAAACCAATCAAAACATTATTCATTAATACAAGAAATAAGGACAAACTGCAGAAGTAGGACTGCTAAAACAAAAATTTCTCTGCTTTTCATTTTATGATAGATTGCAAACCTTCTGTGAAGTTGACTTGTTCAATGCTTCCTGCTCCGCCATCTCCTTGAATTACATCAACACTTGCTATAAATTGGGGCAACAGCTTTGGTATCAAATTTTTAGAGTCTATGATCAAAGCCTTGAACATGCGCGCTGGGGCAATTGGGCACTGCAACTCCTGTGTAATACTTGTCACACCCATGATATGTATGTGGATTATTTGCAATAGAAAGAGATCAAAAACTCATTGTAGGGAGTGGTGGAAACCATTGGAAGTATATATAGATTAATTTTGAGTGGATGGGTTTGGTGAAATCCTCTTTGGAAATTATGATAGGTCCAGCCATAGAATGGTTTTCAAGGTTTCAAAATATTTTGGCCACTAAGTTAGGCTTGGTTTCAAACTTCAAAGATTCTTTAAACACATGGGCGGCTCTTACTAGATTGGGGCTGGACTTCAGGGGTTGGCACATGTATATTTTAACCCAAAAATCTGCAAGCAACTGTAGCATTCTGGATCCTTATGAGGTCCAAGTTTTCTGTGCATTATAAATTTAACCATTAGAACTAATTTCATGAGTAATGGGCCGAGTTAACCCAATTCCTAGCTCCTTTGTGAGTTGTGTGGTTGAATTATAGATGGCATGCATTGGTAGAAAACATGCTGTGGCACAAATACCACATGCAGCCTGCAGTGAAGGGAAAGGCTGCAAATAGCCAATTGGTTGTGAATCAAGGTTTAGCCTCCAGAAAATGATTTAGTAGTGCTTAAAATGGTTCCACAATCTCAAAAAGGAGTATATCATAAGTGCTATATACAATTCCTATCTGTGTAGACAATTTGGTTAATACTTTCACGAGACTCATGCATGTTGATTGCTGACCAATTGTGTAGTTTTTCTGGAACCACATCCATTACAAAGATTAACACAAAATAGATTTTATACAAGAAATATAAAATTTAACAAGGTTTAATAAAATCCTACCCATATCAGGGAACAAGAGAGATAATCCATGATAGAAAACACCTCTAGCCCAAGTCCTAAGAGATGGTTGCTTCTTCTCTCTATTATTCATGTAAAACTCTTCAATCCCATCTCTTTCATAATCCTAATTCTTGACTTTGCTGCACATATCTAGTGTTACTGCAACCAATTCCTTATTTGACAGGAATTGCCATTCCATTCTACCCAAGTAGATCCAAACAAGTAATTTACTAGAACAAATTGCTGACAAAGGCAGATTAAGAATTTGAGACTAGAGTTTCAATCTGTTTATTATGGTTAGTGTTCTCCAATCAATTGTTTTGTCCCTTCATTTTGCACAAAAATTAATACGATCATAGGATGGACTGAAAGACACAGCTCAGCATGCTGATGATGAGATATTTCTGTGTAAAAATATTTGGATGGAACTACTTTTAGACACCCAAGAGACAACATATATAGCCCAATTAAGCAGATCAGAACCAAAATTATATATATGATTATATCTTAATTAATCACAACATTTGAGAACAACAAGAAACAAAGGAAAGAACAACATAAAAAGTACTTCTGGAAAACTAAAACAACATGAACTGCAGTCTGTTAGATATGTTGGTCACAACAGAATTCCCAGAAACGTACACAAAAACTTGAAAATTTTCAAGTGTAGGCCTTAGGGTGTGCCATGAGGTAGGCTTCCAATACTTCATACATGCCAATGGCTCTGTCCTTGCCAAGTTCAATGTCCTCTTCTTTGATCTGATGATTATCTTTTGTTTTGTATTCACTGGTCAAATGACATATACACCCTCCTCTACCATATCCCTCAAACTTGACATCATAAGTAATGTATTCAATGCTGTCCATCAAAGCATCTGCTGCATCGCTCTCTATGAAGGTGTACCTGCAACTGAGGGCCTCCTTATCCAGAGCATCAATCCGGTGCTTCACATATCTGAAAGGACTAGCTGCACATCCCCAACAAAACCAAACATATTAGATATTCATGATCTTGCAGATATATGCCTGATCTGAGGCTCTGAGTATATTATATATAAAAACATAGAAATAAAAAACACAAAGGGAAAAAGGGTTGACTTGCTAACCTTCAGTGAAGTTGATCTGTTTGATGGTTCCAACCTCTCCTTCACCTGAAAGGAAATCAATGCTTTTGATTGATGAGAACATGAGCTTGGGGCAGAGGTTGTGGGAGTCAAGGATCAAGGCCTTGAACATCCTATCTGGGGTCACCTGAGTAATAAACTTCTGACTGATTTTGGCCATGTTGGCTAGCTAGCTTGTGATCAAACACTAGGAATCAAAGAGAAACTATATGGCTATGAAATATGAACAAGATCAATAAGGAGGAGAGTAATTTGTATTAGCTTAGTTTTTTGGAAGGGAATGAATATGAGGACTGAAAACTTTTGTTACTATGCAGAAGAAACTTAGGTGGCGGCTGCTTGGTGTCCACATTAAGTCTTTAATATATTGAGAGCTCTATGGTGTGTGGTATGCAATGAACAACAACATGGACCAAATGTGTTGATCTAAAGTGGACTTTTCAACACGGGATGGATGGTTCCTCTTTAAAAAATATCAACTGGGTGACTGTTAGTGACATGGAATTTGCATACTTTGGAAGGTGCATATATTGTTTTTTATATTCATCAGGAAGACTAGCTGAGGTGCTATATTAGACTGCTGGTTTAGGGTTTCAATGGATTTAAATCAGAAATGCATTGCTTATAAAACGTGATGAAGACCCTACATATGGAGAAATTTTTCCATGAACCTAGTCGTCACGCTAGTGGATCCCTTTTTCGATCTACATTAGTGGATGGGAATGGGAAATACTATAGAAGTTGTTGTGGGACAGCTTTTGTTTCCTGAGGACTTCAACTTGAGATTTTTTCTTTCTTTTTTCAGCGCAGAAAATAATACAATGGGTCCACATGCATAGACCACGTAGCCAATGATATAAAATTACCCCTTATCTGGGTATCATCTCATAACAGCAACCAAGGCCCATTTTGTATGATAGGCCCAAAAAGATCAAAATGCAAATTTTTGCTTCATTTTGGTAACTTACTATTTATTCACCTTCTTCTTTTATTGCCAATCTCAAACAAAGGGAGACTACAAATTGGTTTGTAATGGAGAAAACATTCCAATCAAACATAGTCAGAAGCATTATAAAGCAAAGTCCTTACTATCAAGCCCAAGTAGCTAGTGTTCAAAGCAAAGCCCAAGATAATTTTGTCTTGTCTTGGGCCCTTTTGTAGACAAGGTGTTAATTAAGTATAAGCTTCAGGGTTTTGGAGGAGGTAGGCTTCCACAACTTTGTACATCCCCAAGGCCTTTTCCTTGCCAGCCTTTATGTCTTCCTCTTTGAGCACAATGTCACCCTTGGTGTGGTATTTGCTTACCATCTTGTTCTTACTGCCACCTTCTGGTGCAGCCTCAAACTTAACTTCATAAGATATTGATTCAAGTTTCTCCATTATTAAAGCATCTCCTTCAATCAAAGTGTAACTGTATACATAGTTCTCTTCGTCCACTTGATTAACGCGGTTTTTTACAGATTTGAGCTGACCTGTATGAAAATTTTATGTTCGAAAAATTTTAAAAATGCATAATCAAAGTGTGGATAATGTTCTATTACTATATACGACATGTTATATTGTCAGACTATCAATTAAGCATTATATATATATTTGTTCGTATGACTAATCATCTCGGCATAACGACAAGTCACACAAGGCCTAACACCATGCTGTTTGGGCCTATACCCAAAAGACTAAGCCCTTCCTGGGCTCCTAGCCCATGACCTACTAGGCTCCGGCCTCATGGGCTCCGGCCCCCTGGGCCCCGGCCTCATGGGCTCCGGCCCCCTGGGCCCCGGCCTCTTAGGCTCCGGCCTTCCAAGCTCAAGCCTCCCGGGCCCCCGACCCGTGTCAACTCACTCGGATCCTCGAGACCGATGACACGTGGCGCTCCTACAGTGCAAGTCGTCACAAGGGACACGTGTCATCACCGGATTGGTTGGCACTCTTCCAAAGGTACTATAAAAGAGGTACCTTCTTGTCACAAAAGGACAACTGAAATCATTATTATACTATTCACTCACTCTGCTCTCAGATCTCTCTGAACACTGACTTGAGCGTCGGAGGAGCTTTGGCCGGCACCACACCGGTGCCCTTCCCGCTCACTTTTGTGTACTTGCGCAGGGTGCTTTGGATACCGTTCTCTCTCATTACTCACCAGTCGGACCCAGCTACCCGTTTCTGCTCCACTTCGACGTGTCATCCACTCAGTGGTGGGTCAACGTGCCTACGTGGTTCGACTCGACGTTGACTGCTCTACCATTTTTGGGCATCAACAATATTTAAACAAAATCCACCTAATTAGTGGTTCAAATTGATAATTTTGCAACATGATATGTCAAACTGTTTAATAAGAGAAATATGCTAGCTAGTTATGAATATGCATGCCTTCAGCAAAGTTGATCTGCTTGATGCTTCCAGCACTTCCATCACCTTGGATGGTGTCAATGCTCTTAACAGCCTCTGGCATGAGCTTTGGGATGAGGTTGTGAGCATCAAGGACCAAGGCCTTGAACAGCCTGCATGGAGGGATTGGGGAAGTGTACTCATCTGCATAGGTGGTGACACCCATTATGTTTTAGTGGACTGAAATTAGAAGAAATTAGTTTTGGAAAGATGAGCTCTGTTGTGTATGGGAAGTATTTAGAACAGCTTGGTCAGTGAAGAAGGTCAGGGGGTTAGTATATAATTATATAGGTTGAAGATTGAGACAATATTCTTGTTGTTCCTGAAATTGTTTAGGTTTGTTCTAAGGCCATCTCGATTAATTAACATATGTGTTATCCTAAGATAAGTTGAAGGGCGCCATTTTTGAGGTTGATTTCCCTATCAAAATAAAGAAAGACAGAAGAAAATTAAAGATCCTATTTCCCTGTACGGCTGCACATCTTGACACCATGCAAACAACAAAGTTGTGGATCTTAATGGCCTTGGGCTTGGGTATTGAACTCCGAATATCCATCGTAACTAAAGACAGTTTATTAATGCATCATGGTGGACATGCCTTTTTTTATATTTTTATAATTGATTTGGGAGAAGGGAGGTCGAACTTAAGTGTATGGAGCAAATTCTACGGGCCTTCCAACGAAGATATTCGAGTTAATTACACTTACACCCTATTAAGTTTATCGACTTTTCACATACACTCCTTGAGGTTTCAACAATTACAATATACCCCATGAGGTTTCAAAACTGTTGTTTATAATCACTTATAGTGAGACAAAAATGATGAGAAATTATGCAAAAAAGCATACTAAGAGGTTAAATGATCTAATAAGATTACTCAAGATGTAAGGGTCTAACCTCAATATAAATATTTTTTTTTGTTTATTTATTTTTTTCTCTTGTAAGGGGTTATATGTAATAGTTTTAAAATCTCAGGGGTATATGTATAATTTTTAAAACTCCAGAGAATATATGTGAAAATACAATAAGTCTTAAAGAGTATAAATGTAATTCATTGGAAGATATCCCATTATCCCAACAACTGCCATAGTGGACAAGTTTTGAAATGCCTGAGTTGAACTTCAATTAATGATCTCAAAATAAATTTTGGTGTATATATGTTGTGAGTTGTGACTATGAAGCTTCTCTTTCTTTATGTTTTTGGTGAGATGGAGGCTGAAGCCCAAACAACCAAAAGCCTACTAATGGTATGGGTAGCCAAGAGACTTACACTAGGGGGAGGACAGTCCATGCTATGCAAACCCAAATCAAGTGCACAATAGAGGAGGGGAGATAGTCCATGTTATGCAAATCCAAAACAAGCCCATAACACAAGTTAGCCATACGATCGCAACAGTACTGTTTTGCTCCCTATTGAATATTGAATATTGAGTTGTAACTTGTAATAATTGATCGTCTAATTTTCTAAAGATATATAGCAACCTTGTGTGGCTGTGTGATAGTGATATTGGTATATAATATGTCTATATATTTATCAGTCCCAACAACCTTGATCCTAATTTTTTCAATAAAGAAATTAAATAAAAGGAAACTTGGATCTTAAATTGCTCAAAAATCCCTACTTGCATTTGTTTTCCACTTGCTTCTCATACCCGCTAGATTTTAAATAACTATTTAAATGGACTGTTGTATTTAATGTGTAGCTTACGAATTACCCTTTTATGTCATTCTGTTAATACTCAAATATTGTTTGTTTAAATGGTGGAAGAGGCAATTAAGGAAGCTGCAGTAGTCAATACTCAATACACACAATTTCTCTATTGCCTCTGCCTCATGAGTCTGAGTGTCTGACCATCTAGAAGTAGAAGATAGATATGGTCCTTTCAGATCGGCACAAATTAATGCTCATATATAAATATATAATATATGACTTTTTCTCTTTTGGCTGGAAATGATTTTATTTTTATTTTTTTTGTGTCTAAGTCTTGCTTTGGTGTCACACGCAATTGAAGTGGGCCATAGTACCCAGAATTAGGAACACCACCGTCATTCTTTGCAATGCTGATTTTTTATCCAGTCATGTATATCATGTCTATCAAAACCAGAAATTTCAGTCATATCATATCATATGTACATCAGTAATTATTATGCCTTTGCCTCTACAACTATTTATCTTTTACCTTTTTTGTTTTACTCATAGGTACATTGTACATATTGTTCATTCCTACCTATCTAAGCCTATTTTCTACTTTATTATCGATCACTTTCATTCAATAGGTGTCACTCTCAATGTTTCTCTAATAAATTTGGTTTATGGGATCATTTTAGTATATTCTTAAAGAGAAAAGAGTTTGTGCTATAATTCTATGCCACAAAGTTATATAATATACATTATATTTTTTTATTATACATATTATTATCTATTTTTAATATTAATTTTGAAGGGTGTAGTGTATATAGATTTTTATAGACTTTTTTTAAATGATAAAACTTTTACAAAATTTATAGATTTTCATAAAATTCTATAGAATTATACAGAGTCTAGAGAATTTATAAAATTTCTTAAAAATCCGTAGAGAAAAGATCATTTTATTAAAATTTATCTTTAAATAAATTTCATAAAAATCAATAACTTTTAAAATACACCTAGACTTTTTAAAAGTCCTTAAAATTCTTAATTAAGTACATATAAATTTTTACGAACTTTTTTAAAGTCTTTAAAAATTTTAATTAAATATCACATAATTTTTAAACTCCACAAAATCTTTTAAAATTCATATATAATACAACTCACTTAATATCCTTTTTATTGAAAGGCTATCTTACTCATCCTAAATCTAATGACTATTATTTTACTCATCCTAAATCTAATATCATAAACGTACGTTATCTTCTCCGACCATTCAAAACCTGCAACCCACAATCTGCAACACAAGTTGAAGTTCTCCGACAAGAAGTTTGAATGTTTTCCATCCAACAACTTTGCGGAGGCAGCCTCTCGCATCTCCTCTCTCACGGCCTGCTGGTTCATTTGGTCCCCAAGCCATGACAGAAAGAACCAAATTCGATGGTTGATAAGGGCTCAAGTGACATAGACTAGATCATGGGATAAAGTCACCCGATTTAGCGGCCAAGAAAGTCTTCCTGGTATTGCTCCTTGTGAAATATCCTCCCCAACTTTAATAGAATTTGGCAATTTGCATTTGGTCACATTTCTGGACTTATGCACCAGGTCATAACTCACAAAGCTAGGAGGACCCCCCACCTTCTTATCTGTTTGGAATATTTTATTTTCAATTTAGTTGTTCATGGTTGTCTAGTTCGACAAAAACAAAAAGCTGGTTCAAAGTCTTGCCACTCTAACATATATTATTCATCACTCTTTAATTACTTTAATTTATCACAAAGGTTTATGATAATTACTCACCAGTCTTTAATTACTTTAGGTTATCATATGGGATTTCTCCAACTAAAGTATTGCCTAATGTTTATCTGTCAGTACCACTTTCGCAGCAAAATTTCAACTATGTGGAGTCATTGCCTGCTATTAATAGGAGCAATGAAAATTCTTCAAAGCTTATTGGGGCAGGAACCGAACTGAGCCAAATACCTGCTTTGATATTATGTTAGAATTAATGCATCAAATCCAATATGGATTGAAAATAAATTTATTTGATTAATGTAACCACCATATAAAAGTAAGACAATATTGATTACAAGATAGTTTCATTAATTATATTCATATATAAAAGAAAATACACTGTTCAGTCTGCAACCCTTATCCAAACAAATTAAAAACCAAAAGAAACCAGAAGATCGATCGATTACAACCATGAACACTTATTATGCAAGCCCAATTGCCCAATCCACATATGGCTACTTTGGACAGACAGAAAACAAAGCCACACCTTTTGACGGATAGTAAAGGAAATATTCAAACACCAGCATAGACATGATGATCATGATCATCTTTAGTTGTATGCATCTTTGTGCTCCTTAAGGTAGCTCTCAATGAGCTTGAAGAGGTGTGAGGCCTTCTCTTTTCCTGCCTTGACATGCTCTTCCTTGATCTCTACATCACCCTTGGTGTGGTAGTGGCTGGTGCTCTTGATGATGGATCCTCCTTCCGGAGATGCCACCAACTTGGTTTCATAACAGACCTTCTCAATTGTGTCTGACAAGGCATCTCCTTCGATCAAACTGTAGCCGTATGAAAAGTTGACTTTGTCAATCGAGTCGATCTTGTGCTTCACATACCCGTATTGGCTTCCTGGAAACAAAAATATTATATTAGGTTGGCAGACTAATAATCCGAACTATAAATATATTTTTATACTCTTATAATATAACATATTAAACTGTTTAATAACGTCTGTACATATAAGATGAAATAAATACTGGAAATGAAACCATAGAAATGATTAATAATGTAACTTATAATCTTATATATATACCTTCACCGAAGGTGATCTTCTTGATGGTTCCGGGCCCACCATCTCCTTCAAGGATTTCAGCATGCTTAACTGCCTGTGGTGCAATCTTGGGGATGAGGTTGTCAGCATCAAGGACAAAGGCCTTGAACAATCTTGGTGGTGGGATCTCAGACTTGAACTCGCTTTCATAAGTGAAGACACCCATGTTGACAGCTAAAAAGGTTGAGAAATATTGAGCAAAGAAGAACTAAATGGTTGTATTGAAGGTTGAGAAAGTTGTGTTGGAGATGTGTAATGGGGAGGTGCTATTTATAGATTTTAGAGTGAAGGTTGGCCCCTGTGGATCCAGGAATTGAAGCAATTTGTCACTAGTTTATTGGATGTACCCAAATTAACAAGGAACATCAAATTTTTATTGCAAATTGTGTCACTACTTTATTGGATAATCTCTCCAAATTAAACTATATAGTTTTTAATAAAAATCGATCTGTCTTAGTCAAATAAAGAACCTTTCAATTGATTAATAAAAAAGTCCAACTAGTTTTAGGCGCCTGGTGAGATCATTGCGAAAAGACTTTCTAAATGTTTAGTACAACTTTAATTTTCCCCTTAATCAGCGCAGTGCTACCTGTGCAGTGTGCACATAGTTTCCGGGCTGCTTTTCATGTTCTAATAAACAGTCATCAAATCTCATTTTAATTCTGTGGTGAAAATTAGGAATGTAAGATAAAGTTGATATTGGATTATATAATCCCATTGTAATTTTTTGTCTGTCCCTTGTTTGTGAGCTATTGAGGTTGTTGGGTTAAACTGACCCGTTTTCATTTCAATCCCTTTTTTCTTTGTTGTCTTTGTTTGTCTTTTACGAAGCTTATCTTGACTTAAAAAGAAGAAGAGATAAAGATGATATTGTTTTTTGAAAACATATTGCTGCCTTTCAAAGCAGGACAAAAGCCAACCAAAGGATGAAAAAAATACACACATCAGGAATTTTTTAACAAAATATATTGAACTAGAATTATAACTGTTAATAAAGCTTTGTAACTTGGCTTGGTTAACGTACACCACAGCTTAATTAATGGGTATCTTTCCGAAGGTTCTTCTTCCTTTTTTTTTTCCCCATCTTTTTCTGGTTTTCTCTCTTTCTTTTGGGTGGGGAAGAGTACTTGAATGCTTTGTTTCAACAATGGCAGCTGGCAGTCAACTTTGGCTATCAATAGTAATTATAGAACCTCTCATTTTCCTTTTGCTTTCACAACAACATTTTCTTTTTAATGATGCAGTAGACTTCTTGGTCTAATTTTTTTTTTTTTTCTTTATGATTATATCCTACCGAGAATTCTCCAATGCAGTGAAAGCAGTCGCGTTCAACCGCTCCAGTCTTCTTTTTCATATCCGCACTTTCAGTATATCCTACATCGACTAATGGATATCTTCCAAAACCAATTAATTTAAATTTAGACTTAAAAAAATGGGATTAATATATATACAAGAAAAACTAAAATATATCAGTGTAAAATTGCTACATTAACTAATTGGTTGATGATGGAGTGGTTGCATTTGCATTACCAAATACCATATATAGACAGTAACAACTAACAACACGTCTCAGAATTATCAGCTGACCATGTGATCATAATGGTATCATATTTTGTCTCATGCATTCCAACCAAATAACTTTACCTTAATTAATTACAAATTGAAAAACAGATACAAAGGAAGGAAAAAAAATTTCTTCATGCATTAATGGTTTTGCCGAAAGCTGGAGGAAGGTCGTCATGGTAGCATTCAAATGCATAGAATATTGTAAAATAGGGCTTCTATTTGGACACATTTTTTTTTTTGCACATCCTTCTTAAAAAAAAAAAAAAAAACCAGTACAAAAAGACACAAACACCCTTCTCTCTCCTTCCCTCTCTCCTATCTTCCTTCTCTGCAAACATACAGCCCCTGCGCCCTCCCCCTTCCTTTCTCTTCCCTCCTCCTCCTTCATCCCCCTGCCACCCCCTCCTTTTTCCCCTCCCTCTGCGACCCACCTCATCTTTGTCTCTCCCCGAAACCCAACCCCAGCTTCTTCCCTTCCCCCCCGCGACCAACCCACCCCGGTGACNGGGAGGGAGGGCGCAGAGACTGTGTGTTTGTAGAGAGGGAAGGAGAAAGAAGGGTGTTTGTGTCTTTTTGTACTGGTTTTTCAATTTTTTTTTTTTTTAAAAAAGTGTGCAAAAAGAAAAAAAAAGTGTGCAAATAACAGCCCTCATAAATTCTAGTTGACAAGCTTAATTATTTTATTTCTTTAATTAATTCAGTTATAATTAATAAAACCCCCTAAAAGGTACTAGTCTTACATTATTATTAAGTTCCCTAGCAGCCAAGGCATCTGGTAGAATGGAATACAGTGCACGTGATCAATCAGTAATCACCATATAATTTACATATATATCGAATATTTATGATTCCTTACAAATACTAAAAAATTTCTTGTTTGGTTAAAATATTGCTATCATCGATTATTCACGAATTCACAAGGTTTTGCAAAAGTATATACAAATTAAAGTTCATTATTAGTTTGTACTTTGTACAACAAATTAAGTTGACTAAATTGTTTTATTGGTATAACTCATGTGATCGAACAATTATTAGGGATTATTTGTCATGGTTAGATATGAAATTGGAGAACATTTCAAATGGAATGAGTTTTTTTTTTTTAAATCAACTTGATAAAGTAATAATAAGTCAGAAATGAGGATTAGGTTTCGAAAATTATATTAGACAACTACTAAAACTAAAAAACTTAAACGTACTTAATTATACCAAAGTAGCTGACATTTTTCACCTTCAAAATGCTACTCCAACAGGGATTAATTTAGCCAAACTCTGTTATGAGTCTAATGTGTCTAATCCCAGCAGCCTCGTGGGTTTTTAATATCTATCTTATGAATTCATTAGGCAGTGTCTGCATTTCGATGTCCACTGAAAATGACAATGATTTGCCGATCGATTATGCACTTGCATTTTATGCTTTCATAGTTTCATCATATAAATAATGATTTAATTAATTCCATGTTTTCATAAATAAAAAATTCCTTGCAACGTGTGAAGATTGGAGATAATTTTCACATGTCCCACCTATATATTGTCTTAAATGTTGTGGTTGATTGGTCCTACGTACGCTCGGATATTCCTCCTCGACTGGACTGGATATTCTCAAATTTATGCAAACCAAAGACATGCAATAAGGCCCCATGATCATTTGTAAGTATTACGCTAGCTATGAGCATATGAATATGAGTTTCTTTAGCAGGTTAATTATTTTCATCCGATTTATATTAAGGAGATGATAATATAAATTTTCATGCATTTCAATGATTGCACCTAAACAACTTTTTGTAGCTGGGTAAAAGCAAAATTTACCATTGGTTGTATTAGATTTATATGGTAAAGTTATAGATCTTGTGACTCGCATTTTATGCTGCCAATCCCTTCATCTAAATTATGCATTTATATAAAAATTTACTTAGGATTAATAGCTAAGATTGACATTGTGACAACATAATTTGTCAAACTTAATCAGGATGATAAAAAGAATATTTTCATTGATTTTAAAACTTGTTATGTGTCATTGCAATGTGATACCCACATACAAATTATTAAGTATTGAAATCAAAGGAACTAATTAATGCAGCACTTGCAATTAAGTTAGAGTGCTTATATTTCTATCTCTTTGTTTTATTTTCCAACCCACATTAATTTTACACCCACTATTAAATTTGAAGAAAATATAAAAAAAACATTTTCATCTCTCATTGTTCCTATAATACCTTTTAATATACTAACTCAAACATCCACTTACAAAACACTCTTCCCACCTCCCTTTAAATATCATTCCACTTCCACCCACTCATCCTTTTCCAAATTAAAAGAAGAAAAATAATCTTATATTCATCCTATAATTCATTATTTTCAGATGATTAACAAATTAACAGATGATTTTCATTATTTTATAGAAAATAATACAACATTAATCGATCTTTCAATACTATTCCAACTGGCCAACAAACATTTATTATACCAAGGCCAGGGCAGTTTTTCTTGCATGTAGACAGAAGACAACATGAAACCCACACCTTTAAGTGCTGATAATTTTAGGTACACACACAAATTAATTAATATAAACAAGTTTAGACATTGTAGGCATCAGGGTTTGCCAAGAGGTAGGCTTCAACAAGCTTGAAGAGCTGGGAGGCCTTCTCTTTGCCAGCCTTAACATGCTCTTCTTTGATCTCAACATCACCCTTGGTGTGATAGTTGCTGGTGGTCTTAATGATGGACCCTCCACCAGCAGATGCCACCAATTTGGTCTCGCAAGTGACTTTCTCAATCTTGTCAGATATTGCATCTCCTTCAATCAAACTGTAACTGTACACAAAGTTATCTTTGTCAATCCCGTCAATCTTGTTCTTCACATACCCGAATTGGCTGCCTGCAAAACAAAAATAAACAAATAAATTAATTAAGAGCGAGGATGCTTTGTTACAGTTTCTTCGCTTTTGATCGAGTAGCTATAATAATGTGACACCAAAAATAATGTGACATGCTATTACAAAATGTACGTGACCGTATTAGATACTGAACTAACCTTCGCCAAAGGTAACTTTCTTGATGGTTCCGGGGCCTCCATCTCCTTCAAGAATTTCAACACTTTTCACTGCTTGTGGAGCAATTTTTGGGATGAGATTGTCAGCATCGAGTAAAAAAGCCTTGAACAATCTAGGTGGAGGGATCACAGAGGTGAACTCAGTTTCATAAGTGAACACACCCATTATATATGATGAAAATGATCAGAGAAAGAGTATATAAGATCAGAGAGAATTGCTTGAACTACAAAGAGGTTTTTGAGTTGGAGAAAAGAGAATGCATGCTATTGGTGGTATTTATAGATCACTGAGAAGTAGATCGATCATGATGGATCAACAAGTTTATGCATGCAAGTTGCTACTACATTTCTATCGGATATATCGATCGATCTGCCCCACAAAATTTAATTTAGAACGTACGTACCCAATTGGTCTTAAAGTGAATTGGGGCCGGGCTCCATCTAGATAGTCTTCCAACTTTGAATTTTCAATGCCTTCCTTCCAACTTTGAATTTTCAATGAAAGTTTATTCTACCCATCATCAAATTAGGAAATATACATAACTTTGGTTTTTAACTTATTTCAACTTAAGGGGCATGCAGAGCCAGGAATTTTGAGATGGGAGCTAGCTATAATATTATTAGTTTAATGTTTTTTTTTTTTTTTTGGTCTTTGAGTACAATCATACTATAATCTTTCTAAAATTGAAGATTTAAGTAAAATCTTATAAATTAAAGAGATAATTAAACTTATTTTCTTTAGAAAAACAATTTTTAGATAGAGACCGGAGGTGTTTTAAAATTTATAAAAAAATTATTTTAATTTATAATAAAGTTCTTCCCCGATTTGAAGGGTATTTCCCCTCTTAGGGTGTAGAGTGGGCTTTGTAGAGCCGCCCAAAATCTTGGAGTTAAAACCTAACATAAAGCTGTCAAAGAAAAAAAATAAAATGACTTAATTAAAAATCTTAAATTACTACCGGTCTTAGTTTAAAAAAAATTCATAAAATAGACAGGACTCTAAGTCTCTCTAAATTAAATCTCATTTTTAACAAACTTTAATATAAATAAATATATTAATTAAAAATAAACAATAATGCAAAAGAACAAAATTAAGAAACATACAGTACAGTGTTGAGATTTACTAGATTTGGAAATAGTGTGTCGTTTCCTTCCTTGCAGGAATAAAACTAAATATTTTAAATTGTAGGTAATATATACAATATTAATTTCAAGGAGTTAAAAGGATTAATATATTGGGTTAGGACTCAATAAATTAAGCTAACTAACTATTAATTGAATGGGGTATATGTATATATACTCTTGGACTACAACATACATAACAATGGACTTTTCCACAAAAGTTTTTGTAGCCCAAGGGTTATTCCCCTACTAATTAGACTGTAAAATCTCATTTTATAAAAGGGATCGAGTTTCACACTTTCACATATCTATTATGAGATAACGTTCATATATGACTGTAACGTGTTACAATACAACTCCCATGTTGTGAGATATAGAGGTCATGCATATGGCTGTCTCATGAGTCGATCATATGCTTAATTACAATCACTTTTTTATCTTTTCCTTCTTCTAATTAACTCTTGGGTTTTAAGATTTGTTTAATTGCTTTGATTCAGCAATGGAAACTGGCATTCAACATATATTGGCTATTGATAACTTTAATTTGATTTTTCTTTGTTTCTCGACTCTTTGCTTGATAATTGTCTTGATGCTGCAGTGTTTTTTTTTTTTTTTTCCTCCCTATAATATCTACTCCACGACCAAATTAGAGAACATTTATTGAGATTTTTTTTTTTATTAACAACGGTTATTTATGAGTTTTGAATTCAAGATTACTTTTCCAACAAAAAAATGTTGTTTACCAGTTATCTACTACACTAAATAGTTATTAACAACATTTATTGAGGTTGAAAATATCTTTGAAGAGTACGTATCTATATATTTATCTATATATTATCATGTGAAAAAGTAATGCATTTTGCATATATTCTTTAATATATGTGCAGAAAATCGTGAATCAATTCCAGAGCCTGATTCATTGCATCATTTTAAAATCACTGGGAACAACATATTGATGAGTCATGACCTTGATTGTAATCACCCTGCAAGTACCGAATTTCGTCTTCATTCATCCTACAAGCTAATTGTACCCTTAAACCGTCTATGTTCAACAACATATAATCATCACGTACAAAGATGTAGGCCCAATAAATAATACATATATATTTTCATGGGAATAAAAATAATAAATTGTATTATTATCTATTCCTTCAGACAAACTTATATAAAAAATTAGAGCCTAAACTTGATCACACCTTGCGTTAGAGATTTGGACGAATTTATTGAGGTTAAAGCAATATTTTTTTGTCAAATTGTGAATCTGGTCCACACATTTCAGTCATCAACTTAATTATTAATTCACATTTTCAGTTTGAAAACATGGCATTGTTTTATTGGCAGACTGTACATCTAGTAAGGGAGCATTTTGGTACAATATTGTACATTTGTACATATATACATATACATATTTTTTATACATACATATAATAAAGTTGATTGAGCTTGTCAACAATCAATCAATTTAGATCACTCATACAAACAAGCATCCATCATTGATCGATCACATCGACTTTTGAGGCGGCTTCTTTAGACTAAAATAATAATTAAATTTAAAATTATTTGCTTTTGATCACATGGAGGCATCCATTGATAACATTACAACTTGCCTTAACTATTTGATCTACAGGGGACATTAGCACACCGTGACCCTCTCCCTCAATCTATAAATAGCACCTTCTCTGCTCACATTTTCTCACATCGATCACAAAACACCAATACATACCAATTATCCAATCCTTCCAAATCTTCATTATTTCTTAGATCATTTTTTCTAAGCTCTTAAATCCTCATCATGGGTGTGTTCACTTATGAAACCGAGTTCACCTCTGTCATCCCACCACCAAGATTGTTCAAGGCCTTTGTTCTTGATGCTGACAACCTTATCCCAAAGATTGCCCCCCAAGCAGTTAAAAGTGCTGAAATTCTTGAAGGAGATGGAGGTGTTGGGACCATCAAGAAGATTAACCTTGGAGAAGGTTAGCTTAATTGGGACCATATATTGTCTACCAACTTGTCTTTTTAACTTAAATCTTGAAATTAAGTACGATATATATTGATAATAATGTTTAAAAATCAATTGAAATTAATTACTTTTTTCGGCACTCACCAGTCCACAATGTAACTTTATTGTAAATTAATTTGATAACCATACTTACATATATTTTTATTTTACATGTAGGAAGTGAATACAGTTATGTGAAACACAAGATTGATGGGCTTGACAAAGATAACTTTGTGTACAAGTACAGTATTATTGAAGGGGATGCTGTCTCAGACAAAATTGAGAAAATCTCTTATGAGATTAAGTTGGTGGCATCTCCCCATGGAGGTTCCATTATAAAGAGCACTAGTCACTACCACACCAAAGGTGAGGTTGAGATCAAGGAAGAGCATGTTAAGGCTGGCAAAGAAAGAGCCTCTGGTCTGTTCAAGGTCATTGAGAACTACCTTTTGGCCAATCCTGATGCCTACAACTAAATTATACTATCTACATGCATATATACTTCATATATGCTAAGGGCAGTACAGTTCCTCCTTCGTGCTTCATTGGTGTGGCTTTTTTTTGTTTTTGTTTTTTTCCATCAAAGCCAGTGCAGTCTACATCTGGCTTGCAATTTGGGGTTATGATTGAAGTGTAATATTGTTGTATTTTGATTTCAGTCTCAATAAATAAAACAAAGTTATTTGATAATTAAGCAATATTGAACATCAGGTAATATTGGATATATGACATGGATACGTACGTTTATAGAAGTCATATAGGAACCCAAGCATATTATACTGTAAGGACCAACCGTACTAGCTTTGGGTACAACAGATATTATAAGACAATATTATATGTAGTGTGAAGTTTCTCTGGCTCTTAGCTTTCTCCTGCGAGTTGTACTAGAATTTAAAAATTGGTTTTTTTTTTTTGGCCACTTAAAAAACTTCAATAAAAAGCCACGAATTTAAAAATTGGTTAATTTCTCTAAAGGCATTCATTGATCTTACGAAATTTTTCTCTTGCTTGATGCTATTTATTTTTTAATTAATTAATTAGTTCATTATCATAGAGACAACAAGGTAACATGCACTTCTCTTAAATTCCTCCCTCTCTTGACTCTGAAACATATCTTGTAGAATTTTACTTGCTAGGTGACCTCATATGCTATGCGCAGGCATTAATTGTCAAGGCTTGTCATTCAACCCAAAAGACTAATTTGTTTGTTGATGTTGTCCATTTACCCATATAAATTTTTAATCGAGTTCATTCTTATTTGATGTGAATTTTTGTCGCATATATATAAGATGCATGTCGGATAGATGTTATAGACAAAATTAATCACACATTCGATGAGAATGGGTTCAAAAGGCACGTTAAATTATCATGATCACAATGCCAAACATAAGTTCATTTACCATACCAACGATATATTACAATGCACCGGCTTTACATGCTTGACCCATTCATCCACTTTTTTTTTTTTTTTTTCCTTTTGTCATTCTGTTAATGAAAATTATTGATTATACACATCTCATCATGATGAAAACAGTCCAACGACTCTTAAGTTTTTTTTTTTGGTGGCAAACATAATACTTAACATAAAAAATTATTATATTGGTGGGCCGAGAAACAAAGTGGAATATCTAGAAACATATATATTTTTAAATGGCTGATGTTGACCAAGGCAGCCACTCTTGAATGGAAGTCAATTTAGCTTCAAGTCTTGAGGCAGAGAAGAATAGTCAAGAAAAGAAAACTCCACTGCAAGTCCTTTTTGGTAAATAGTGAATTTTGAAAAATTGTAAATGGTTAAGGATAGATAGAAGATCGAATATCAACAATAATCCAATTTACTGCATGTAATGATATATGTGGGCAAGGTGGAGAATGATGATCAACATTTACACTGTTACACATTAATTAATTGCTACAAATTAACAAACCAAGAGTTTTTTCTTTCCCTTTCATGTCGACACAAGAGATAATGAATCAAATCATGCACTTATAATACAGGTACGTACGTAGGTCCTTAGCCATATTGGGCCACATGTTGATATAGACTGTTGAACGAGAAATATCATATATAATTCTTTGTTTGCTTATCGAGAAAGAGTACTTTCAAAATTCACGTACTCTCTCATCGAGCAAAAAATCTTAAAATAAATTTCGACTACTTCCAATAACTACAACTCTACAAGACATGAGAGAGGCTACGAACAAACACAAGGCCCGAAAGGCCCAAATGAAACAAAAACCAACCCAAACCCCATCAAGACAAGAAAGGGCAAAACAGACAAAAGCCATAAAACTTTGAGTATATAAAACTTGCATTTCTGTATATATAGAACTCTGAGTTTTCAGCTTAAATTGGATGCTCTATCTTGAACATGAAATTTGGATATGTAATAAGTCGGCATATTAGGTTAAACTTGTCCGTATGTGCTCCATGTACGTACTAAGTTTACCGTTTTACAAGAAACTAAGAAGACCAGTGTGGAATTTATTGAATCGGGAAAAAAATACAGCACGACAAATTTGCAAAGACTATCATGATCAAATGATTTATGTTTTATTTATTGAGTTTGAAATCAAATACAACATTACTCTTTCATCATAATCCCAAAGTGCAAGTCTTTGGCATGACAAAAAGAAAAACAAAGATAAGGAGGACATGCACAAGATTGTTGCCCTAGCATAGAGTATATATATATATATATATATATATATATATATAGAGATATATGGTTTTAGTTGTAGGCCTCAGGGTTGGCCACAAGGTGGGTCTCAATGATCTTGAACAAACCAGCAGCCCTTTCTTTTCCTGCCTTGACATGCTCTTCCTTGATCTCGACATCACCCTTAGTGTGATATGTGCTGCTGCTCTTGATGATCGAACCTCCATCAGAAGATGCCACCAACTTAGTCTCGTAAGAGATTTTCTCAATTTTGTCAGATAAGGCATCTCCTTCAATTATGCTGTAGCTGTACACAAAGTTATCTTTGTCAATCCCGTCAATTTGGTGCTTCACGTAACTGTATTCACTTCCTGCATGTACGTAAAACAAAAATGTAAGGATGCATAGTTATCAAAATTATGATACTTCTTTCAAGACATAGTAAGCAACCAAGTCACTAGAGGCAATGGCGGTAACTAACCTTCACCAAGGTTAACCTTCTTGATGGTTCCAACGCCTCCATCTCCTTCAAGGATTTCAGATCTTTTGACTGCCTGTGGAGCAATCTTTGGGATGAGGTTGTCAGCATCAAGAACAAAGGCTTTGAACAATCTAGGTGGGGGGATGACAGAGGTGAACTCAGTTTCATAAGTGAACACACCCATGATGATTTTAGGACTACTTAATAACTTGATGAAAGAAGTAAGGAAATGTGGAGGAAGCTACGAGAGTTGATGATAATGGCCGGTGTGGGAAAATGTGAGCACTGAAGGTGGTACTTATATATAGATCGAGGATATATGAAGGGTATGTTGTGTAAGGTGGCCCCCATAGATAAAAGGAGTTTGGACAAGTTTTTAATTTAACAAATGGTTGTTGCATGTGAAAAAGAACATATAATTTTCAATCCAACACATCATCATTTTAGTCAATGAAAGCCACCCATGCAAGTTGATTAAAGAATTCAATTTATTCCAACTGGCATGGTGTGCTATTTAATAATATTCTAATTGACCCAATAAAAAAAGACTTATCCTAATTTGTAATCGAATGTTCTAAAAGCATGTCTACATACATTTGAATATGTGAATATTTTATTTTTTGAAAATATATGAAATTTAAATTTGAATAAATGAGATATTGTCAATAATATTATTTGAAACACGCGAGAACATAGTTTAGTAAATAAATTTAACTGAATGTAGCAATACTCATAATTATATTGACTCCAATTAGATGTTTTAATAACTATTGAATATCAACATGCATCAATTATATCCTAATTAAAATGATATGATAGAAATTAAGTTCCAAAATACATATGCAAGGAACAAGTGATCAGAGATCTAAATGCTGTTTTGGACGCAAAAGACAAACCTTGATCGTCGGTGGAGTACGTGTTTCATCATCATTAGATTCTTACGCCTTGCAATCATAATATTGATAACTCGATCGGTGGGGGAAAAGAACAAAGCAAAAATAGTAGGATCAACACATGTTGTCGATACCATTTGATATATACTTTTGATATTAATTAGGTTATACCATCACTTTACATTCTTGGTTATGCTTTTTTATAGATATATGAATCTATTTATGTACATGTATTGACTATTTTTTTTTTTATTTCAGGAGAGAAATACGAATTTGAGACTTTATATTTCAGAAAAAAATACAACTAGACTAATCATTTCTTTTTCTTTTTTAAATGAGATTAATAGCTAATTAATTAGTTAAATACATTAATTTTGTCACGACAAAAGATGTAATCAATAATATGGTAGGCGTAAATACTTGTGGTATAATAATTTGGCTTGGTTTGATAGTATACTAGTACCAGATAGTTGTGGATTAAACATGACGTCTTTATCCATGAAAATCACGAGGAAGATCGAGGTCAAAAGGCCTAGTGGCATGGCTTAGAGCTTGTAACATTAATTATTCAAGAAGATATATATTTCAGAGTCAGGGTAGCCTATCACATGGAATTTAATTAGGTGGCATTTGGTGGAGTGGAATAGAACCATTTCTTATATTTGAATTGTTTCAATGTTTGGTTCACACATGTGAGTGAGAATGAGCATTCTCATTCCAAAATAAAATGGTAACGATGCTCATTTTATTCTTACCATTCACTTAACTTATATTTAAATTTTCAAACTAAAACTACGGATTCAAGGCTTAACATCACGAACTGAGGACCGAATCCAACACCCTAGGTTTAGGACTTTAGGGTATTGGGTTCTATTACCGTATTTGATGTTTAAGGTCCTAAGTCTTTTGTTCGGGATCCAAGTCTCGAATTTTCTGTCTCACATCTTTGACCATGATATTGTTTATACTTACTATTTAAACTTATGGGTATATTTGTCAGTACATTTTATATTTGATTTTATTATAAGGGTTAACCAAACATTAGAATGAATTCAATCATTGATTTAGACTTTAAGTCTTCAAGACTTGAGGTCTAACTAATCATTCATATATAGGGGCTGCCCTGCTTCAACATGGATAAGTCTTCAAAACTTATGCATAATCCATCTGTAAGATGTACTGGTTCAAAATGTCCATTAACAGATAATAAACTACACATTGAATTCTTTTATTTTGAGTGCTATAATGGATTTTCTGGACTCTTTTATATGGGTTCCCCAAAGGCATTCAACAGATAATAAACTACACATTGAATTTGCAAAATCTATATATCAAATGGTTTTTGATTTATTTATTGAGATTGAAATCAAATACAACAATATATTTTGTCATAACCCAAATTACAAGCCAGAGACTGCTCTGCCTTGATAGAAATGAAAATGAAAAGCAAGCCAAAAACAGAGAAAGCAGGACATCCAAAAGAAGATCGATTTTGTTGCCTCTAAACATGCAGTATCATCAAGCATAGATAAGTTTAGTTGTAGGCATCAGGGTTGCCCAAAAGGTAGTTCTCGATGACCTTGAACAAGCCAGAGGCTCTTTCTTTGCCAGCCTTAACATGCTCTTCTTTGATCTCAACATCACCCTTGGTGTGGTAGTTGCTGGTGCTCTTTATGATGGAACCTCCACTGGGAGATGCCACCAACTTAATCTCATAAGAGATCTTCTCAATCAACTCTGATATCGCATCTCCTTCGATCAAACTGTAGCTGTAGACGAAGTTATCTTTGTCGAGCCCATCAATCTTGTGCTTCACATAGCTGTGTTCACTTCCTGGAAAATCAAAATTTAAGAATTGTTAACCCCATTTTTCTTACCGTGCAACATGTGACCCCAATATTAAATAAACAAGTCATGGAGATAAGGGTGCTAATTAAAACTAATTACCTTCACCAAGGTTGATCTTCTTGATGGTTCCAACACCTCCATCTCCTTCAAGGATTTCAGAACTTTTAACTGCCTGTGGGGCAATCTTTGGGATGAGGTTGTCAGCATCAAGGACAAAGGCCTTGAACAATCTTGGTGGTGGGATGACAGAGGTGAACTCAGTTTCATAAGTGAACACACCCATGTTGACGATTGAAGAGCCTAGAAAATGATCAAAGAAAGAATGAGAATCTGGAAGGATTGGAATTGGTATTGGTGGTTTGAGATGTTGGAAATGTGAGCATTGGGGGTGTTATTTATAGATTTTGAGGCTGAAGGTCAGGGTGTGTAAACTGTGGAGTGTCCCCTGTAGTATGCAAATCAAAGTGTTGAGTTTTCAAAGAATGTCTCCATCAACTCCATGTGAAAAGGAATTTAGATTTTAAATTCAATGAATTATTGTTTAAAAGTCTAAGAAAGCCGCCTTCAATAGTTGATTTGAAAAAGAAACACCCAATTTATTCCAACCAGTGTTACTAACATGTCTTTTATTATTTTCACTTTTTTCCCTGCTAACATAGATTAATAGGTCTTGGCATGGAACACATTGCCAACCTCAATAAATGTTGCTTTGGTTGTTGGTGAAGTAGATTTTTCCAATCGTATAAGAAAATAAGTACTGCAGCACATCAGGACAATAAGCAAGTCTTCAATCACAGAAAAATCAAAGGTACCAAATATCAAAAAAGGTATCAAAGATAAAAAAAGGTACGTATCAAGATGTTGACTGCCAGTTGGCATTGTTGAATCAAAGCAGCTTAAAAAGTCTTCAAACCCAAAAAAAAAAAAAAAAAAAAAAAATCAGTTGCAATTAAAGATTCCTATACTACCACGAGTGAAAAGTGTGACCATTGTAAGAATTTATATAAGCTGCAGGGTCAGGCTATGTATGCAGAAATGATGAGTCATAAAGTTCTTACAGTCAAAAGACTTGTAACCAAGGTTAGATCTCTAATTTCTGTATCTTGATGTAGTTCACTCTCATGGCCGACACCATTTATGCAAACTGTGAATGAAGCTATTGGGAATTCAAATTGAAGTTGGAAGGCCATCTAGAACCTCTAAAACCCAATTGGGTTCTTTGGGGTTGCTTTCTTTGACTAAAGTTATTTTAATTTTTCCAGGTCATTAAAAATTCAAATTGAAGTTGGAAGGCCATCTAGAACCTCTAAAACCCAATTGGGTTCTTTGGGTTGCAACTTGCACAAACTCATCATTGATCTAGGGGGAGTTCACACAGTTAACCTTTAACCTCATTATCTATAAAAAACCACATACTGCATTCTCTTCTCTCCAACTCAAACTCTCTTTGTAGTTGAAGCAATTCTCTCTTATACTCTTCCTTTGATCATTTTCCAAGTTCCAAGTCAAAAACTCATAATGGTGTTCACTTATGAAACTGAGTTCACCTCTGTTATCCCCCCCGCTAGATTGTTCAAGGCCTTTATCCTTGATGCAGACAACCTCATCCCAAAGATTGCTCCCCAAGCAGTGAAAGGTGCTGAGATTGTTGAAGGAGATGGAGGTGTTGGAACCATCAAGAAAATTACCTTCGGCGAAGGTAAGTTGACATGATCTTTACTTGATTCGGTAGTCAGTACAGTTCTTATTCTGATCTATACATGGTCACATTTTTTTTTTTTAATATTTCCTGAACTTAAACAAGGAAATGTAACAAGCATCCTAATTTATTTATCTCTGTTTTAATTTGCAGGCAGCCAATTCAACTACGTAAAGCACAGGATCGATGGGATTGACAAAGATAACTTTGTTTACAGTTACAGTTTGATTGAAGGAGATGCGATATCTGACAAGATTGAGAAAGTCTCTTATGAGACCAAATTGGTGGCATCTTCTGATGGAGGATCCATCATCAAGAGCACCAGTAACTATCACACCAAGGGTGATGTTGAGATCAAAGAAGAGCATGTTAAGGCTGGCAAAGAGAAGGCTTCTCATCTCTTCAAGCTTGTTGAAGGCTACCTCTTGTCAAACCCTGATGCCTACAATGTCTAAACTTGTTTATATTTGCTTGTGTTTTACCAGCTCTGTCATTATCAGTCACATGTTTGTTGTACTCCAGTTCATGATATTCCAGTTGGAATATTAAAAGATTGATTAATGTTGTATTATTTCTATAAAATAATGATAATCATTTTAAGCTATAACTTGCCCATCAGTCTCTTTGATTTCATTTTATACTTAATAATTTGTTGGTATCTAATGAGATTTAATTAAGAATCCATACAAAGTCTAATGTTTGATGACCTGCCTTCCACTACCCCCTGCAGCCCTCAAACCATGAACATAATTAAGGTTTTTAGATTGATTTCTCCATTAATTATTAGCCTGTTTCATGTTTGTATTGTGATGAGGTTTCACATTTCTTAGCCTTCCTTAATATTGAAAAAGGTTATCATCTTGTCCTTGAAAAGACTGGAATTTCAGAGGAAAATATTGCTCTGCTTTCTCATTTCTCAAACACACTACAAAAAATTTCTTCATTACCAATGGCAGAAAGTCATTGTTAAAGACTCTATTACCAACAGGGATGAGACAACCGTTGGTAATATCCCGTTTGAAATGAAAACTAATGGAACTGTTACAAAGCTGTATTACTATTACATGCATCTAACCGAGATTAGCCATCTAATGGAACTGTTGCAGCAACATTTAGCAACTGTATATAACAGACTTTTAACTACCAGACTCTAACAGTATCTACCAGATTATGCCACCTCATCCATGATCCAATTGAATCACAGCCCTTGAATCCTTGTGTTGTTGAACTAGATTAGATAATGTATGCTATCAATTATAACAATCATTATTGTCTTTCTTACATTTCCAACCTCAAATAATTGTTCCATTGGTTGTGGAGTTTTCCAGTCAAGTCATGTTGGAAAAAAAACTGTAGCATCATTAAAGACAATAAGCAAGTCTTGAACCAAAGAAAAATGAAAGGTATCAACAGGCAATGTTGACTGTCAGTTGCCATTAATTTTTTTTATCAAAGAAAATATACAAGTCTTGAAACCCAAAGATGAAAAGAAGAAGAAATAACTTCAGCTAAAATTAAGATAATTTGTAAGCATATGAACACCAGTTGCAGGCTATGTATGCAGAAACAGCTCATGAACTTCTTACAGTAACAAGTACATAAAACCAAAGTTCTTTAACTTCTAATTTAAAACAGCAAGTGATTTTTGCTTTATTTATTGAGATTGGAATTCAATACAACATTACAATTTGTCATAACCCGAAGTGCAAGCCAAAACAATCTCTGGCTTGGTAGAAAAGAAAAAGAAAATATGAAAGCCACACCAATGACAGAGAAAGCAGGACAAATGAAGATTGTTGCCCCTAACACATGGAGTACATATATCATAGATGGTTTTAGTTGTAGGCATCAGGATTGGCCACAAGGTGGTTCTCAATGATCTTGAACAAACCAGCAGCCCTTTCTTTTCCTGCCTTGACATGCTCTTCCTTGATCTCGACATCACCCTTAGTGTGATATGTGCTGCTGCTCTTGATGATCGAACCTCCATCAGAAGATGCCACCAACTTAGTCTCATAAGAGATTTTCTCAATTTTGTCAGATAAGGCATCTCCTTCAATCATGCTGTAGCTGTACACAAAGTTATCTTTGTCAATCCCGTCAATTTGGTGCTTCACGTAACTGTATTCACTTCCTGCATGTACGTAAAATGAAAATGTAAGGATGCATAGTTATCAAAATTATGATACTTCTTTCAAGACATAGTAAACAACCAAGTCACTAGAGGCAATGGCGGTAACTAACCTTCACCAAGGTTAACCTTCTTGATGGTTCCAACACCTCCATCTCCTTCAAGGATTTCAGAACTTTTGACTGCCTGTGGAGCAATCTTTGGGATGAGGTTGTCAGCATCAAGAACAAAGGCCTTGAACAATCTAGGTGGTGGGATGACGGAGGTGAACTCGGTTTCGTAAGTGAACACACCCATGTTGATGATTTAAGAGCTTAGAAAATGATCAAAGAAAGATGAAAGTTAGGAAGGGTTGGATAATTGGTTGGGATGTTTTGTGGTGTGGGAAAATGTGAGCATTGGGGTTGCTATTTATAGATTGAGGCTGAAGGTTAGAGTGTGTAAGGTGTCCCTTGTAAATCAAAGATTTCAATAAAATTTTCCATGTGAAAAGCACGCCATAATTTTCAATTTAATGGATTATTGTTAATTAAGTCTAAGTAGCCGCCCCCATTAGTTGAATTGAAAATCCCAAATATTCCAACAAGTGTTGCTAATTAACATCAATTATATACTGAATATCCTAATTGATGGGTTTTAGCAACCTGTTTGATGACAGATATGTTATCCTAATGTGAAAAAGAGAAGCATCATTTTAACTGAGCCACAATTACACAGTTAATTAACTGATAATGTAGTCAGTTATACAACTTATAGACTGATAAAAGTCGGTCATAAGTAAGGTTTTTCAAAGAAAGAGATCTCTGTTTTAGTGAACCCTGTTTGAAAATTATGACATTTCCAGAATTAAGTTCATGGTCATCAAGATCAACATAATACGAAACTGGGTACCAGGGTGATTAATTATTAGATGGTCATCAACAGGCTTCAAAGTCTTGAACCAAGAAAAATGAAATAAGGTATCAATAGCCAATGTTGACTGCCAGCTGCCATTGTGGAATCAAAAACAACTAAGCACGTCTTGAAACCAAAAATCAGAACGAGGAAAAAAAAAAAACTTCAGCTTCCTAAACAACCAAAAGTGAAGAATGTGATTGTAAGAATATATATGAGCAGTAGTTGCAGGGCAACGCTATGTAAGCTGATGAACTTCTTACTGTCCAAGTATTAAACCAAAGTTGTGTAACTTTTTTTTAAAATTAATTTTGATGATGTAGTAAACTTTTATGACCCAGAATTTCTGTAAACTGTGAACGAAGCCATTGGAAATTCAGAATTGAAGTTGGAAGACCATCCAGAACCTGACCCCATTGGCTCTTTTGTCTAAATCGTCTAGCACACGATCTAAAACACCTTGGAGGGCTATGTTAATTAATTGCTTAGCACTTAGCACAAATAGGTTGGTAGGAATATGTTAGAATTTTTTAATCAACTTTTAGAGGCGGCTTCGGGTTTTTTTTGGCTACATTGCTTTTCACATGGCCAACATCCATTGCAAAATTTAAAACTTGTCCAAACTTGTATTATCCAATATTCCATGGGGGCCACTTACACATTCACATACCCTTCAACCTTAATCTATAAATACCACCTTTAGTGCTCACACTTTCCCACACCAATATCATCAATTCTCTTAGCTTCCTTCACATTTCCTTACTTCTTCATCAAGGTATTAAGTAGTCCTAAAAATCATATCGTCATGGGTGTGTTCACTTATGAAACTGAGTTCACCTCTGTCATCCCCCCACCTAGATTGTTCAAGGCCTTTGTTCTTGATGCTGACAACCTCATCCCAAAGATTGCTCCACAGGCAGTCAAAAGTTCTGAAATCCTTGAAGGAGATGGAGGCGTTGGAACCATCAAGAAGGTTAACCTTGGTGAAGGTAAATTAGTTTAATCCATCTCCATAACTTGTTAATTTGTTTAACTATAATATCTTGAATGCATGCACCATATATCCTTATATGTTCATTTTGCGTACGTGCAGGCAGTGAATACAGTTATGTGAAGCACCAGATTGACGGGATTGACAAAGATAACTTTGTGTACAGCTACAGCATGATTGAAGGAGATGCCTTGTCTGACAAAATTGAGAAGATCTCTTACGAGACCAAGTTGGTGGCATCTGCTGATGGAGGTTCCATCATTAAGAGCAGCAGCACATACCACACTAAGGGTGAAGTGGAGATCAAGGAAGAGCATGTTAAGGCAGGCAAAGAAAGGGCTGCTGGTTTATTCAAGATCATTGAGAGCCACCTTGTGGCCAATCCTGAGGCCTACAACTAAATCTCTAAAACCGTCTATGATACTGCATGTGAACTATGATAGTGGAAACAATCTTCTGTCCTCCTTTTTCTGTTTTTTCAACGGTGTGGCTTTTAATTTTTTTTCTTGATATTATGCCAAAGCAGGCTTTGGCTTGCACTTTTGGGCTATGATTAAAGAGTAATGTTATATTTGATTTCAATCTCAATGAATAAAACATAAATCATTTGATGATACTTGATAGTCTTTGCAAATCTGGTGGGATTTTTTTTTTTTTTTTTTTTTTTTTTTTTTTTCTTTTTTTTTTTTTNAAAAAAAAAAAAAAAAAAAAAAAAAAAAAAAAAAAAAAAAAAAAAAAAGTATATTTGTTGAAGTTGTAACATCCAACCCAAAATTAATTGGCAGGAGGTGCTCATTGAGTGTGTGCCATGTGGTTCCAGTTTTGAGATCCTCTCTCCTACTTGTTCTTTTGAGTTCTTTTGGTTAATGTGTTGTCTAGTGATCTGGTGCTCCAATCTCATCTTGTTCTCTCTGCTACATGCAGGTCTGGTTCTTTCAAACTTAGAGACACTGCTCATGCTTGGAATCTGCCTGACTCTAGCAATTAAGAAGTTGTCATTAAATTAAAACAATTACAATTTTTCAAGAAACCCCAAATCCAAAAAAGAAAAAAAAGAATATACTTTCATCAATTTCAGAGGCAGTATTGTGCTTCGGTGTACAAAGCTATGCCTTCTTAAACCTGTCATGTGCCCTCCATATTCAGATCTTTTCTCCAACATCAGAAGACATTTACCAACTTTGTTATTGTTGTAATCAAACGAAAATGAAATTATCTACTTCGTTTACTGATCCAGTAGGCAGAGCAAGCTAAGTTCGTTAATCCAGATATGACAATTCATCCATGCATCTACCCCGTTTGGCCAACCATGCTTCATGTCATCAATATAATAAATCACAAAATTCTAATCTCTCCACTCATTGCAATTAGTTATAAGATAGATGTTCAAACTTTAACATACACTCTTTTCTTATAGATGTTCACCCATTACAGAGAGGTTTAAAAGGCTGATGTAGAATTCATGAAATCAGGAAATAAAACTCAAGACTGAAAACATTGCACAGCCAATTTGAAAAGACTTTACCTCAAATGATTTTTGCTATATTTATTGTGATTGAAATCAAATACAACATTACAATTTGTCAACACCCAAAGTGCGAGCAGAGACTGCTCTGCCACCATAGAAATGAAAATGAAAAACAAGCCAATGGCAAAGAAAGCAGGACATGTAAAAGAAGATTATTGCCCCTAACATACAGTATCATGCATAGATAAGTTTAGTTGTAGGCATCAGAGTTGCCCAAAAGGTAGTTCTCGATAACCTTGAACAAACCGGAGGCCCTTTCTTTCCCTTCCTTAACATGCTCTTCCTTGATCTCAACCTCACCAATGGTGTGGTAGTTGCTGGTGCTCTTTATGATGGAACCTCCATCAGGAGATGCCACCAATTTAATCTCATAAGAGATTTTCTCAATTTTGTCTGATATAGCATCTCCTTCAATCAAACTGTAGTTGTAGACAAAGTTATCTTTGTCAATCCCGTCAATCTTGTGCTTCACATAGCTGTATTCACTTCCTGCATAAAAATGAAAAGTTAAGGATGGTCATCAAAGTTTTTTTTTTTTTTTTTTTTCCAATAAATGTGACCCCAATATATTTGTGATAGTTTTGTTTTCAGAATTATGATTTAAGATAGTGCTTCCAAGATATATGTTAAACAATAAAGTCAGTGAACAAAATGGTGCAAACTAACCTTCACCGAGGTTAATCTTCTTGATGGTTCCAACCCCTCCATCTCCTTCAACAATCTCAGCACTTTTAACTGCTTGTGGAGCAATCTTTGGAATAAGGTTGTCAGCATCAACGACAAAGGCCTTGAACAATCTAGGTGGTGGGATGACGGAGGTGAACTCAGTTTCATAAGTGAAGACACCCATGCTTATGACTTAAGAGCTTGGAAAATGATTTAAGAAAGAATGGAAATTTGAAAGGATTGGATAATTTGGTGTTGGTGTTTTGTGATTTGGGAAAATGTGAGCATGGGAGGTGCTATTTATAGATTGAGGCTGAAGGTCACGGTGTAACTGTAAAGTGTCTCCTGCAGATCAAAGAGTTTAAACAAGTGAATTTTTCAATGAATGTGTCCATCTGAAAAGAAAGTTGGAATTTTCAATCAATGAATTAGCATACTATTGAGTTAGCACACCAGTTGTAATATTCTGATCATCAAACAATCCAAGTAGATTCAATATGATATTACTAGCCATTCAGAATGGACTATGTAAGTAGACCTTAATTGGTTTTAAAACATTCTATTAGAAGTTTTGATTTTAATGACTTAGCACACCAGTTGGGCATAATAAGTTGAATATTTTAAATCAGCTTCTAGAGAGGTAGCGTTCTTTGACTAAAATGTTCACATGGGCAACAAGCCACCCTTGGGGGCCACTTTGCACAACATATCCTTCACCCTTAAACCTATAAATACCACTCCAGTGCTCATACTTTCCCACACCCAATATCCTCGTTATCAATTCTCTTAGCTTCCTCCAAATTTCATTATTTCTTTCAACAACTTACCAACTCTAAATCATCATGGGTGTGTTCACTTATGAAACTGAGTTCACCTCTGTCATCCCCCCACCTAGATTGTTCAAGGCCTTTGTTCTTGATGCTGACAACCTCATCCCAAAGATTGCTCCACAGGCAGTCAAAAGTTCTGAAATCCTTGAAGGAGATGGAGGTGTTGGAACCATCAAGAAGGTTAACCTTGGTGAAGGTTAGTTACCGCCATTGCCTCTAGTGACTTGGTTGTTTACTATGTCTTGAAAGAAGTATCATAATTTTGATAACTATGCATCCTTACATTTTCATTTTACGTACATGCAGGAAGTGAATACAGTTACGTGAAGCACCAAATTGACGGGATTGACAAAGATAACTTTGTGTACAGCTACAGCATGATTGAAGGAGATGCCTTATCTGACAAAATTGAGAAAATCTCTTATGAGACTAAGTTGGTGGCATCTTCTGATGGAGGTTCCATCATCAAGAGCAGGAGCACATACCACACTAAGGGTGATGTCGAGATCAAGGAAGAGCATGTCAAGGCAGGAAAAGAAAGGGCTGCTGGTTTGTTCAAGATCATTGAGACCCACCTTGTGGCCAATCCTGATGCCTACAACTAAGAATCTGTATGATACTACATGATAGAGGCAACAATCATGTGTCCTCCTTTCTCTGTTTATTCAAGTGTGTGGCTTTCATTTTTGTTTTTTCTTTTCTATCAAGCCAGAACAGACTTTGTTTTGTATTTGGAGTTCTGATTAAAGAGTAATGTTGTATTTGATTTCAATCTCAATAAATGAAACAAATATCATTTGATTGTCTTCACAAATTTGGTGTGCCATGTTTTTATTCCATGTCCATCGATCTTCTAAATTTCAGGGCCAACTGAGACAACAATCGGAAAATAAAAGTATTATCTATTAAAGTTAAAACATTCGACCCAAATCAATTTTGAGGGAGTGGATTGGTCCAATATCTTATACATTGAAATGCAAGGCTTAAAATGTCCAAAGTGAGACTGCATTATTAGTTGGATATGAGAGGCAGATTAGCTACTATGGATCAAATTCAGTTATTTGCTCCTAGATCTTATGTTGGGTGTGTGCTATGTAGTTTTTTTGTCCTCCTTTTAATGAGAGTGTCTGTAGGAATGTGTGGGATAGATGTGGTTCTACTTGGTCTGGTGTTTTGACTTCTATGGATCAAATTCAGTTATTTGACTTCTGTTAAAATATAGGCTCACTGCTCACGCTTGTTATTTCTTTTATTCTAGACCAGAGACTTGACTTCCATTCAACAGAGGCTAGCTGCTGGGATTAACGTCAGCCATTAATGTTTAGAGGCTAAAATGCATCTAAATTTCTACTAAATGTATCGATTTAGTGGCAGGGCTTTATATATACAGAGGGGTAATGACATTAGTGTGCTCTGATATACAAAACTTTATAGGTTATTTCTCCAACTTCTGAAGACATTTTTCCAGTAGCACTTTAGGTTTGTTAATCCAGAGTTCCATATATGACAATTCACTGATGAATCAAACCCAGTTTAACCACACAGTGTTGCATATCATCAATAATTCAATATAATAAATCCATGTTAAACCTATCCCCTCCACTCAGTTTTATGTTAGATGCTCTAACTTTCACTTGGAAACTTTTCTTTTCCACTTCGTTGTCTAAGTTGACCATTTACTGAGAAATTTAGAAGACTGATGTAGAATTCATGAAATAAGGAAAGAAACTCAAAAGCGAATACATTGCACACTGAATTTGCAAAGGTTATCAAATGATTTTTGCTTTATTATTGAGATTCAAATCAAATACAACATTACTCTTTGATCATAATAGAAAAGAAAAAGAAAAACAAATTGAAAACCAGGCCAATGACAGAGAAACAAGGACAAAAGAAGATTGTTGCCCCTGGCATGCAATATCATAATTCATAGACAAGTTTAGTTGTAGGCTTCAGGATTGGCCAAAAGGTAGTTCTCGATAACCTTGAACAAACCAGAGGCCCTTTCTTTCCCTGCCTTAACATGCTCTTCCTTGATTTCAACCTCACCTATTGTGTGGTAGTTACTGGTGCTCTTTATGATGGAACCTCCATTAGAAGATGCCACCAATTTAATCTCATAGCATATTTTCTCAATTTTGTCTGATATAGCATCCCCTTCAACCATACTGTAGCTGTAGACAAAGTTGTCTTTGTCAATCCCGTCAATCTTGTGCTTCACATAGCTATACTCACTTCCTGCATGTAAAAATGAAAGTTTAAGGATGGTTGTGAACCTTTTTCTTCTAACTTTTTATCTTTTGCATTGACTGTGACCCCAATAATTTCTAATGTTTTCTCGTTTCAAAATTATGATAGTATACATATTAAACAAGCCAGTCATGGAGATAATGGTGCATATATACTAACCTTCGCCAAGGTTGATCTTCTTGATGGTTCCAACCCCTCCATCACCTTCAACAACTTCTGAGCTTTTAACTGCTTGTGGAGCAATCTTTGGGATGAGGTTGTCAGCATCGATAACAAAGGCCTTGAACAATCTAGGTGGAGGGATGACGGAGGTGAACTCAGTTTCATAAGTGAAGATACCCATGATGGTAATTTAAGAGCTTAGAAAATGATCAAAGAAAGAATGAAAATTGGAAGGATTGGATGATTGGTATAGGTGTTTTGTGATGTGGGAAAATGTGAGCAATGGAGGTGCTATTTATAGATTCAGGCTGATTGGTGTGCAAACTGTTAAGTGTCCCCTGCAGATCAGAGAGTTTGGACAAGTGAATTTTTCAATGAATTAGGATATTATTGAGTTAGCACTTAGCACACCAGTTGTAATATACTAATATTCTGATCATCAAAAAAATCCAAGTGCATTTAATATGATACTACTAGGCATTCAGAATGGTCTGTGGACGTAGACATGTGTTGTAGAACATTCAATTAGAAATTCCAATATTGTTGGCTTAGCACCCCAGTTGGCTATAATAATTTGAATTCTTTTAATCAACCTCTAGAGGTGGCGTTCTTTGACTAAAATATTTATGTATTGAATTGAAAATTATAATTTCCTTTTCACATGGCCAACAATCTTTAAAAAAATTAAAAGCTTGTCCTAACTCCTTTATCCATGGGGGCCACTTTTCACAGCATAGCCTTTACCCTTAAATCTATAAATACCACTTCCAGGCCTCATACTTTCCCACATCCAATATCCTCAATACCAATTCTCTTAGCTTCCTCTACATTTCATTTTTTCCTTCATCAACTTCTTAACTCTAAATCATCATGGGTGTGTTCACTTATGAAACTGAGTTCACCTCTGTCATCCCACCACCAAGATTGTTCAAGGCCTTTGTCCTTGATTCTGACAACCTCATCCCAAAGATTGCCCCACAGGCAGTTAAAAGTGCTGAAATCCTTGAAGGAGATGGAGGTGTTGGAACCATCAAGAAGATCAACCTTGGTGAAGGTAATTTGTTTTAATTAGCACCCTTATCTCCATGACTTGTTTATTTAATATTGGGGTTACATGTTGCACAGTAGGAAAAATGGGGTTAACAATTCTTAAATTTTGATTTTACAGGAAGTGAACACAGCTATGTGAAGCACAAGATTGATGGGCTTGACAAAGATAACTTCGTCTACAGCTACAGTTTGATCGAAGGAGATGCGATATCAGAGTTGATTGAGAAGATCTCTTATGAGATTAAGTTGGTGGCATCTCCCAGTGGAGGTTCCATCATAAAGAGCACCAGCAACTACCACACCAAGGGTGATGTTGAGATCAAAGAAGAGCATGTTAAGGCTGGCAAAGAAAGAGCCTCTGGCTTGTTCAAGGTCATCGAGAACTACCTTTTGGGCAACCCTGATGCCTACAACTAAACTTATCTATGCATCATACTGCATGTTAGGGGCAACAATCATGTGTCCTCTTCTTTCTCTGTTTATTCAAGGGTGTGGTTTTCATTTTTGTAATTTCCTCTGTATCAAGTAAGAGCAGTCTTTGGTTTGCATTTGGAGTTGTGATTAAAGAGTAATGTTGTATTTGATTTCAATCTCAATAAATAAAACAAAAATCATTTGATAATCGTTGCAAATTCGATATGCAGTGTTCTTTTTTTCTTTTCTTTTTTTTTTCAACTTGAACAACAATTTGAAAACAAATGAATATGTAAAGATTTAACCTAAAATTAATTGACAACGAGTAAAGAAGCCCAAAATTGATCAGGACCTTTTGCATCCACACCCGGGTTATCCACACTTGGTCCAGACTAGATCCGACCTACACAGAAATCCTTTATGCCAACCCTATATAGGAATTTTGTCTGGGTGGGAATCTTTTACAAATTAAAAGCTTCTTGTATATAATTGGAATAAAGAATTCCCATATAGAATCTCATCCGAACCAAGTGTGGATGACTCGGGTGTGGATGCGAGAATCATTTCAAAAATTGATATACTAACAGAGTCTGCTGGTGTTGGGTTTAACAGCAGCCATGAATGTTTCTCACTGTGCGTATTGTGCCAAGTTATACAAGTATGTCTTCTCAAACCTATTATGTCCCCCAATTTCTCTTTAATAATTCTTTCCAAACCCAAACCTTAAAAACCCTAACTTCATTCCCAAGTTTCCCAACCACACATTCATCTTCACGAGAAATTATTTTGTATAACCACTATATTGACACGTGGTATAACCAGTTTATTTGTTATAATATGAGTGGATGTTATTAATACTATACCCTACTAATATAAACACATCGTCCAGTAATACCCTTACACGTTGGATTGGTTATACCACGTAGCGGTATATCGGTTATACCCTATAATTTTTCCATCTTCACCCTACACAAAATATTCCTTCCACTCCCAAACCCTTGTTCAATTCCCTTCACTCCCCAAACCACCTACGACGCCTCTGCTCATCCTCAGGAGGTATCCCTGGCCTCTTTCTCTTTCTCTCTCTTTTGTCTTCCACTTTCTGTTTATGTTTCTGCTTTTCTTATTTGTTGACACCGACTCTACTGTTTTCACAAACTTCTTTTATTTTCAGATCTACTAAACGTTGTCCACATTAAATTATTGACGCATTTTAGTCGGGAAATTAAGAGAGTTAAAAGTAATATATATATTTACTTGTAATTATTTTTGAAATTGTTTAGTTTTAAGTAGGGGTGTCGTTTGATACAGTTTTCGGAAACATTTTATTCAAGTTGAAAACTAAAAAATTGAAACTGAAAAATACCCACACAACAAAAAAAATAATTGGTTTAGTTTTACTAAGTACTGGAATAAACTGAATTTTATCGATGTATATATGTGTGTGTATATTCATATAAACATAGGCATTTATATGTATTAAAACTATACGCAAATAATACTATAATACGGACACAGGTAATTCTTTTCTAGCTTACTTTACATTCGTTAGTGCAATATTTTGTAATTTCCTAGCCAAAACCTACGTCATATATTATTGTTAAGTCTAGTCAAGGTTAGTCGTGTGTGATGACATCTACTCAGTAATATCAAGCTGAAATTTAATAGTACAAGCTACAAGTAGTTCAAACTCGTGCAAATTAGGTGGCTGGACACTTTCACATTAATGTTCTTACTTGCTTTTGCCTACTGATTGATTTTTTGTTTTTGGATTTTGATAAAGGTTTTGTGAAAATTTTCTTCCTTATATCATCTATAAATATCAAAGATGAAAATCAAAAACAGTTGTTGAGAAGGATATATAATATAGGAGCCCTAAGTTGTTATATAAATTTAAGTTTCTTACAAATTCGATCAGGTACGCACTAACAAACATGCGCATTTCGCCGAGGCTCGACAATATTTTTTCAACACAGGTAAGTAGTTCCTCCACTGAGCTTTGAGGGTAAATTAATTTTCATCTTATCCCCTCCTAGAGTATAGAATACAAACAAGCACTGAACGGTCGGTGACGTTCTCACTTGAATGGGCATGTTCGTAGTTATATCATATGTATAATATATAGAACGTGTATCTTGTGTTGATTGAGCGGTTGCGTTAGTAGGAAGTCTGCATTTATATATATGGATTTCGGTTTATTATAACTTGTATTAAATATCATATATATGTTCATGTGGCTCTCACTTTTGCACTGAAACACGTCAAGATATTTACAGAAAGATTTTCTCTCTTTTCTTTTAGTAGTCGTACTTCCTAGCTGTTTTGTACTTTCATCGGTTAGTGTAGGATATTTGTTCCCTGTTGAGATCCTTTTAGGCTTCCATACCTTTACATTTATCATATTGATATGGGTTGGTGCTTTCAGGGCCTCAGCAAGAACTGTGATCAAGCCTACGTGGTGTGCAAGTATGTTTACTCTCTAGATCTAGAAATGGTCTACTTGTGACTCTCTAGAAAGGGTTTAGTTGTGAATCACAGTTGTCACTTTTCAATATTCATAGTGGTTTAATATGTCTCGACTGGGTTCCACGATGTTTTTAAATAAAGGGTTTTTGGCTTCAACAAATCTCAATTGTTTGTATTTTGCATTATTTATTATATTTGTTTGATAAACCAAAAATATTGACTTATAACAAAAAATTCAGGCTATCACAAAAAAAGTTTGTTTTGGTTTGGTAAGTCGCATTACCTATTCAAACTGTTCGAATGACACCCTTGCTTTTGAGAAGAATTATAATTGCAGTGGAAACCACGTACCCAACTTACAAAATGTTCAACATGTGGGAAAACAATTCTTGAGACACAAGCTACGGAAGGTAAGGAAGGTAAAGAAATAGTTGCAGGAGAGGAGAGAGTGGGAGGTGCTGTGAAATCGTCACAACAGAGTGATTCTCTTGTTGAGGAAGGGACAAGAGACTTGTCCATATAACAGTGTTAACAGTGATGCAGATTAATTTCATAGTTATTCCCTTCTACCCTATTATGAACACTGTTATATTATGTTGACATTATTAACCAGACAAATTAATAAATCATTCTCAATTGATCTTCCTAGTTACAAATACTTGTGTTGTGTGATACCGATCAAATAGGGTAACAATTATGCTGCCTTTTGGCACAGCTTTAAGTCTTACAAAAACATTTATTCATTCTTTGGCTGAAATGGTGAAAATCTAAATCATTCTTTAAAATGAAGAACAGCCCGTAAGCCTAGCGTATTTAAGAAACAACACTTGCACAATACTGAATACAAGGTCCCGAGCCGTTTTAGGCTTAATTATCTAGGCAATTATTGAATCGTCTTGCCAGCTTATTTGATACCTCTACTCAAATTCACCTTTTTTTTTTGTTCTATCGAAACTATATCTTGAGGGTTACAATGGACTTGCTTTTCCCATTCAAAAGTGGATAACAATGTCACACACAATTGAAACTTGCAAATACTATAAGATAATATTCATTTTAATTATCTATTTATATGATAATACATTGATCAGACAATATAATTAAGACCTCCAAGTACTGCAATCCAAATACTGTTGTGGCCAGACAAAACAAGAGTAATAAAAGAAAACAGAATACCACATCATTAAATGATGACCGGAAGCAGAGTACATGACTCTGTTTAACATGCCATAGTAGCATCAAGCTAGTACACTATTAATTAATTGTAGGCATCAGGATTGGCCAAGAGGTGGTGCTACTTATAAATGGAGGCAGAGGGTCACGGTCTGCAAAGTAACCACCCCCTATAGATCAAATAGTTTAGGCAAATATTATGAGATCCATGATTTTCATTGATTTATTGAAAATACAAAGAAATACACATTGACTCTTCAATCAAAAGCTCCAATAGTACAATTTAGCCAACACTGTATTGGCCGGACACAAAAGGCAAAAGGAAACCAAACAAATGAAAACCACAGCATTATTGATGACACGAGACTGAGTAGAGCATGCATAATTAAACAACACATTACAATATTACGTACACCAGATGGAGAAGTAATATTGTTTAGTTGTAGGCATCATGGTGCTCCAAGAGGTAGCTCTCAATGAGCTTGAAGAGGTGTGAGGCCTTCTCTTTGCCTGCCTTAACATGCTCTTCCTTGATCTCAACATCACCCTTGGCATGGTATTCACTGGTGCTCTTGATGATGGAACCTCCATCGGCAGATGCCACCAACTTGGTCTCGTAACAGATCTTCTCAAGTGAGTCAGAGATACCATCTCCTTCAATCACACTGTACTTGTACACAAAGTTCTCTTTGTCGATTCCATCAATTCTGTGCTTCACATAGCTGTATGTGCTACCTGATCGAACAAATCAATATACACGACCCGACTAATTAATTTACGACCAAAATTTATGTCAACATATTTAACAAGCCATAGAAGAAAGATAGAAATATCATTAAATCAATACTAGTTAGAACTAACCTTCACCGAAAGTAATCTTCTTGATGGTTCCGGCCCCTCCATCTCCTTCAAGGATCTCGGCGCACTTAACTGCCTGTGGTGCGATTTTTGGGATGAGGTTGTCAGCATCAAGGACAAAGGCCTTGAACAACCTAGCAGGGGGGATTACAGAGCTGAACTCGGATTCGTACTTGAAGACACCCATGATGATTATTGTAAGTAAAAGAGTTGAGAAAATGATGAAAGAAATGTGAAATGTGTAGAAAGGAGGTGATTGATCTTAGAATGTTTAATTTTGAGATGAGGAATGTGAGTAATGGAAGTGGTATTTATAGGATTGTTACAGCCTTACAGGGTGTGAAGCTGGAATATTTTAATGCATGTCGATCTCCTTTATGAAAAGGAAATCTACATGAACTATGTATTATTTGAGTCAAAGAAGGTGCTCTAAACGTTTATTCAGAAATATTACTCAACTATCTAATTCAAAACCATTGTGCCAATTGTCTCCATGAGAAATAGGATGTATTGAAATTTTAGGATGTAAACAATTATACAAGAAATTAATAACTAATAATGGCAAATTTTGACTCGTAGCTGCCATTATTGAATGAACTCAAGATTCAAGTCTTGAACCGAAGAAGCTTCAAATTAGGAATTCTAATTTCATAAATCTATTCAAAATCTTTGAATTTTTTTATATTTAATATCAATGATAATGACTTTTTTATTTTTTTGCAAGAAACTTAATTACCACATTTTGAACTACATACCTTGTAGGATCTCTATCTATGATTAATCCTTGGTGAAGTTCTGCCCTGATCTAAAGATTAACTAAACACACCCAATTCTTTTACTTTGGATATAACTTTGATTAAACAATAGATAATTATTGGGGTTAATCATTTACTGCACTACTTGGAATCAAAAGGGTCGGTCTCTAATGCCCAGGTGATCAAACTTTGGAAAAACATGTACTTAATATATTTCTAAGAAGTAAATTAGTCCAAAATTTCACAATATGGTTGTCCGTACCTCACAACTTGTTCTTATAATATTATGTACTTCCAGAACTTCAAATTAGGATAGACTTGACTTGCATTTCAACATGGGCTGCGATGGGTCAACATTCATTGCCCATCACTTTCCTTTGGGTTTTCACATCGATCTCCAAAATGCCTCAAAATGTCCAATTATATGAGAAGTCTTAAGCTGTTATAATCTTATCCAAAACAAAATTAAACTTTTTATGTGTAGCCAATGACCATGTCGGTTGTAAATCTATAATATGTATAGACGACCAAAACAAAATTGAATTATTTTGAGTCCCAATTAATATAACAGAAGGGTACGCCACCCACGTTACTTTGTATGGACAGAAAAACTAAATTATTGTTTTACAAGACAAAATTTCTCTCAACTTGCTTAAATGATTCAATTGTTCACACTATTAATGTATATATTATATAGACTGTAAATCGGTGCAGAGCTCAAGTGGGTTTCAATAGCCAACTAAATTATATTGTTTTGTTTGCTCTGAAGCCTCTGATCATTTTTGTTTATACTATATGGAAAGTTAAGGATAAGCCCTGCCCCATTTAAGGTGAATTGGTGAATAATTCTAGAATTAAAATTTTAAGTGCATACATTTATTATATATGTCTCTTTCACATGTTAGATTATATATGAGAGATAGACCACTATACAGAAAAGTTTGTTTGATCCCCTGTAGCTATTTATCTAGTTTCTACCACTTATGCTCTACTTTGTCTATCATATATGTTGAATCATAGAAATGATCGATTTGTTAAAATGTGAGAGTATATTGTCGCCAAAACCACTCATTGCATGCACATGGCATTTCTAACTTTTATCAAACAATTCAGAAAAAACAATTGAGGTCAGTCCACCTCGTGGATTTAATTGGTTTTTCTTATTCAATTTGCCAAGGTGCTTTCCTTGACCAAAATACAAAATTCCTAGTAGAAAAGTAATGGTTCCCACGTCCTAACAAACATAACCAAATAAAAAAGGGTAGTGGTAGGGAGACTTATTTTTTTATACGATTTAGTCTATCATTTCTCTAATATAGTGTATCATCTCTTTAATAGAGGTGAGACCCGCCAATATAAATGGGCTCACCTCTATTAAAAAAATGATACATTATATATTACAACAAGATGATCTCCTTAGCATTTTTTAATAAAAAATTAAGAACTTTAATTTTGATCCAGGTAGAGACAATTCTTTAATTGTATACAGTCTCCAGCCTCAGGCTCTCAGCCTATAAATAACACAGCTACTCCTCACTTTCTTCCCAACCCAAAATCTCCCATATCGATCATCAATCTATCTCTCAGTTTTCCTTTTCATTATTCATCCTTTTCTCAGTTTCCAAACACTTACATAATCATCATGGGTGTCTTCAAGTACGAATCCGAGTTCAGCTCTGTAATCCCCCCTGCTAGGTTGTTCAAGGCCTTTGTCCTTGATGCTGACAACCTCATCCCAAAAATCGCACCACAGGCAGTTAAGTGCGCCGAGATCCTTGAAGGAGATGGAGGGGCCGGAACCATCAAGAAGATTACTTTCGGTGAAGGTTAGTTCTAACTAGTATTGATTTAATGATATTTCTATCTTTCTTCTATGGCTTGTTAAATATGTTGACATAAATTTTGGTCGTAAATTAATTAGTCGGGTCGTGTATATTGATTTGTTCGATCAGGTAGCACATACAGCTATGTGAAGCACAGAATTGATGGAATCGACAAAGAGAACTTTGTGTACAAGTACAGTGTGATTGAAGGAGATGGTATCTCTGACTCACTTGAGAAGATCTGTTACGAGACCAAGTTGGTGGCATCTGCCGATGGAGGTTCCATCATCAAGAGCACCAGTGAATACCATGCCAAGGGTGATGTTGAGATCAAGGAAGAGCATGTTAAGGCAGGCAAAGAGAAGGCCTCACACCTCTTCAAGCTCATTGAGAGCTACCTCTTGGAGCACCATGATGCCTACAACTAAACAATATTACTTCTCCATCTGGTGTACGTAATATTGTAATGTGTTGTTTAATTATGCATGCTCTACTCAGTCTCGTGTCATCAATAATGCTGTGGTTTTCATTATTTTGGTTAATATCATTTTTCAACTTTAATTTTGTGTACGTCCTGCCAAAACACTGCTTGGCTAGTTGTACTATTGGAGCTTTTAATTGAAGAGTGAATGTTGTATTTCTTTGTATTTTCAATGAATAAAATGAATGGAAATCATGGACTTTATATATTTCCAAGCTTTTTTTATGTAACATTATTATGAGTAATGTTAAAGATAATATGATCATATTGTCTAATCACATTATATTTTTACTACTAGCAGATCATGATAATATTTAATAAATGAATCTGTGAGGCCCTAGGTATTACGTGACATCTTTGCCACATAAAGAATCATATTGTATAATCGATCACTTTATATTTTAACTACCAAAAAATCATGATAATTAATATAATAAATGAATCTTTGAAGCCCTATGTGTTACGGTGTCGTCTTCTCCCTATAAATAATCAGATTAGCTAATCCCATTATATTTTTACTAATAACGGATCATGATAATTAATATAAAAAAAAAATCTTTAGGCCTTGCGTGTTAAGTGTTCTCTTAACCCGGTAAAGGATTATCTAATCACATTGTATTTTAAACAACTAAACGATGATGATAATTAATGTAATAAATGAATCTCTGAGGCCCTACGTGTTACGAGTCGTCTTTACTAGAATCATATTGTTAGTCTTTACTAGAGCAATTTTAAATATTTATACACTTGGTGTATCTCAAATTGTACCTAATGACATTCCAAGTTATGTTTTGACGCTTCCCAAGTCATACCCTAAAGTTTCTCAAGTCGTTCATTTGGGCATTTTCAGTCATTCCTTAAGGCTTCACAAGTCGTTCATTGAAAATTTCAGTTCGTACCTCAAGGGATTTAAAATATTTATACCCTTGGTGCATTTCAAATTGTACTTAGTAACATTCTCAGTCATGTTCAGTCATGTTTTAACGCTTCCCAAATCATACTCTAGAGTTTCTCAAGTCGTTTCTTAAGGCATCTTCAGTCGTTTCTTAAGGCATCTTCAGTCGTTTCTTAAGACATCTTCAGGTCATGTTTTGACATTTTTCAAGTCATACCCTAGAGTTTCTCAAGTCATTTCATAGAGCATCTCCAACCGTTTCTTGAGAACTTCAGTTCGTACCTCGAGATATTTTTAATGTTTATATCATTGGTGCATTTCAAATATTACCAAGTGACATTCCAAGTCATCTTTTGATTCTTCCTAAGTCATACTCTAAAGTTTCTTAAGTCGTTTATTTGTGCATATCCAGTCATTCCTTAGTACATCTCAAGTTGTTGGTTAAAAATTTTAGTTCATAACTAGAGCAATTTTAAAGGTTTATATCCTTGGTGCATTTCAAATTGTACTTAGTGACATTCCAAGTCATCTTTTGACGTTTCCCAAGTCATACCCTAGAGTTTCTCAAGTTGTTCATTTGGGTATTTTCAGTTGTTCCTTTGGGCTTCACAAGTCGTTCGTAGAAAATTTCAGTTCGTACCTCAAGGGATTTTAAATGTTTATACCCTTGGTGCATTTCAAATTGTACCTAGTGACATTCTAAGTCATGTTTTGATGCTTCCTAAGTTATACTCTAGAGTTTCTCAAATCGTTTCTTAAGGCATCTTCAATCTTTCCTCAGGGCACCCTAAGTCGTTTTTTTTTTTTTAATTTCAATTTGTAACTCTAGAGATTTTAAATGTTTATGCTATTGGTCTATTTCAAATTATACTTAGTAACATTTCAAGTCATTACTCAACGCTTCCAAAGTCATTCCTTAAAGTTTCTCTAGTCGTTCATTAGGACATCTCTAGTCGTTCCTTGGGACATCCCTAGTTATTTGTTGAAAATTTCAGTTTATACCTAGAGATATTTTAATAGTTTATCACCTTAGTGCATTTGAAATTGTACTTAGTTGCATTTTAAGTCATGTTTTGACGCTTCTCAAGTCATACCCTAGAGTTTTTCAAGTCGTTCTTTAGATCATCTCAAGTCGTTCATTAAGGCATCCCAAGTTGTTTCTTGAAAATTTCAGTTCGTATCTCGAGGTATTTTAAATCATTATAACCTTAGTGCATTTAAATTGTAACTAATAACATTTCAGGTCATGTTTTGACATTTTTTAAGTCATACCCTAGAATTTCTCGAGTCATTTTTTAGGGCATCTCCAACCGTTTCTTGAGAATTTCAGTTCGTACCTCAAGATATTTTAAATGTTTACATCATCAGTGCATTTCAAATAGTACCAAGTGACATTTCAAATAGTACCAAGTGACATTTCAAGTCATCTTTTGACGCTTCACAAGTGATACTATACAGTTTCTTAAATTATTTATTTGGACATCTACAGTCGTTCCTTAAGACATCTTCAGTTGTTCCTTAAAAATTTTAGTTCGTAACTAGAGCAATTTTAAATGTTTATAGCCTTGGTGCATTTCAAATTATACTTAGTGACATTTCACGTCATCTTTGGACGTTTCCCAAGTTATACCCTAGAGTTTCTCAAGTCGTTCATTTAGGTAGTTCCAGTCATTTCTTAGGGCTTCACAAGTCGTTCGTTGAAAATTTCAGTTCGTATTTCAAGGGATTTTAAATGTTTATATATTTGGTGCATTTCAAATTGTACCTGATGACATTACAAGTCATGTTTTGACGCTTCTCAAGTCATACTCTAGAGTTTCTCAAGTCGTTTCTTAAGGCATCTTCAGTCGTTCCTTAGGGCATCTCAAATCGTTTTTTTTTTTATTATTTCAATTTGTAACTCTAGAGATTTTAAATGTTTATACCCTTGATCTATTTAAAATTATACCTAGTGACATCCTAAGTCATTACTCAACGCTTCCAAAGTCATACCTTAAAGTTTCTCAAGTCGTTCTTTAGGGCATCTCTAGTCATTCATTAAAAATTTCAATTCGTACCTCGAGTTATTTTAATAGTTTATAACTTTAGTGCATTTTAAATTGTATTTAGTAGCATTCCCAAGTCATGTTTTAACGCTTCCCAAGTCATGTTTTAACGCTTCCCAAGTCATACCCTAGAGTTTCTCAAGTTGTTTCTTAGATCATCTCAAGTCGTTCCATAAGGCATCTCAAGTTGTTCCTTGAGAATTTCAGTTCGTACCTCGAGAAATTTTAAATCATTATATCCTCGGTGCATTTTAAATTGTAACTATTAACATTTCAGGTCATGTTTTGACACATTTCAAGTCATACCCTAGAGTTTCTCAAGTCATTCCTAGGGCATCTCCAACCGTTTCTTGAAAACTTCAGTTCGTACCTCAAGATATTTTAAATGTTTACATCATTGGTGTATTTCAAATAGTACCAAGTGACCTTTGAAGTCATCTTTTGACGCTTCTCAAATCATACTCTAGAGTTTCTTAAGTCATTTATTTGGGCATCTTCATACTCCAGTCATTCTTTAGGACATCTCAAGTCGTTCGTTAAAAATTTTAATTCGTAACTAGAACATTTTAAAATGTTTATACCTTTGGTGCATTTCAAATTGTATTTAGTAACATTTCAAGTCATCTTTTGACGTTTCTCAAGTCATATCCTAGAGTTTCTTAAGTCGTTCATTTGGGCATTTCCAGTCGTTCCTTTGGGCTTCAAAAGTCGTTCGTTAAACATTTCAGTTCGTACCTTAAGAGATTTTAAATGTATGTACCCTTAGTGTATTTCAAATTGTACCTAGTGACATTTAAAGTCATATTTTAACGCTTCCCAAGTCATACTCTAGAGTTTATCAAGTCGTTTCTTAGGTCATCTTCAGTCGTTTCTTAGGTCATCTTCAGTCGTTCCTTAGGGCATCCCAAGTCTTTCTTTTTTATTTCAGTTTGTAACTTTAGAAATTTTAAATGTTTATACCATTGGTCTATTTCAAATTATACATAGTGACATCTCAAGTCATTACTCAACGCTTCTAAAGTCATACCTTAAAGTTTCTCAAGTCGTTCATTAGGACATCTCTAGTCGTTCATTAAGGCATCTCTAGTCATTCCTTAGGACATCCCTAGTCATTCGTTGAAAATTTCAGTTCGTACCTTGAGGTATTTTAATAGTTTATAAACTTAGTGCACTTTAAATCGTACTTAGTGGCATTCTAAGTCATGTTTTAACGCTTCTGAAGTCATACCCTAAAGTTTATCAAGTTGTTCCTTAGATCATCTCAAGTCGTTTTTTAAGGCATTCCAAGTTATTCCTTAAGAATTTCAGTTCGTACCTCGAGGTATTTTAAATCATTATATCCTTAGTGCATTTTAAATTGTACCTAGTTACATTTCAAGTCATGTTTTGACGCTTCCCAAGTCATACCACAGAGTTTCTCAAGTCATTCCTTACAACATATCTAGTCATTTTTTAGGGCATTACAAGTCGTTCGTTGAAAATTTCAGTTTGTTACTCAAGAAATTTTAATTGTTTATACCCTTGGTTCATTTCAAATTGTACTTACTGACATCCTAAGTCATGACTCAACGCTTCCAAAGTCATACCTTAGAGTTTCTCAAGTTGTTTTTTAGGGCATCTACAGTCATTCCTTAAGACATCTCAAGTCGTTTGTTGAAAATTTCAGTTCGTATCTCGAGTTATTTTAAATGTTTATACCCTTAGTGCATTTCAAATTGTACTTAGTAACATTCCAAATCAAGTTTTGACGTTTTCGAAGTTATAACCTAGAGTTTCTCAAGTCGTTTCTTAGGGCATCCCAAGTCGTTTATTAATAATTTCAGTTCATACCTCGAGGTATTTTAAATGTTTATACCTTTTGTGTTTTTAAATTGGTACCTAATGACATTTCAAATCATGTTTTGGCGCTTCCTAAGTCATATCCTAGAGTTTCTTAGGGCATCCCAAGTCGTTTCTTAGGCCATCCCAAGTCGTTTATTAATAATTTCAGTTCATACCTCGAGGTATTTTAAATGTTTATACCTTTTGTGTTTTTAAATTGGTACCTAATGACATTTCAAATCATGTTTTGGCGCTTCCTAAGCATNTTGTGTTTTTAAATTGGTACCTAATGACATTTCAAATCATGTTTTGGCGCTTCCTAAGTCATATCCTAGAGTTTCTCAAGTCATTCCTTAGGGCATCTTTTGTCGTTTTTTTGGGCATCGCAAGTTGTTCGTTGAAAATTTTAATTCATAACTCGAGTGATTTTAAATGTTTATACCCTTGGTGCATTTCAAATTGTAACTAGTGATATTTTAAGCCATGTTTTGACGCTTCTCAAGTCATACCCTAGAGTTTCTGAAGTCGTTTCTTTGGGCATCTTAAGTCGTTCCTTAGGGCATCCTAAGTCATTTCATCAGAATTTCAATTCGTACCTCGAGTTATTTTAAATATTTATACCCTTAGTGCATTTCAAGTCGAAATGCACTAAGGGTATAAACAATTAAAATACTTCGAGATACGAACTGAAATTTTCAACGAACGAATAGACATGTCCTAAGAAACAACTAGAAATGCCCTAAGAAACGAATTGAGAAACTTTAAGTTATGACTTTGGAAGTGTTGAGTAATGACTTGGGACGTCACTAAGTATAATTTGAAATAGACCAATGGTATAAACATTTAAAATCTCTAGACTTACAAACTAAAATTTTCAAGAAACAACTTGAGATGCCTTAAAGAATGACTAAAGATGTCCTAAGAAATAACTTGAAAAACTTTAGAGTATGAGTTGGGAAGCGTCAACACATGACTTGGAATGTTACTAAGTACAATTTGAAATGCATGAAGGGTATAAATATTTAAATTTCTTGAGGTACGAACTGAAATTTTCAACGAACGACTTGTGAAGCGCTAAGGAACGACTGAAAATGCCCAAATGAACGACTTGAGAAACTCTAAGTTATGACTTGGGAAATGTCAAAACATGATTTTAAATGTCATAGATTCATTTATTAAATATTATCATGATCCGCTAGTAGTTAAAATATAATGTGATTAGACAATATAATCATATGATCTTTAACATTACTCATAATAATTTTACATAAAAATTCAAAATATAAAGAAACACAACATTCACTCTTCAATTAAAAGCTCCAATAATACAACTAGCCAAGCAGTGTTTTGGCCAGACGCACACAAAATTAAAGTTGAAAAAGGAAACCAAAAAAATGAAAACCACACCATTATTGATGACACGAGACTAAGTAGAGCATGCATAAACAACACATTACAATATTACACCAGATGGAGAAGTAATATTATTTAGTAGTAGGCATCATGGTGCTCCAAGAGGTAGCTCTCAATGAGCTTGAAGAGGTGTGAGGCCTTCTCTTTGCCTGCCTTAACATGTTCTTCCCTAATCTCAACATCACCCTTGGCATGGTATTCACTGGTGCTCTTGATGATGGAACCTCCATCGACAGATGCCACCAACTTGGTCTCATAACAAATTTTCTCAAGTGAGTCAGAGATACCATCTCCTTCAATCACACTGTACTTGTACCTAAAGTTCTCTTTGTTGATTAACAATAAAAGGAAAATTATAATATTACACAAACCTCAACACATTACAATATTACACCAGAGTATTGTTCTATAAATAACAATATAAGTCTTTCTTAAATTAAGACCGGTAGTGATTTATGGTTTTTAATTAAGTTTTTTTATTTTTCTTTTTTGACGGCTTTATGTTAGGTTTTAACTCCAAGATTTTGGGCTCCGCCCAAAATTTCGAAGTTAAAACCTAATATGCAGCCTCTACAAAGTTCATTCTACACCCTAAGAGGAGAAATACCTTTCAAATATGGAGAAATACCCTTCAAATCGAGGAAAAACTTTATTATGAATTAAAAAGATTTTCTTATAAATTTTAAAACACTCCCGGTCTTCATCTAAAACTTGTTTTTCTAATAAACGTAAACCTAATTATCTCTTAATATAATAAACGAATCTCATCTACTACATAGTGCGGTCTGACCGGCTAATATTCCAACATTTGTATACCTGCATGAACATGAATTAGGAGGACTTAGCAATGGGTCAAGTTTTTGTGGGTTCGTGCCATGTTTATGTCGAGTGAAAAATGGCTCAATCTGAATACATCCGATTAAGCTAATGAGTGAAAAAGTGCCAATAGGAATACAACATGAAAATAACGATGAACAAAACACAACTTATTTCACTCGTTAGTACATATTCCCATATTGGATGTTAGTTGACTCGTTTTAACCCTTTTTTTTAATAAAAAAACAAATAAATAAATCAAAAAGCTACTAAATTATAAAAATATCTTTTTTCTTAACTTGTTCAAATGAGTTTTGTGGGTTGATACAAAAATGACTCATTAGCTTAACAAGTGAATAATGGGTCTACACAATTTCAATACAACAGGATGAACCTCAACTCAAAAACTGAATTTTTATGTAAAATCGTGTCGTGTTAACAAGTTGTGTACAGTTTTGTCAAATCTAATCAATAGAGAAAGTATGCCTACTGGAATTCATACCATAACTACAACCATGAGTGCTTAAGCTCATAGACAACTGATTGAAGCCTGCACGAAAAATACATGACCTTCAAATTCAATCAAATTGTACTTGCCTACGGTGCTCCTCGCACACCCTCTCTCTCTCTTGAGAATTGAAGGGCAGTTAGTCTTTTAATGGGCCGGTTCAAGGCCCAGAAGGCCGATCTGACCTCAGTACAGTGTGGGCTTTGTTGAGCTGGGCCCCGACCCACCTCTAAGAAAAGAGTTGCAGGCAAACCCACGTTCCCTGCAGAACGCATCTGAGAGCAGAGATTCGTATAAAATAAGGAAGTCAATCTCTGCTTGCTTTCCATTTCCAGGACACGTTCGTCATTTCTACATATGGAGGGACAACCATCGTAATTTGAGAAGTGATATAAAAACGTAAGCGCTCTCTCTCTAGAACAAGACCACAAGCTCTTCTGGACTCTTCGCTTTCCTTCAAAAACCCCTTTGAGCTTTCCTCTGCTAAACCATAATATACTATCTAAAACATAAATAGCCCAATACGACGCCGCATACTGGTTCTTTTTTCCGGCAATGTCAGGATACAGTGGGGTTTCGATCGGTCGGACTCGGGGCGAGAACCGGTTCTACAACCCGCCCGCGATACGCCAACGCCAGCAGCAGCAGCTGCGACAGAAGCAAGAGCAAGAGAAGCAGAGGGCGTCGGTTTCGGTGGAGTCCGACGACTGTGCCACGTCGCATAGTTCCGGGTCGGGTCGAGGAGCGGTTACCGATGCCACGAATTTGGATCGGTTCCTCGAGTACACCACGCCCGTGGTTCAGGCTCAGTATTTCCCCAAGGTAATTGGAAAATCATAAATTTTTCATTGACAAAACATAGCTTGTTTTCTGGACTTTGAAGCTTTTGTTGGTTTCCGGGAAAAATATAGTTGAATTGGGCTCAAACATTTCAGATAATGAGAACTTGGGAGAGTGAATTTTGTACATTTATGTGGCATTGCTAAAAAATTGTGAAATTTCTGATCTTTATCACTTTAAACACTCCAAATTTAGCTCAATACATTTAATCTGTCTAACTTGAACTGAAATTTTCGAACTTTTAAGAATTATGTTTATTGGATTGTTTTGGATTTGGCGTGCTGCTTATGTAATTGGACATGGGTTTGTTATGTGGTGGCATTTTGTTGTTGATCGAATAGACGAGCGTGAAGGGATGGAGGACTCTTGAGCCAGAGTTGCGTCCCTACTTTGTGCTTGGAGATTTATGGGAATCGTTCAAGGAGTGGAGCGCATACGGGGCGGGTGTCCCTCTTTTGTTAAATGGGAGTGACTCTGTCATTCAGTACTATGTGCCTTACTTGTCTGCCATTCAGCTCTATGTAGACCCATCAAAGCCCTTCACAAGAATAAGGTGAGCAATCAATCAACTCAATCTGTGTTAGTTTTTCTACTTAAGTACTCTGTCATAAATTCATAATTTATTTTTGTAGCTTCTACCTTTATGCAATGTGTTTGTTTCAATGCTGCTGTTCATACTTTAGTGTATCTAGCTTATGAGTTTGGACAAAAATTTCAATTTGTGGGGAACCTCTCGAAGAACTTTGAATTTAGTGAGTGAAGCAGATGGGGTGCAATTTATTATTATTTTTGGTTTCCTTGTACTTGTCTTGAGGTTGTTCAGTATGACCTCATGGTTGATTCACTCTTTAAGACTTGGTTGCCCCAATTATAAGACAGACCTATAAGCTTAGGAAGGTCAAGGTATCTCATGATCTGTCTGATACTTTTCCTGCTATATTCATGTCCTCATTTACTGGCCTTTCACTAATAGCCTAAAAACTGTTTTACGAAATCCACCAATATCTTGAATGAATGGTCAAGATGATTGTAGATACAACTTGGTTGATTGGGTCACATTTTTTCTCCACTTCTAGTTGGCGATTGCAGTATATGAGGATATGAGATGTGTCTTTGTCAAGCTCCGTAGGGCAAATGGCTGTGGTAGTAGGCAGTGGGAAAGATAGATTGTCAAGCTAGGTTCTGAAGGCGAATTATGGAAATGGAATGGGGTTGGTCTAGTCGGCAGGTGCAGATAGCTCCGCTACGAGAGGTGTTGGAGATAGAGCCTTTCTTCGGGTATGATAACCCTACCTCCCTCCTTAGCGGGGAGCTCGGGCTTCGCCCTCTCCCCTTCGAGCAGTCGGACTTGCTCTCCGGGGCCCTCGAGAAGTCGGATGCCTCCTTTCTCTCGGCTGCGGGAATGTCGGATGCCTCCGTTCCCTTGTCCCCTATGTAATGGAGGTAGGTAGGGTTCTCCTACCGCTCCGTGCGGCTCTATCTCCAACACCTCAAGCACCTTGTAGGCTGTTGATTACCAAGATCTTGATATAATGCATGGTGGTGTACTTGGCAGGTGAGTGGTTTATAATGTTACTTTGGGGTAAAGTGAGATGTCTGTGGGTTTTTTTTTTTTTTGGCACGATCTCAACTTGACTTGGCAAGACATTGTATGGAGTTACCTGGTAATAATTAGTATGAAATTATCCTTGGCTTTAGTGAAATATGCCAGTAGTGGAGCCAGAGAATTACCTATTGGAGCTGTGGCTAAAATTATAGAGTGACAGAAACTCAATGCTCATTCAGAGTAGATCAATATTTCGGTTAGTAACTGTTTGTGTACACATAATTTTACATTTGTGTGCATCTTGTTACAGGAGGCCTGGTGATGAGAGTGATGCTGAGTCATCAAGGGATACATGTAGTGATGGCAGCAGTGATTATGGAACAGAAAGAGGATTCAACAGTGTTGTTTATAATGCTTGGAATTCGCAGAACATTACAGATGTAAGTGGCCATGGTTGGAATAGTGCCTTACCAAGAAATAAACCCTTCACTGGTTCCTCGAGTGATGAAAGTGAGATTTGCAACCCTTCAGGTCAGCTCATATTTCAATATTTGGAGCATGATCAACCATTCAGTCGTGAACCTTTGGCTGATAAGGCAAGTCTCGTCCCTCAACACTTAACACATTGAATTTAATCTTTTCCTTTTTTAATTTTGTTGTAACATACGCTCATCACTAGCATCCAACAGATTTCAGTTCTTGCGTCTCAATTTCCAGAGCTGAGGGCATACAGGAGCTGTGATTTATCACCTTCTAGTTGGGTTTCTGTGGCATGGTATGCCTCTTTTTTACTCGTGATATGTACACACAGGATTGATACATATGTGACATAAATCTAAAAGTTGCTGTGTACCTTCTTGATAAAGGTATCCCATATATAGGATACCTACAGGTCCAACATTACAGAGCCTAGATGCCTGCTTCTTGACCTTTCATTCCCTGTCAACTCCCANTCTCCTCTCCCATAGAGTGTATCTCTCTCTCTCTCTCTCTCTCTCTCTCTCTCTCTCTCTCTCTCTCTCTCTCTCTCTCTCTCTCTCTCTCTCTATGTATACATATATATATATCAATTCCTCTCCCTCGACATAACTGGTATATGCCTGCACATTCTTGTTTTGCAAGTCACGTTATGGTTATCATGTTGTCTGGGACAGGTACAAGCACTGATAGGCTCCGTTTCAGTGGTGCACGGAGTAGAGAGGTTCAAAATGCTGATTTCAAGCTCTCATTGCCAACCTTTGGGCTTGCTTTCTACAAGTTCAAGGTTTCCTTTTGGAATCCTAACGGAGTATACGAATGTCAAAAGGCTAATTCTCTGCTGCGAGCAGCTGACAACTGGCTAAGGCTATTGCAAGTTAATCATCCTGATTTTAATTTCTTTGTGTCCCACAGCACGCCAAGGAGGTGAGAAAGAGAGTTATCGCTGGTCAGCTTATAGTTATCGTCCCAATTTACAATGGATATAACCTACTGAAGGAGAACCCTATTCACCAGCCAGTTTTTCTTATGTTATTGGTTGGATAACAGTGTTCGCACTCCTGTCCTTATATTACGTAGATTTGGCTCGTTCATATCTAATGTTACATCAAAGCAGGATTAAGAAAGCGTTGTAATCGTGGCTTTTGTGAGGTGAGGGCTTGTTAGGCCGAAAGAAGAACAGTGATGAAACTATCATTAATAAAGGCCTTTTAATTTGGGGAGTGTGCTTCAGAATGGGCGTCATGTAAATTGGGTCAGGCATTTTGATGTTAACTCTTAGTCAAATTGCGATTGTGCAGTTTAGGGTGATGGTCTCTCAGGAGCAAGTCTGTAGCTGTTGACTTTTTTTTTTATATAACTATTCAGATGATGATGAAAAGTTACACTGATCTTTGTTTATGTATGTATATGATCTTTGGTATGTTTAATTGTACCATGTGTTGATGGTTCAATTAAACATGAAAATGTTCTCTTATGAATATGTATAATGTGAACCTGTGACAAACTAACAGTGAGCATATCCTCGTATGAATGATATGGATGTCTTTGCGTTCATATTTGCTATGGCTGATGGCAGATTGTGTCAAATGGACTTTTGTTGTGCCTGCCTGCTTTACCCAGACTTGTTTTAATTCAAGGATGGCAGTGGGTTAATTTTAGAAGTGATACGTATTATAAAAAGAATAATTTCTTGGATTTCTTTTCAGAAGAGCTGGACTCGTCTTGTTAGCCAGACTCAATTAGCTTATTGTTAGGGAGTAAATCAAAAGGGGTTTCCATAGTGTAATCCTCAGAGCAAAGGCTCTATTATTTGGAAGGAATGCAAGAACTAAGAAGCTTTGGGAGTTGTTTTGCAAAGGAATGGAATTCAATTTTTGCTATCTGCCCCTAAACCTAAAACTAACCTTCAATTAAAAACGAAAGAAAATTTAAAAGCAGGGGGTTGATGGACAGGCCTGCTAGGTGGGCCTTGCCTACATTGTCAACTCTAGGCTAGGCCCAAAATGAAAAGCCAGCATGGGCCCTATTTTGTAGAAGTGAACTACTCACATTAAATTGAAAACTTGTTCCCCCTATTTGAAAGCTATATACCTACACGTTGAAGCGCAATCAATCACCCTAAGAGTATGGTGTTGTCTATGATTATAGCTATAGAAAAACTACTATGCTATTGCAACCCAAATTTTTGCTCCAATGGTACAATGCTATGTTGTAAGTTGTAACTATTCTAAGTTTTTCTGATTTGTGGGACCCGCGATGCAGCAGCCCTCCAATAAGCTTATTGAGTAACAAGTTTAGCATATAGCTATAATAGCTATAGCCTTCCAATTGGAAATGATTTTTCACAAAAATCTCTAAATATAGCAATAGAGATGGCATATAGCATAGCGAAATGTACAAGAAACGAATTTAGTACGGTTTACCATCCAGACAGAGCAACATGGCAAAATGGTTTAAATGCAGAGCCTTAATGCTTCCACATACAATAGGACCAATATTTCCTTGGGGCTGTAAGCCAATAAGCACACTCACATTTGCGATTATGGGAAGTATCCTCTCATATTTCCCCAAAAGAAAAATATAAAAAAATTAATTATATTTTCATATTCCGTTTGATTTTTGTATCCCCCAGGACTTATGATCAGTACAACTATGCACATTTATTCCTTGATAACCTTGTAAAGTTATCAAGAACGTGGAGAAAGGAGGTAAACACCAAATTGGATAAGTAGTTCCATATTTCCATTATCCACATACAGCTCTAAGTACAATACAAATACCTAGTTGTTCTGATCTATAACTATTACCGATTGTTACACATAGAGAACCACTTAGTTCCATTTCCGTGATACTTGGTCTCTGGTCCTAACTTATCAGTGCCATATCCAGTACTCGTGCTTCTAACTCATAAGTCATCAAGAATAGTGGACATCAGTAATCCTTGCACAAACTTACACTTCCGAGCCTTCTCCTCTTGGTCCTTCAATGATAGCGGTGGTTGAGCAGCCTTTCTGTTAGCCATAGACATGAAACAGAAACACATAAATTAAACACATCCATGGTATACACACCAAAACACTACAACTCAATATTAACATTATACATCCATGGTTTGTTTTTCTTGATAAAAAAACAAGATACAGGGATTCACATTTATTGCTCAGACACCAAACAAAAGCACTTGCACCAAAAAGAAATAACTAGTTATGCCAATTGCTCATACCTTTCCAAGGGCTCTTCCTCTGTGCTTTCCTTTACAAAAGGTGCTTCGACTAAAGGACGGGGTTGTGCACTCTCATGTTCGTCAGGTGGGTTATATATAAAAGACGACAACAATGGATCAGGTTCTGTGCTTGAGGAAACGAGGAACGAAGAACCTCCTAGAAGGGCTTGTAAACTTCCTTCTCGCAGCTCTTTCCTCAATATAGAAAATGTTGAATTAGATCCCCTGCGAAATTTCCTCTTGCGCTGAACGTAATTTATAGTCAAGGAACACATAACTCCTTACTCTAGACTTAAGAAGGAAACATGACCAAAATATTAACAAACATGGAAGGGAAAGTTACCCAAGTTTTGATGGAAGATAATGACTATTGTAGAAAAAAAGGGTGACTCATGCAACAGATACATGAAAATATGCTAGAGAGAATCCAAAGTCAAAGGCCACATTTTTAACAAAACAACCAATTCTGGTTATTATACATTTATACCCACATGTTGTCTCACCGCAATAAAAGTTCTCTTTTTCTAAAACACACATTTCAGAACAATCAACATCTTAAACCCCCTAGTGAATTAGAAATGTGAACATATTTTTGCATGAAATTTGGGGAAAAAATGAAGATAAAGGTCTTATTTAGACACACATGATTTCCCGTTACATCGTTGTTTAGATGGCTTTAACCAACTACACCCAATTAAATTGTAAATTAAACTAGCTACCATATTCATCAGATAAAAACTTCATTTTATTATTAATTTGAATATAAGTAATTCAACCACATAGATAGAGATCTTGCTTCTTGCATCATTGAACCAAATCTCGATGGTAATGAGCATGTATGCAAATCATAACCATAACAAGCACAGAAAAATCCAAAATCAAATCAAAACTCAATAAAGGATATTTTTAACAAACTTCCATGTTGCGTGGTAATATGGCTCACAAGATTTGCTCCCACCCTCTTCGCACAAACTGGACAGACCTGGGAAAAGAGAAAGAAAGGAATATTTGAAACAATAACAATAATGGGCAGGTCCATAAACAAGTCAAAAGAAGCATTCTCTATTTTTTACTTGATTAAAAAAGCAACTTATATCTACATTAACAAAGAATGACCCTACTAAACCAGCTCCTAAATAATAGCTCAAACCCATCATTCAATGAGTCACACTCAACAAACAGGGCCAGATACTTGTCTAGAGTTGAGCATACCACACAACATTAAGAAGAAAAGTGCCAATATTGTCTTTCCAAAAAGCTTCAAACATAAGATGATCAATTCTCTTGTCTCACCATCACTTAGCACATGAACCGCATCAAACATCATACAAAACCCATCTCAGTGAAAACCAATCCTTCTATCCACTAATTCGCAACTCAAACCTACTCAAGTAAAGGGAAGTTCTACTCAATGAAACACAGATTTCAAAGAAATATAACCCCTTTGACAACCAGAGCCAAAACCCAGGAAAAAACTAAGAAAGCTGCTAGCATGCCTTTGAATTCCATCACAATACATTTCCACCAGAAACATAATGAAACAACCACAACAAAAATTGTTCCTTTCTAAGCTCAAATTAAAACTAAACATCCACACACACGCAATAACAAAAGGCAAACTTGAAAGCTCGTAGCTTTCCACACTGCCAATAGCAAAGCTAATTGCAATTAATTAAAAAAAGTGCAAAACTTCAAAATTAAATACCCCATTCTTAGCCTCCACCGGATGTTCCTCGTCGATGTGGCAACAAAGCCCAACAACATCGAAATCCTCGGCGCAGAAAGGGCACAAAAACTCGGCCTTCAACTCATCGTCTCCATCAATTTCTTCGTGTCCGAACAGATCTGTAATCAACCACGATGATCAACACCAAACAAAATTCTCATAAGAGAAAAGAAAACAAAAAAGCATTGAGGAGCAGTTTGGGAAAACTGACCAGATCGAGATTGGTACCGCCTTGACGAAGAGGTAGAGAAAATCGAGCTCCACGAATCAGAGTCCATTCTGATACACTGAATTAATTATGGCGATGGTGAAATTCGTAAGCTTGAATCGAATTTTGGTCGGATTTTATAAGCAGAGAGAAACCCTAGAGAAGATTGAAGGAGACGAGAGGAGAAAAAGGGGAGTACTTGTGAGTGTGTGTGAGAGGAAGTGACCAAGAAATTGCGTGAGAGAGAACACAGAGACTCTCTACCGAACTTCCGCAAGGGGTTAACCTCTTTATAGTCCCCGCGTTGACGGAAATACCCGCGCACGTTCCGTTGAATTACGACGGTGCCACCAACTACCAGAGCCATATGATTTTTATACATACAAGGATTTGATTAGACTGTCGTCGTGTCACACTGTCACGTGTGTGTTCTTCACACGTGTGGTGTGGACTCCTGCTTTTTATAGTCTTTTATTTGTTGCCATTTCATCGATGGAGTTTAGTGACTTTGGAGTTTGACGCGTTTTTCAGTCCTCGGCTTCTCACGCCGCACGTGTTGAGTAAACTGTTAAAAGTCCTCGCACGCTTTACAATTAGACCAACAGCAACCCAGTGAAAGTTGAAAGTTGAAATAGTAGTTTAGACTTTTCTTCGTAGGTAAGTAATGCTTCACGAGTAGTCCGCCAACGTGTCATGTTTTTACCGGTTTATGATTCATATTGTGTCGGTGTTTATATTTTGTCAAATACAATTTGTTAGTTTTTTTTTTTTTTTTATTCAGGGAGGGGATCAAATTTGAGTGTACAGTAGTAGACAATTTTTTCAACTAAATTATTCAACAACTACTAATTTGTTAGGTTAACAAATGAAGATACGTAAAATACAAAAATTTAAAAAAAGACACATTTAGTATATAATTTGTTGTTTTTGGGATACTACTAGACTGAGCAATGATAGAGTATGTAAGCTAGTACATAAATGGCTTTTTATATGTACTTTGCTATGTCTCATGGAGATTGAGAGTTTATTGTCCTTAGTGATTATGATTTATGAGAATCATGTTGCATAAACAATCTTTTAATGAATGTGCTACTTATACTCTTCAATATAACACTCATACACTAATACATTCAATTGGAATCTACTACTCTAACGAGTGATTCACCATTCTATATTATAAAACATCAATTGTACTGTACAGATTCTTATATAACATGTTTAGTCTTTTATTCTGATTGTGTTCAATTTAAAACAAAAACAAACATTTGTAATCTATATATCCCTCATGTATAATTTGTTTATATTAATAAACCACATTTATTCATAAAAAGATTCACGGTTGGAACTATTTAAACACTATTTGGGGGACTTCACATGAGAATAGAAGCATCAATATACAGATGCCACATAATTAATTACAAGCAACTGTACAAGCAATAAAACAAAAGTCGAAGTTATGCTATCTCCTCCTAATTTTCTTAATTTGCTTGTTCTTCTTGGAGTTATTCAGATCCGTAGCCTTAAAAGACCTTAGAAAAAGGTCAGTGACATTGAGCTCCATGTCATAAGTCATCCTCTCAAGTACAGATGATAGCAAGTTCACGTCTGACATGGCCCCGTGATCTGTACCCTCTAAAGGGATCCTGTAGTACTTACCAAGTGCCTGAAGTGAAACTGAGATCTTTGGACAAGCCTTTGGTTCTGTCAATAGCATTTGGAAAAGCCTTTGAAACAAGTATACAATTGTGTTTCTTTCTTTTTCTGCATAGCTCTTACCATATAACTTCGCCCACTCTCGTGCTAGAGGGAGGGTGTCCAGGAACAGCCAGTCAGGAGGAATATCAAACGAGTAGCGGTTGAATTCATTGATCAAAAGGGGTACATCAAAAAGGCGTCCATTGTGAGCAGCAAGTAAAACTTGCCCTCCAGACACTAGCCGGCTTTCGATGAAATGGAAAAGGAATGGAATCATCTCCTCCATCCTAAACAAGAAATGCTAACCAGTTATTACAATATTACCTAATACCTATATCATTTTGGTATTACATCAACTAAATTTACCAGAGACTACCAATGTTATTCACTTTACTTGCAGGTTTAGTCATATTCTAATTTCTAAGTACTAAACATATTACATGCAATGGTTGACTTGACTGGAATGTTGTCAAATTTAGTCATATTCTAACTACTAAAAGGAAACAATTAAAGCCCTTCTTATAAGTTATTATTTTGCAGAAGAAATTAAAAGTTCCACTGTTGAAAGAATAACATACCTTGGGACATCTGGATGGTTTGCCATGTTAGTTGTTATACCATGGAATTCGGTATTTGGAACATCTCGTTCAGGGTTTACCAGGGTCTGGAAACAACTGTTCTTGCCTCCAGAGAATCCCGGATTGCCATTTCAACAATTCTCTCTCTTTCTGCAGAGTCCAGTGGTTTCAACATCAAAAACAAAAACTTGTTGTTAAGAAGGCTCCGAATATTTTTTGCCCAAAATCATTGCTTTAGCATCAGAGTATTGTATGCTTCTGAAGCTGTTTAAAGCTCATTTACTTGTGGTGTTTGTTCCGCCCAAAAACTCATGTATGACATTGCTCAATTCACTGCTCTCATTCTCTCTACTTCTTTCTTCAGTTCCACCAATTCTAGGTCGCAAAATGCATGGCTTGTTGGCTCTCCCTTGAGAAGGCTCGGAAGTATTGGATGCAAACAGCTTAAACAAAGAACTAATTCCAAAGAAACATCTTCGTGTCTGAAAGTTTTTTCCCCAAGTTATGCCTAAAGGTGCTAATTGAAGAGAAGGTGACTGAAGTCCAAATTTAGGTACTAGCAAGTTAGAAGAGCACTTGGAGCTTGTCCTCATCTTTCCTCAACAACTGAAAATGAGTTGCATGTCATTTTTGAAATATTACCAAGTGAAAAACCTCGATTTGAATTATAAAAACAAGCAATTGGGAAACACAGAATAAACTGTAGCTATGTCAAAGGGAGTTAGTGACTTAGCACCACAAAAAAACATTCTAGCACAGTCCATAAACTAAAACATTTAATTTAGTTTAAGAAGGGAGAAAGTTCACTGTAAATTCAGAAAATAATTGATCACACGAATGCACATATTGAATAATTCAAGCTTCTACCAAACACCAAAATGCTAAAGGAATCTAGACATTCATCCCAAAACCAATTGGAAAAAAGAACAATAACCCAAACCCTTATAAGCCACTAAACAAGGTTATGATTTTTCAATGTGGGACAACACTCCATATTTTCGCAAGCTCCCGGACATGTAGCGTCACTTTAAGCCAAACACGTGAATAACTCATATTTGGTGACATGGAGCACGTGTGACCACTTGGCCTAACATACGTGAATGAACCTATTCTGATACCATGAAGGAATCTAGGCATTCATCCCAAAATCAATTGACAATGTGAGAAATAGCCCAAACCCTTATAAGCCACTAGGTAAGGTTATACGTTTTCAATGTTGGACAACACTCCACATTCTCACAAATATCAGTACCATGTTTGAGTTACTTAAATCAAGCAACTTGGTACATGATTTCAAAAAGAGTCCGAATAAATCAATCCTGCTAGTCGTCCCAAAGTTCAAACAATAAGTTGCTAGTGAGTTCAAGCATTCTTCATGTGGTTGATTATTTTTGGAAATAATTAAACAGGAACAAATTCAAGAATTCAACTTTCTCAACTAACATTATAGTAGCCATATATGATAAACCAAAGCCACATGGGTCCGTTTGTGTCTAGAATAACACTAAGAAACCAGCAACCAAGCCTGCAAAATGTAATTCCCACTAGTAATACAAAACAAAACCCATCTACCAAGAAAAAGCAATTAAAAAAAAAAGGTAACAAACCCAAAATGCACTAGAATCAAATAAAGAACTTAGAACATTCATGGTAGTTGATACCCAACAAAATACAGTCCAGTAGTCAAGAATGCAGAGTATAAAGAAGTAATACCTGATGGGTAAAAAATGGGAAACTACAACATTTGCAGATTTGCTTGAAGTTGAAAACGGGTATTTGATTATATAGGAACTGGGTCTGGGAGTGGGAAAGGTTCTTTTCTGAACAGTTTTATAAATAATGTGTGGAATGCGCGTTTAACCGTTTTAAGGACTAAGATCTCCATGAGGGATCCGGCTTCTCTCCATGAGTATGATTTCGCTTTGGTCAGGTTCTTCACTCTTCTCTCATGTCTCATGGAACCTTCTAGTCCCAAGCTTAGGGACTTCTGGTTTTCTTAACATGCTGAACTAAAGTTCTGACTGTCACATTTTCTTGGTTAGGCTTGAATTTGGGCCCTTTTTCATTTTCCCCCTGTTGAACCACTATAAAGCAAACCTCATCCACTTTCTGGCCCACAAATAGAGACTGTAATTCAAGCTAATTAAGCCCATCTCCACCCCTGCAGTCTTATCTACTCAATGGGCCTTGCCCATTTGATCAGAGAGAGAGCCCATATGATTGTGAATTTTCTGATGGTCCTTCTTGGAAAGTAGGACTGAAAATCTTGCAGTTGCCTCCTTTTGTTACACCATGTGCAATGTTTTATCCTAGGAAATAAAAAATAAATTACACCATGTGCACACTTGATGTTTAATATCAAGAATGTTGGGGGGAACCCTTATAACCATATAGGCCAGATGGCCTTCAATTCTACAAACTACAATTATAGTGCATTGTGCTGATTCTTCCAACCAAACCATCTACTTTAATCCCATTTTTCAAACCTTCATCTTGCCTCCAAATTATTTTAAACTTAACAACTTTCTAAAATTCTTTAAAAAAATATGGGTGCAATTTAAAAAGATATCTCATTTAATATCCTCAAAAAATAAACAATTACTAATTTAGTGTATGAGAATCATATCTATAATACTTAAAACCGCTATGTTTATTATTTCTCTAACAATTAAGAAGTATATATTATTGGTATTTCAGTTTATGGCTGCAGACTGTGGCTGCAAATTGCATCAGATATATGACAAAGCATATATATATATGTGTGTGTGTGTGGAGTTTCATATCTCAACTGTTTTACTAAACAAAAATGCTCATCAACTTGCATCAATTAAAACCATCTTATAGGAAATGGCCAGCTGATATATCATGATCAACTCCATTTAAACAACTTTGTATCGAAGCATTCCAATCTTCTAGAGTGAGAAAATAAATTTGCTGCGTACAACCCCATTCAAACCAGCATTATTAATTCGCATATATTTATATGATTTCAAGTTGCCAACTTGAGAACTTATGCTTTCCTATTTTTAAGAGCCATTGCTCTTTTTTAAGGAAAAAGGCTTATTAGGGTCCATTCCATTATTAAATATTCGTTTTAAAAACTTAAGTTATTAAGTGAAGAGGCTTAATAGTCTCACAAGTCACAACATATGTATATACAGGAGACTTCAAATAGAATATGTGGAACTAACATTCAAAACATCTTCTGATAGGAGATTTTTTTTAGGTGATTATACATGTGGACAAATAGTCATTTTTTTGAGTAATTTAAAAAATTCTGTGTAATTTTATTAAAATATATTATACTTGATAGTTCTGATATCGTATTAATCATATTCATTCTAAAAATTTGAACTATTTGATGAAGAGGTGTACGGAATATTTATGGCCTTAGAGGGTTATAGCTCATCCAATTTAGAATTAATGTTGAATACCCTAGTGATGATTTCATTGTTGGAAAATCTGATACAAGTTGCAAAGTTGTCCACTTTGTAATCTGATTTCATGGTTGCCCCTATGTCGGTGTATCCTCCAGTCCAGTGAATCAAATCACAAAAGGAGTCAACTTGGAGTTGGATCGATGGAAGTGCTTGGCATGCAATTGCGAGCCTGGCAAAGGTGGTACTGTGTGATTGAGATTGATCATGTGGATATGGATATCCATCCACACAAGTCCAACTGATCTGATGCCATGCCCTTATTAGGGAGGGTCGTATTACTTAATTTTCTTGACAGGTAGTTCCCCAAAGCTTCACTTCAATAATTCCATTTTCTCATTCTTATAAATATTTCATGAACAAGAAATTGGATATCGGAAAGTAGAGCCTAGCCTCCTCTGCCACGTGCTCATCACCTATATATCCTCTCTGTGTTATATAATTGCAAGTCCTAATGTTACCAAAAATGAATTAAACTAGATGGGTCATGAGATGAGACAGCAACCCACTTGTGGCCTTTTACCCCCATCGCCCTTAAATAAAATTGGCTATTTATTGTCTATAAGACTATAAACACTCACACCATATATTTTATCGGAGAATGCTATCTATCTTTTTCTTTCTACCTTATTCTTTGACCTAAGAGTAAAATAAAATGTGACCAAAACTATTTATTAATTTAATTACAGTCATCGATAAGATTTGAACTCATGAATATTTCCTTGCCAAAGAGCAACTGAATGTCATGTACCAATGGTCCAAACCAAATACACATTGACCAATAATTAATTCCAATTGCATAACGTCTGTAGAGCCAATTAGATCTTACCATAGTTTTAATATCAAATTTTACTTATTTTTTATATTAACAGATTGTCAATATGAATAATAAATTATGTTACTTTGTACCTAAATATATAATCCAAGTTCAGGGTTAATTTGACAACCCCTACATATGTACACACACACATATATATAGAGTAGTACTCTAAAGTTAACTGGTTAACTGATTAACAAGTTAATAATTTTGTACTCTAAAGCTAACCATATTTTTGGATCCACCACATAATTAATCTCATAATCTGAACTATCCATTTTTTAGTCCTTACTTCAAAGATCATTATTGTAAAAAATCAACTAAATCAGAAATTATTTAGTCATCTAATTGTAATCAAATAAATAGACGATAATTGTTTTCGATAAAAGCATATAAGTAGTTGTTATTATAATCAAATGACTAAATGACTTCCGATTTTGGAGATTTTTTATAGATGATCTTTGATGCCTACCGCACAATGTAATCTTTGAATCCGAATCGTCCATTTTTTAGGCCCTACTTCAAAGATCATTTGTAAAAAATCTCCAAAATATAGGCTCCTTCTATTGAGGTATACCTCAACTTATTTATTTTGATATATAACCTTATTAGGGCACACACGAGTCGTTTGTGTCGATCCGAACTGTTCACAAGGATCATCTTCATTGATAGATCATCCTTGCAAAAAATTAGTCAAATAAAAAATCATTTGTCTATCTAACTTTGATAAAACAAATGGACGGTTTAATTGAAAATATTTGTTCGTCTATTTATTAGATCAAAATTAGATAGGCACATGATTTCCGATTTGGCTAATTTTTTGCAAGAACGATCTATCAATGGAGATGTAAAAAATGAACGGTTTTAATCGACACAAAACGACTCGTGTAGGCCTTAATAAAGTATACCTCAACATAAATAAGTTGAGGTATATATATATACATGCTCCTTATTATTGAGGTATGATCTTGTTGAGGCCCACACGAGTTGTTTTGTGTCGATACGAATCATTCGCAAGGATCATCTTCATTGAAATATCCTCCTTGCAAAAAATTAGTCAAATCGGAAATCATTTGCCTATCTAACTTTGATCAAACAAATGAACGGTTTCATAGAAAATATTTGATTCGTCCATTTATTTGATCAAAGTTAGATAGGCAAATGATTTTCGATTTGACTAATTTTTTGCATAAATAATCTATCAATGAAGATGTAAAAATTGAACGGTTCGGATTGACACAAAACGACTTATGTGGGCCTCAATATGGTATACCTCAACATAAATAAGTTAAGGTATACATCAATAGAAAGAGCTTCTATATATATATTTTACAATCTATCTCTCTTAACCAGCTTAATTATTATCTCATTGACAATGTCCTCTCCAATCAGCCTCTCTTTCTCTCTCTTAATTCAGATGTCATGCATGTAACAAAAACCATATCCCAACCCAAATTTTATTTCATTACATAATCAATATAATGCTCTCCAATCACCAAATTTATTGAACATATGCTTGATAAGCAAAACAACCCACCAATTATTTAAGTAGTACGGTTTGAGAAATATATGCTTTCATAGACTTTAGAATTTCCCTCTCAAATACTTAAATAGCAATGTCCTTGAATTCAACCTACTCAGATGCAAGTATGCAACTACTTTCTTTTCCATCACAACCGAAATAAATAAATAAATAAAATACTAAACTCTCCTTTAGCCTCCTCTCCTTATTTGTGTTGTAGAAGTGACAGGGACGTGTGATGAGAGGCGCACGTACGTTATAAGTGGGCCCCAAACTCTTTTTTATCACCGAAGCGGTGTGGCGGGGCCCAGGCCCAATCCCTCTTCCCGCGTTGGCCCAGTGGCTCCGTAACGCATTGGCCTTTCCTTTTTGTACAGTCAACGGGGCCCACCAATGCGCTACGGACATCACCACGTGTTCGTCCATTTTCCGGATTCAAGATCGTCCAACACGTCACGTCAACGTTGGGCTTCCACGCTGCTGACGTGGACGGCTTCTAAGTGGGTCTAGTCGAGTCGAGTGGGCCCCTCCTCAAGTCATCTCAATGCTCGTGTCGAGTCGTCTGGGTGGGTCTTGGACTACTAGTTCATTCATCATTGTTGTAGCTAGCTAGCATATATAGCTGGATCTTGCTGTAAATTTGGGATTCAAATTTTGCAATATCTAATTTTTTAAGCAAGTGAATTTTGGGCTTCATTTTACTACGTCATCTTAAAAATGTGTTGAAATATGCCCACTCTAACTTACTTCGTTTAAATTTTTGTTAAAAATAAGAATTTTTGGTCTTTTTAGATTTTTATTGAAAGAAAAAAAAAATGACATTTTACACTTTACTCATTTTTTAGCAATATATAATATTTTTCTATAGATCAATTTTTGCAATCTGAAACAAAAAGTAAAACGTGCCATCAAGAAATATTATATTATGTGGATCATATTCACTTACTAGTAAAAAGTTCACAATGAAGTTCTTTTGACCTAGCTAGATATTTCTATAGCATGATTGAGAATATCAACAATATATCATTCTTTCATTTCCATAACCTTATGAAAGGGAGGGTCTCATCAGATACTTGTCTTTATTGTATATCCAACAATGTCTCACATCAACAACATGCTTGAAAAGTTTACACATATATATATAAATACAAAGAACTCGATATTAAGATTGTATAATTAGTTTAAGTAGTGAGAAAAAATGAAAAAACGAATAGAATTCTGCAACAGATTTTATACACAACTTTTCAAAATACTGAAAAAGAAAAAAAAAGAAAAAAAAGGAGTAATTAGTTTTAAAACATTAAAAACAAAAATACGATTGTTCTCCTTTTTATATGACCTATAGTTTAGGTTGGCCTAACATGATATGAAGATTACTCCTTACTAGGGTACAAGTGGGGATTTTTTCCAACAGTCAAACTAGCTCTTAATTAAAAGTAGTAACAACACCAAAATGGTCTCAAATTCAATGATGTTGGGAAAGGCTTGGCCACAAGTGATTTTGATAGCGATCACATGCAAGTGATGTTAATGCATCAACTAGAGAACATGTGATGGAATGGGTAGGCAGCAAGCTAGAGAGAACAAGACCTTTTTTGTCACAAAAAATGATAATGATTGTTAACAACCCAAAAACAAAAAGGAAAATGATATCAAAGACAGAATTTTCATAATATACACCATCTTGGCAAATCCAAAAATCATAATCTAAGGTTGGCAAAGAGATTGCATGCAATCAAGAATCAAAATTTGAAGCAAATAATTTGAGATCGAATTTGCGCATGGCATGCAGGGTGTGAGGGTGGGTGTCATGTTGCTTGGGAATTGGGATGACATGCATTCATTCATGATTATTCAAGTGGGAATTGGCAAATTAATTACTTAATTAGAAATAAAAGAGAGAAAGGAAAAGTGGGTAAAAACTTAAAAGTTGCTTGGACTTTTTGTCCAGGTTCCATGAGACGCCACGTGGCGGAGCTTCCAATGAACTGAAAGCCACCCAAAGGAGAAGGAGGGCATGCATTGAGAATTGTTTAATGGCGCGCGTGATATCAAGCTCGCGGTTACACATAATATTCCATTTTCCTTAAAAGCATCTCATCTCTGTATTCTCTCTCTCCATATAGAATATATATTCCAACCCCAAAGGCGGACCCATCAAAAGCTAAAACAGGAAACAATAAACAATTATTATTAAATGATTAACTTTAAGGATTTAAATCTGTGGGAAAGCCCAGAGCCCAGAGGCACAGCTAAAGCTACCATAAAAGCAACCACTCACAGTCACACACTTCCATCACTTCATTTTTGTATTTAATTCATTTGCTAGTTTTTCTTGGACTTTGGACCCTCACATTCACGGGGATTCAATTACTGGCCTACTGTGTTTAGCTTAATTAGCTCACATATTAATTAACATGGTTTTCTTTTCTAGAGGGTACGTGAGAAATGAAAAAGCAAGCAAGAGATGTGGACGTGTAGACTTGTAGTTGTGTCTTTATGTGTGTGTGAGACTGTGAGTGTATATATATATTCATGATTTCATAATTCATATCATCGTAATAGAGAAAAGTCTACACATGCAGTACCCTACACAGGGAATATACGGTTGCAGTTTTGCTAAGCTACTTTGGCAAGGTTGTCACAGCTTTTCTTGCACTGGAACTGGGGAACCTAGCAAAAGATAAATCTATTCCTAAGTAACATGCTTATTAGTTGATTAAATAGGGATTAAAGCTACTTTTTTTTTTTTTTCTTTTTGGTTTTGGATTAAAACTTCTAAACACACATGTGTGGAAGGGTAATAGAACAAACATAATTAAGATTTATTATAAACTTAAAACGTTGTGGGAAGAACGCCCTAAATTATAAAACACTTGATTTCGCTTAATACATTTGGTTTATAGGCAATTAATGCACATCTTTAAAACCTACCTTATAACCTTGTACGTACTTAATAAGAAAGCCGATCGATGAATGTGAAGGTTTTACACATTACTAAAAATAATAATTTGTATTTATTCTTTTGTTAGATATTTTAAGTTATTGTATCATTAAATTGTTTAATATGACGCTACACATTGGAATAATAATTAATTTTATTAATGATACATCCAAAATAACATTCCTTATTAATGGTATCAAATTCGTATCTCCTATTTGTGTTTGTGTTTCTATATATTATAAATTCAATAGTTCCTTAATAAAATAAAAAATAAATTTATATGACTTTTAGTGTGAGAATGTGATTCTATTTATAGAATCATAATCCCTAAGTTTGTATATGCATGGCTAAAAGCCTAAAACTGAAACAATAAAATACAAATATAGTAACTTAATGTTACAGGCTCCTTCTGTTGGGATATACAAATATAGTAACTTATTTATGTTGAGATATACCATGTTGGGGCCCACACGAGTCGTTTTGTGTCGATCCGAAGCGTTCAAATTTTACATATCTATAAATAGATCATCCTTGCAAAAAATTAGCCAAATCGGAAGTCATTTGCCTATCTAACTTTGATCAAATAAATAGACAAACCAAATATTTTCGATGAAACCGTCCATTTGTTTTATCAAAATTAGATAGACAAATGATTTCTAATTTGATTAATATTTTGCAATGATAATATATTAATGAAGATAATCCTTGCGAACGGTTTGAATCGATATAAAACGATTCGTGTGAGCCCTAATAAGGTTATACCTTAATATAAATAAGTTGAGGTATACTTCAACAGAAGAATAATGAGCTGCTTAATCTTAATCTTATATATGTTTAATTTTGTTGCCTAATGTATTTTGGTTGGAGTAAAAAATAAGAAAACAAGATAACAAAAGTAGAGCAATGCATGCAAAGGATGAGTGAGTAGGAAGTAGGAAGCAAACAATATAGGCCGAGGAAGCCTTATCCTATGAAGCGGCGCCAAATGACAGGTGTCGAATGGGGGGAAGTGGGTGGGAAGGTAGTAACTGCACTGGTGGGAAAGTAAAAGCTGCTCAGACACCACAACAACCCCAACACAACATAACACAGACACAGAGAACAACAACTCCTTCCTCGACAATCGACACTCGACGGGGACGCAGTCAGCTTTAAAACAAGATATTCAAACTACTCAGTAATTTTTTATTTCATATACGTCCATTCTTATGTATTAAATTTTAATTATCAAATTATTTACGTTATTTTATTTTAGATATTAAATTTTAATTTAAGTATTATTTTAAAAAATATAATTCTACCGAACATTTGGTGTACAATGACGAGCACCCACAAAACTTTTTTTTGTTTTTATAAACTCAATTGTAATTGTCTAATAGTTACAATATTTTTACTGATTTGTTATTTTTTTAGTGTTTGCGAAGCTTAAACTTTAATATTTAGTTGTTAGGTTATAATATTTCATTCCCCAAGCTTAAATTAAAATATTAAATCTTTATAAACTTTGAATTTATATGAATTTCAAACAGACACAACTGTATAACAAACTGAAAAAAAAAAACAACGGAAAACCACTGGCCGCGCTTGGTGTCAAAAACTTAACGTTTCATATAGATTTGTGACATAATCTAAAATATCTTGCTTTAACTTAGCATCTAAACTAAAAAAAATTATTGACTTATTGTTTTACTAAAAAATATTGATATTTGATATTTATTCCTAATTTTCTAATTTCATATATGTTATAATATGTTTATGTTTATTAATATTATCATTTAAAATATGAATTTGTAATTTATCCATATGAAAATATGTGGATAAGTTAAATCACATTATGATGACGATTACATTCAAAAAAACTTCCTAAGTAATTAACTACAATCCATTTTTTTATATCTATTTTGTAAAAAGTTATTGTGTATAATTGTAATATTATGTAACATGCTAACGTAATTTTATCAAAATATTTAAATTATAACACGTAAACAATTTTTAAAAGATATTGGTTAGAATTTAGGATTTAAATTATTATTTTTATGCATAAACACGTCACGTTGTGTTATAATCACATACAATAATTTCTCATAACTTATAAAATTTTATCATCACAAAATTGAAAACATGCTGGCTGTATGTTGACTAAAGGACTCGGGCCCTAATTTCCTTTCCTTTTTATTTATTTACTTTACTTGAAAACAAATTTATTTTGTGGTTTAATTTATTTACTTTTTTTGAATTGTGGGCAATGTAATATAAAATGGCAAGTAGCTGAATTGTTATGACTACCCCACAATATATGGAAGTGGTTGTTACTTTAGCAACATGGTTCAAGTTTGAAGAAATGAATATTATGTTTTTGGTAACATAGCATTAATAATCCGAATACCAAACAAAAATTATCTCCAACTCAATTATATATTTTCATAAAAGGGCTTCTCTTTTTGTATATTTATATATGTGTAAATATGTTAAGGTTGTCTATTTTTCATTTTGTATCCTTAATTTTCTAATGCTAGACTGCTAGTTGACAAAAATTCAGCCCCCTTTATTCCTTCAATCAAATAAATGAAACCAAAAAGTAAAATCCCAATTCATTGTATTGGTACCGTGCGATTTACTATAAATGACCTAAACCAATCAAGCATATGAGTTACCCCAAAAGGCATTGTTTTTCATTTTGTTTTCATTTAAAGCATTGACAAAATAAAAACATATAAACAAAAAAAGAAAGATGCCACAGTTATGGACGTTAATGTATATCAATAATGGGAGGCCTTTATTATTTTTCATCAACTTTTCAAAATTTATTTTTACTCAAATGTAAGACAATTAATTTTGTGAATTTGCTGTCAACAAATTTAAAATTTTGAGAAACTTAGATTAAATGGTTTGACTTTGATTAAGAATTGATTACTGAAGTAGTCAAACCTTAACCTCCTTATTTTCTGTTGATCTAGTAAAAGAGGGTAAACAGATAAAACCCAAAAAAAAAAATTGGTCAAATTAAAAGAAAATGTTGTGAAAATAGTGAGACTGTAAAACCAAAGCAGAGTAACAAGCCACAAATATTGGACAGTAAATATAGGAAGGATGAGGTTAGTTAATTAAGTTAATTTTATATATGAGCTGGATCCACACTTCCAAGACTGACCCACCTCTGAATAAAATATTCAAAATATTAAATATTAATCAAATAATTAACAACTAAATATTCATAAAATAAAACCAAAACACAGACAATTTGAGCTTGAAGCAGAGAGAGAGAGAGACAAGTCCAGCTCTTTCAACTTCAATAGTTCAATCTGAGAATAAATATATATTTTTGCATAAATTTCTCTCTCTCTCTCTCTCTCTCTCTCTCTCTCTCTCTCCTCACCAGAAAATCAAAATCTGTTTCAGTTTGTTACTTAGCTCAGCCTGGTTCTCTGAATTTCGAAGTGGGTATGGATCAAAACCGAAGCTTAAGCATGTAATTCGGTTTATCTGGTTGTGTTTTTTAGCTTCATCTCTCCGTTTTTCTCGTTCCGGGATTTGGGGTTTTTCAGCTATGAATCTGAGTAACGGTAAGGGATCGATGTCAACGGCTAGTTCAAGTGGTGCTTGGAAAGCTGTGGATGTGGTTCCTGACCAGTTTCCTGCGGGTTTACGAGTCTTGGTGGTCGATGATGACCCCACTTGCCTCATGATCTTGGAGAAGATGCTTAGGACTTGTCTCTATGAAGGTACTTTCTTTTTGAGTCTCTTCAATTGTAATTCTCTCTTTCTTCTGGTTTTGCTTCATGAGTTTTCTTGGATACCCTTTTAGAGATTTCATGCTTCTGTTTCAAAGCACATGACTTGTTTTCTTTATGGTTGATTTAATGCAAGTTTTTACCAGTTGGGGTGATCCTTTCTTGTGTTTCTCAAGCTCTTCTTTGGGGATTGAGAACTTGTGGTAGAAAAGGGAATGAAGCCAACCCCTTTAAGATTTGGCCATAGTTTGACATGTTTTGCACTTTCAATTATAATTCTCTATAGATTCAAATCATGGGTTGTGCTAACGTTTATGACTTGTTTTCCATGGTTTGTTGTACTTTGTACAGTATTAATTTTTGTTTTTTCTTTTCAAAAGTTAATCATATTGTTCCAAAGATAAGCTTGAGTTTTGATTTGCGCCTTTGTAGATCCATAACCATGTTTATGTATTTTGTTCTATAGTTTATGTACTCAATTTGTTGAGTAATTGATTTAGTTTGTGTGGGATTGTTCAGTAACCAAATGCAATCGAGCGGAGATCGCACTGTCCCTGCTTCGAGAGAACAAAAACGGATTTGATATTGTCATCAGTGATGTCCACATGCCGGACATGGATGGATTCAAACTCCTGGAGCACATTGGACTGGAGATGGACCTGCCTGTTATCAGTGAGTACCCTGTTTTAATAGTTTCATATGGATTTAACAGCTGTTAACCCATATAGTACATATGAATTTGGAGCTGATATGTGATACATGTAATTCCACAGTGATGTCTGCTGATGATGGAAAAAGTGTTGTTATGAAGGGTGTGACTCACGGAGCTTGTGATTACCTAATCAAACCAGTTCGCATTGAGGCTCTGAAGAACATATGGCAGCATGTAGTTCGGAAGAAAAAGAATGAGTGGAAGGAATTAGAGCAATCCGGAAGTGTGGAAGAAGGAGATCGACAGCCTAAACAATCTGAAGATGCAGATTACTCATCCTCAGCAAATGAAGGGACTTGGAAGAACTCAAAAAAGAGGAAGGATGAGGAAGAAGAGACGGACGAGAGGGATGATACATCCGCATTAAAGAAGCCACGGGTGGTTTGGTCAGTTGAGCTCCATCAACAGTTTGTGGGTGCTGTTAATCAACTAGGCATTGATAGTATGTTTTCTTCCCCATAAATTTCAATTTTATATTTACTAATTGCAACCTAGCCATATATACTGGTCTTTAATACTCTTATTTATGGATACCGGGAATAAGGATCCTTTGAGTGTTGCGCATTTTTCAACAGTATCTGTTTCATTCCCTATTGCAAATATCTTCCTTATGTTATTCAAACTTAATAAAATGATACAGAGGCTGTTCCTAAGAAAATTTTGGAGTTGATGAATGTTCCTGGGCTCACTAGAGAAAATGTTGCTAGCCATCTTCAGGTATGGTATAATTGTGTTTGATATTGAACATTATGAAGTTGGTCTGTATGGTTTGAAGTCAAGAGTTGATGCATACATGCCCTTATTTATTTATTTATTTTTTTCTGCAATATAGTTTTTATGTGACTAAATATATTCCCTATTTGAGAAAAACTCACAATGTCAACTTATGGGACAGAAATATCGGTTGTACCTTAGAAGGTTGAGTGGGGTGTCACAGCACCAAAGTAATTTGAATAACTCATTCATCAATACCCAAGACCCATCTTTTGGAGCAATGTCATCACTCAATGGGCTTGATCTTCAGACGCTAGCTGTCACAGGCCAACTCCCTGCTCAAAGCCTTGCCACACTCCAAGCAGCCGGACTTGGTAGGTCAACAGTAAAATCTGGCATACCTATGCCCCTTGTTGATCAAAGGAACTTATTCAGCTTTGAAAATCCAAAGTTGAGGTTTGCAGAGGGGCAACAGCATATGAGCAGTAGCAAACCAATGAACTTACTTCATGGAATTCCAACAACTATGGAGGCAAAGCAGCTTGCCAACTTGCACCAGTCTGCACAATCTCTTGGGTCTGTGAATATGCAAGTCAATGCCCATGGAGTCCAGAACAACTCTTTACTTATGCAGATGGGTCAACCACAGTCAAGAGGGCAGATCCTGAATGAAACTACTGCAACTCATGTTCCTAGGCATCCATCATCAATGGGGCAGCCAATCATGTCAAATGGGATGGGGAGTGGAGTTTTAGGAAGAAATGGGATTGCTGATAGTGGCAGGGGAGGAGGATACAATCCAGTTCCGCATAACTCTTCAATGCTGAATTTTCCCCTGAACAACACTGCAGAACTGCCAGGCAATAATTTTACTCTTGGAAGTACGCCAGGAATGTCCAACCTCACATCAAAAGGGGCATTTCCAGAAGAGGTTAACTCTGAAATAAAAAGATCTGGTGGATTTGTGCCAAGTTATGATATTTTTAACGAGTTACATCAGCACAAATCCAATGATTGGGACTTACAGAATGTAGGCTTGACCTTTGATGCCTCTCAACATGCAAACTCCATACATGGTAGCTTCGAATCCTCAGTTTTAGTTCATCAAGGGTTTCCCTCTAGCCAAAGGAGTGCACAAGGCAGGAATCCATCGAATGTTGGAAAAGCTTTGTTCTCAATAGGTGAAGGCAATAATCATGGGAATGCACAAAATACGGGTCAACACCTTAACAGTCTTATGGTTGACAATACAGTTAGGATTAAAGCTGAAAGAATTCCTGATGCAACTTCTCAAACTAGCTTCTTTCATGAACAATTTGGCCAGGAGGATCTAATGAGTGCACTTCTGAAACAGGTCAGCTTTTCTGCCTCTATTCTTTTTACCTTCTGTAGATTGTTTTGTACGAGTTCCAATTTATCAATGTTTTTATTTACTCATATCAAATGTCTTCTGTTTTCCAGCAGCAAGAGGGACTTGGACCCACTGAAAATGAGTTTGACTTTGATGGGTATTCCATGGATAATATTCCCGTGTAGAATGTGCTCCCTACAATATTCAATATGATTGCAGCTCTGGTGTATATAATTGCTGCAATAGAAGTCTGTTTCTTCTGCAATCAGAAGGTGGATGTTCAAGTTTATTTCTACTTCAAGAAGCCAGAGTGCGGTATTTCACAAATCATATCTTTCTTTGTGAACAGCATACTTTGCTGGTTTTAGGAGATTAACGACCAGACTGATGGATAATCGAGGTGGATCAATCATATGTCAAAAGATATTTGTTATGCATGACATGCAAAGGCATACATGCAAAGTTTTGAGTGGCTAGCAAGAAGTTCTACTATTTCTGGGGTGCTGGTGAACACGTCCTTGGTTTGGGCGCACATTAAGTATTCAAGAGTAGGTTTTGATAATACGTCTGCAGGCTTTGTAGGAGCCTTTCTAACTCTAATAACACATTAAGTTTGCCTTCTGTTTTCTTCTTATTTTCTTTTTTTTTTTCCCCTCTTCCTTTTCTTTCTTGTTAAAGGAATTGACTTCGATGTACATAAATTTCATTTGATTCCTCAAGACATAAGTCTGGGTATTCTTTTCTGGCTGTTTTCATGTACTTAAATTTCTAGGCATTCTCATTTATGCTTTAATTTTGGTGTAAACCAATTCTTATGTGACCTCTTGTTCTTCATAATGTTTCTCCCATGTTATGTACATGTGTATTGATTACATGGAGTCATGGAGATTCGCCCATTGATGAACAAGCAATTCAATATTAGTCTTATGATTGTATAATTACTTTTTTAACGATGAAAATGAAGGAAATATTAGGGCTGTATGGTATTTTATTCAAATTTTTTTTTTTTTCAAAAACAAAAAAATATGTTTTAGTCAAGAAAATATGTTTGGTAGATTATTTTCAAAAATAATTTTAAAAAAATTAAAAACCATGTCTTTTTTTTTTTTTTTCACTTCTTTTTTACTTAGCTGTCATTATTTTTTAAAGAGTGTTGTTATTTGTATATCTTTTTTTCTTTTTGCATATCCTCATCAATTTATTTTGTGAAATTACTTAATTAACGCAAAAGAAAATTACTTTAAAGGATAACCCACATCATTTGAAAAAAAAAAACTGTTCTTACAAACTTCAAACTCAACACTCCTAAACCACAACTACACACCCCACCCTCAACCTCACCTCCAACCACAACCAAAACACACCCCACCCGTGACCCCACCTCTATCCCAAAATTGCCGACACTCATCTCCCGCCATCAACCCGCCTTCATCGCTGCCATGCATCATCTCTCCACCATAGCCATTGGAAGTTGGAGGCGTGCCCTAACCTAAAATTTTTAAATTTGAATGTAAATTTAATGTTTTATTATCTAATTTTAATTGATTAATCAATTCCAATACCTTTTTCGTCTGTCTGCGATGATTTGGAGTGAGGTTTTTTAGAGTGTAAGAGTGAATTTTCTGGTTATACATTTTCGGATTCACAGGTCGTTCGACACTGGTCTGCTGAATATTTCGGTTTCGTTCGGTAGTAAGTTGTTGAACCTTTCAGTTTCATTCGGTAGTAAGCTGTCAAACGAAACTGAAATGTTCGGTAGACCAATGTCGAACGACTTGCGAAACCCTATAACCCAAACCTGAAATTTTATTCTTGAAATCCAGAAAACCCGTACTCCAAATTATCTATAAAAAAAAAAAGGTCTTTGGATGGATTAACAAATTTAAATTTAATAAAAAAAAAACCTAGATTTGCATATAAATCAAAATAATTTAGCTTAAAGCATAACTATGGGTTGACAAAAATGGCTATGATGTTGTAGTAAAGTGGTGAGACCACCAACGGCGGATTGACAGTGGTAAGTTGAAGGCGACTTCGACGGCTGAATTAACGACAATAGTGACGGCTCCGATGATGATGTTGGTATACAGAGGTGTGTTCTTGGCTAGGATCGGGTGGGCGTGAGGTTGGGGGTGAGGGTGTGTATTGTCTGAAAGGGTTGAGTGAGTGTGTATTTTGAATGGATTGAGTGGGTGTGTAAGAGAAATTTAGTAAGATAAATGAGATTTTAGGTATTTTGATAATGAAAGGGGTGTGTTAAAGATAAATTTTACGTTTTAAAAGACAACAGGAGGTGTGTAGGAGAAAAATGTGTGCAAAAAGAAAAAAAATAGTGTGCAAATAGCAGTTTTTTTTTAAAATTTAAAAATTATTTTCAAATTTCATACTAAATAAGTTTTCAAATTTTAAAAATTGATTTTGAAAACTCATATCTGAAAAAAAAAAAAAAAAACAAAAAAAAACAAAAAAAACTTAATTTTGGAACAAAAATATTTTAATAGGATTAGATTTTTGGCAGCACAAATCAGTAAATCTCCACTATTTCGAGGCATTACAAGGATTTCGGTGATAGTGCCAAATGGGAATAATGCAACCAACACCAATTGGTCGTGGTCCACATTAGTTGAAAAGAACCACAGTAAAAAGCAAAAAGAGGAACAACCCGCAGAATAGAATCATTTCAGTTGAACAAGTGTAAAAGTTGATTTACACATACATTTATAAACAAGTAGAAGGATTCTAATTTAGCATTTACCAGTCCCAGAAAGAAAAGACCAGTTCTACCTGCGAATTTCATCTATAAAGGCACTGCTCGTGTTCAATTTAAAAGAAAATTTTTTGAATTATTTTTTTTATTTTTTTATTTTATAACACTCAGCTCCTGCTCCTCCAGTATTTTGCTGCTTTATCCAAAAGCAAGAGTTTTTCATGACATTATGACAATGTGTAATGGAAAACTGAGTTTAGTATCAGTGCAAGCAGCTTACCCACCTATGAGAACATCGACAAGCAAAGAGAACACACACAAACTCACAGAGCACAGTATTCCTACAGGCACACAAACTAGTTGTCCTAATTTCAGTGACTCCAAAAAGATATTACATTGGATATTAAGAATCGTTCCAACATCTAACAAAGGTATACATATAGTGAAAAAAGAATAAATCCAGGCAACCTAGTTCAATGATGTTTATACAAAATGTAAGAATATTAGCTACATATGAATGCTGTCACACTTGCAATATTTATCATCCCTCATCTATTGCTGCATCAACATGAGCACTACTACGACCATTAGGAGGGATGAAAAAATTGTGGCCGAGCTCTTTCTGTAACCACTACTCGGATATATTGAAGGAAGTGAGCACTCCTCCCCATTAAAGTATACTCTTGTTGGAAACCCATCTCCACCAGCGACATTGATTCCAGGAGTAGTCTTCTTTGTAAATGATATCACTGACTGCTGTTTCCCAGGCACCCTAGGATCCTTCTGTGGGTTGGCTCCATCTGTTTCTGCGACAAGGTAGTTCAATCCTTCAAGACCCTGCATGAATACGGTATTGTTGACACCATTCAATTCCAAGGAAGTTCCGTTGAAAGAGTACATCTTTTCAAAACCAGGGGCTGCTTTATCCAGTTGTACTGCAGCAAACCAATCAGCAAAAGAAGTTTCATCCCAGTTGAAGAGTGTGACCCTTGCACTCCATCCACGAGTGTAGTCTGTATACAAATGCCAGTTAATGCTGACCCCACAGTTATCACCACAAGGCATCGGGTTTGGATCTGGAAGATGATAAAGTTCAGCCCAAGCTTTTGCCTTGACAGTTCGGTTCTCAAACGGAACAAGAAGTGAGTCCGGCGGAAGAAGCATAGCTGGTGCAGTTGTGCTACAAGTTCGCGCTGTATTACTCGGGCACCCACATGCACAAGTTTTGCATGGGATGACAGACTCGTTGTAGTAAGCCGAAAACGAAACACAACATTTAGGGTTTGCTCCCTTGGGCTGTGTAATATTACACACAACCTGCCAGCTGGCTACTGCAGATGAATTCAATGGTAAGCCACTTGCATCAGGGAATTGACTAGGACTCACCCTCACAGGAGGTCCACACTTATAATCAGGGTTGAGTGTGCCATTGATTCCCCAGTTTTGTGGTGGTGTGAGCTGTGACCGATTCAGATCTGGAGGCATTTTAAAGACTTGAATCTGGAATGATGAAATTGATTTGCTCGGATCCATTGATGGTGGCAGGATAGTACCATTTCGGCAACAATTAGGGACCAGACCAAGGATTGTGTCATTGGCCTTTGTTGGAGGCAGGTCAATTATGGTTGGCCTTCTTTTACAATTCAACACAGTGGAGAAGTCTAGATCCGGGTAGTATGTACCTTGTTTGCCGAATATACAGTCAGAAGAATCGACAACAGATGGATAAGCCCCTTTCATTGCAAAGATAAATTCATCTGCCATCCAGTGCCAGCTCAACTTCCAATTATCAAGACGGCCTAGAGAGTTATGGTTGGCGATTGTAACTTGTGCCCAGTAATTTGATTCATATGTTCTGGTCACATCATACATAATTGTAAGATCTCCTTTTTGGCGGGGCAGGAACTCTTCATCTACAGTTATGTTCGTTTTAACTTTTTCGTCTACGGTGCAACAGACTTGCATTTCATTCGTCCCTGGAACAAACATTATCAGAGCAGTGTAAGAGTATGCTCATTAACATGGACAATTAAAAGCCAAAACCAAAAACCAAACTTGCTATAGAATGTATAATATTATGATGGCATCAAGTTACTATCAGCAAATTGGTCTACAGAGAAAAGAATGCACTAAATATGGTTTGTGTACTATATGGAGAAAACATGGAAACCAATGACTCTGACTATGAGCAAAAGCAACTGACCCTTGCAGATATGTTTCAAGTAATTCTCTATTGTAACTATGGCTCCAAGACTAACAAATTGAGGCAAATTGCATAATACGTATACCTATACTAATGAGACTGATACGGTCAACCTCATATTGGAAGTATTTCAAGACTGATATAACTCAGTGACGTTCACTCCCAACTATCTCATTATTTGGACGACCAGAATATAGACATATTCTGGAAGACTTTCTAAAGGAACAGCTCAACAAGAGCCAAACTTGGTCCTTAGTAATTGAATTTTCTGCAAGGAGTCACTTTATTTCAAAAGGGTACATCCTAATTGTAATTTCCATTCATTTCAATTTTCAACCCCAAAAAAATATAGAGTTATTTACACTAAACATTCAAGCAAAATGACTGAAACCCAAAAACATATGAGCAATGAAAAGAATTCCCAACGAACTAAACTCCAAATCAAAGATGATCAAATACCAGCAAACATCCAAAAATGCAAGCACAAATCCACTAAGTACCCAAAACAAAGGCAACCAAAATGATGAGCCAACTCACCTTGAATCTTAGCCGTGGGGCAAACAAACCCATCATTGGCCAAAGAGATATTCGACGGCAAAGGCACCCCAGGTGGGGCCAAACCGAACTGGGTCCCAACCAAATTGACCTGAACCTGCATCTGGGTCAAGTCCCCCGCGGTCTCAATCGCCGTTTTCAGATCGGTCATCGGAAAACCAGCAAAAACGGTGCCGTTTTCGACACTCCCGGGCAAGCTAGTCCCGTCCGCGAGCACAGCATTGGAGGCGGAGACCAAGTACTCGCGGTGCTTGAAGCCCACGAAGACCCTCCAGGACTTGAGGTCGTCGGCGCCGTTGTTGAGCACTGTGAGCACGGACTCGAACCGGTAGGCCTGGTGGGTCGGGTCAGACTTGAGAATGGGCGCGATCCGCGCTCCGGTGGTGTAGGCGTACGATATGAACACGCCGTTGCAGGCATCGGAGGCGGGTGCTGGAGCTGCCGGTGTTTGAGAGACTGACAGCGGCACAGCCCCGAAAATAAGGACAAGATTGAGGGCGAAGATCAAAGGCCGCTTCTTGAAGTTGAAGGCCATGGCTTGAACTTGAACTCACTTTTGGTTTCAAAGTTTGGATTTTGAACTTCAACTCACTTTTGGTTTTTATACGTGCGACTGCTTCTGTGTGTTGTCTGTGTCAGTATATGTGTTTTTTAGAGAGAGAAACGCGTAGAGTTTGTAATTGTATTATGAAATCAAATGTCAAATGATATGCAAAAAACAGCTTGTGGGAGCTGTATTTTTCAAAACATGTTTTTTTTTTTATTAATATTTTTGTGATTGGCGTTGCCGTCTTTGAGTGGTTCAATGAAGGTTCGCTGATTTGGTAATCAGGAAAACAAAAGGGAAGAAATGAAGAAAGTGTTTTTTAAAAACAGTTTTGTGTTTTTGAATGTGAAACGGGAACCCTTCCCCTCTCTCTATATTTGAATCCATTGGATGCAATAATGTCTTTTGCATGGAAAGAGAGTATTGGGTCGGAGATACCAAAACGTTTCTCTCTCTTCCATTGGGCCCAATATTTTGTTCATGGGCTCGGAGTGAAAAGCTGGCCCAATTCGCACAGTCTGACCATGGATAGCCATCCACATGGGCCCAATTTGAAAAGGCCTCTACACCGAACCCTATAGTATGCAAGTTATCCAAACCGACATATTTTCTCTTATAAGTATACATAAATATGTAGGGTTTGAGTTATTGAATTGCAAAATTTTAAATTAAATTAAATAGTCGCTAGATAATCAATGGCTCAAACTTTACATACTTATGTATGCTTATAAGAGAACATCTCTCCAAACCGAAGACATACAAATTTCTCAATGTGATGAAATTTCTTTACATTTTTTAATGTGCATATATTTAAATGGAGAATTTACCTTGATTAAGATTTTTTTATCCAATCAGAAAATGAGTGGTAAAGGTTTTTCTGGTTGCCTAAACAAAATCATAACTTATTAGTTGGTGTAGTTAATTAGTCATGTTACTTTCTTTATAGTTTTAGATCATCCACTAAACTGTGAAGTTTATACTAAATCTATTGCAAATTGGTATATAGGATATGATATGAAATCTTATGTTATAGCGTTTACAAATGTGAAGAGATATAGACACACAGAGAGTGACACATTACATCAAATAGTATGAGAGACGATCCACCTTGAAGTACTTTTAGCACAAAAATGGACATCAATTATTGAACTTTGAACGAGGACAATGATACTGATCATGATTAGGGACAAATCAACCTTCATTAATAGACCTCTGCTTCGACAAGGACAATGATGATCATTATGATATAATGAGAAGCGACCCTAAACACTAATTGCTTTCGATAGGTTATGTCAATACATTTCACATTACTACATTCATTGATGGTTGTGATTTATTACTCGTATGCATGTGATTGCTATCTATCAATGGCTGACAATTATTAATGTATGCATGGAGGATTAATTAACATTAATTAATATCTATCAATCACTTATACAGACATGAAGGATTGACTAACATCAATCAACAATTGTCAATTCTTCATGTACACATGAATGAATGATTATAATCAATCAACACACTGATGCTATGGTGCGGATATATATAGTATGCCGACATACCGATCGAAGACATTTGGATCCAGATAAATTCACCTTATATTTTATAATATAGATTATAAATCCTTAAATTTGTGTGCATATTATGCAACCGTGGCACCATAGAAGGCCTCCAATCAACAAAACAAATGATGCTAACAAAATTCCTATTAATTATAAGAAAAAAAAAAAGGACAAAGAAAACTGAGGTCGCTATACATGCCAATATGCCATGCGAACAAAACGCATTGAAATTCTCCACAGAAAAATCATAAGGGGCCGAGAATTTATATATCCAAATGAACAGTAGTGCCTAAACCCTAAACACAAGTATGTTGTAGATCAGGGTCCCAATTTTTTGTTTGGAGGGATTGATGCCTTATGTGATCCTACTTGAGCAATGTCAAGGTCGATGGGCCAACTAATGGAATAAAAGGGACCAGACCCATATATGTTTGCTTTCTGTCGTTTTTTCAGGAAAAGCAGGTGATTCGGACTTAATTAAACCAGACCCGGCCAATCTATCACTTTCTTTCTTTTTAGGATCAGAAAATTTCATTTTCATACTCTCAAATTAATTAATTACGAAAGCTTTCCGCAATGCAGTTTGAATTTGATCTTTAAATTTATTTTTTGGGTATAAAATAAATATAATCCAGCCATAATAGGTCAGAATATGATCTCCATAATTTTTTGAGATCTAAAAGCTATTCTCAATTTTAAATATAAACTATACCCAAAACCAAATTAAATGATTGGCTCACTAACAAATAAAAACTATTAAATAACCAAATTAAATAGCTGGCCCACCAATAAATAAATGAGTTAAATATTAATATTCTCATATTTGGGCCTGAACATCGGTGATTCACAAAATTTATATTTTTACACTTTTTGATACTCAAAATTGATCTGGGTATTGGGTATTTGAAAATCACCAATGTAGAAGGCATAATGTCTACGTATTATATATTATTAGCTTTTGAGAAGTATGAACAAACCCAGTTCAAGGATTTTGGATTTTACATCTAAGCTAGCGAGCTATGGTTATTCAAAGAACATAGAAAAAGCTAGGTTACATATATCATGATTCAAGACTTTTGAGCCGTGCATGTAGAAGCTCCCTTAGACACCCAGAAAGAAAAAAGAAGCAAAAGATCAGTAAAGTCCAAGATTCTTCCAGTTTTATATTTGGGGCTTTTGGTAACTGATCTCTCTTTTAATTTCAAGTTAATTATATTGAGAGAAAGATTGTACATTAAAAATATAAGGACTTACATAATAATTTATAAAGATTTGAGTTATGCCTCTTATTATCAATTAATTTTGAGATAAATACTTAAATTACTTTGAAACCTCTATAAGAGCAAATCCGAACTAACATATATTCCTTTTCATTTGAATGTTGATTCACCATAGTAAAAAAAAAAAAAAAAAGACTTCAGATCCCATATAGTGTAAGTATTACAAATCATTAATTACCAATGAAACGAAAAGCCATAATTAATTGATTATTTTAGTTTAATATGTTGGGAGAGAAATGAAACGGGAAAAAGGAGGGACACCTTTCAAAGCTCTTTTTGAATAGTCCTTGGCCTAAAAAGAATGATTTGGTAAAGGAGAGGTGCATTATTAGTTGATTGGTCAGCACTCAGCAGATCGTAGTATCCAAATGTGGCCACCGAAACAGCCTGGAAAGGCTCCTGTGGAATGTGGAAGGTGATGTGCTCGTCTCATCATATATCCAACACAGATTACATGGTACAAAATATTCTATGAGCTTCATTAATTATGATAGACCATTGAAAATCATTAATTAACCCCAATTTTGCAGAATTTGAAGTGGGGAACAAATTTCTACTAGCTGGGTTTTGTGAGTCATACCAAGTAATATTACAATTGATTATTAATTGAAACAAGAGTTATTACTTTCGAACTTAAAATCTCAAATAAATAACTTTGATATATATACATATACTATGTTAGTTAATCAATTTTACCCTAAATACTTAAACTATGCACAATCACACTGAGCTATATTTATGTACTATCATTGGAGTTGTCTAAGGAAATGGCTGTTGGGGTTGGCAGAAAATGGGAATTATGATGTTTTTTTTTTTGGTCGAGAATTATGAGGTTCATGTTCAATGTTGATGCCCTCCCTCTACCCATGTCAAAGCTTCAACACGTTTTATTATAATGCATGAGATAGAATCCAGTTCCCCTCTGTTTCTTTTTTTCTGTGCCATATATACATGCATGGGTGAAAACGCATCATTCCTCATAGCCATGTGACACTATGCAATAATATATATGGGCTCTTAAATGCCTAGCTTATGCATGTGTGCCATGTGGCCCATGTTCTGCATACATAATTTATGTACGTGTGTGCCACTTTAGTTAAGCCTCTTCAATCACTCTTTATAAACATAAGAGTCTTAGTTTCGCAAACAACACACTACCGACCACATCGATCAGTGTCATTTTGACATACCAATTACTGATGAGTTTACGACAAAAATCTAAGCTTGTAAGTATGTGAGTAAGTAGATTAAAGACAATAATTAAATCTGCGTACGTATTTTGTCTATTCAAAACATACAAACATTTGAGCCGCTAATAAAGAAACAATTAACAAATAACAAACACGAGTTTTATTAATTTTGTAACCAGGACCAGCGGATCTTTTATTTGATGGCAAGCCAGCTGGGCACATATCCATGGCTTCTTTAACAACTCATTTCTCCCTCACTTTTTTGACGAATTTTTATGAATACCTTTAAGAAAAGTAGAAAACTAATCTGTATTTATTTTATATTTAATGTATAATATTTTTGGCATATAAATTATGCAGGCTTTGCTGTTGATAAACCAAGAGGCCAAGTTGATCGATTCATCCAGTTCAGTATTGGAGTGAATTAACCACAAGAGTCTAACCTGAGTCACCAACAATGACCACGTGGAGGTTGCGTCTTCTTAACGTCTACATCCCCATAATTACAAGCAAATTTTATCCTTCCACGTATGAACACCCCTGTACATTAGTCAAGCTCAACAACCATGACTGTGCACATCATCCTCAAACTTTCACCCTTTTCTTTCACCTTTTTAACCCCATGTATAGATTATGATCGGGGGTTAAATTTTGAAAATATATATTTGCTAAAATTGAGATTTGGTATCCTATTTCCTTGGTTGATTACATTAGTGTAATTACACCCATGTTGAGATATAAATCATATACTTCATATTATGAAGTACATTTACGTTAAGATCAAAGTTACACATAACCAATTAACCACTAGCTTATCCAACTCAACATTACATATATAGTACATTGGGCAATGTGAGCTTTTCCTGACATAAGCATACATATGGATCAACAATTCAACATGCCATATGCAATTGAAGACTTGAAGTAATGTTATACGTCACTTTTCCTAAGCTTAAGCTGAAATTGCGGGAGTTCCATAGCATACCCAAAAAAGCTAATTTCCCCTATGATGCACAAATCTAGCTAGCCAGCTATAGCTTAACCTCAAATTCCTGGCCTAATGTGTTCCATCTCAACTCTCAAGTAATATGAGCACTTTCTGTGAAAGTAAAACGCGTACCGTCGGTGCCCTCTTTTTTCACAACTTTAAGCCTCCCCTCAACACACTTTACACACACTCACTTCACCCTTATTTAACCCACTATTCTTCAAATTCCAAATTCAAAACATGTGGTGTGTATAGCTTCATTGACAAGACACATTGCCACACCACCCTCTTAAACTCTCACTACCTTCCCTAGATACCCTCCTCCACTCCACTCCATACCCACTTGTCAGCCTTCAAATTCAGTAATTCACCACCCCAAAACCCAAAACCTTTAATGCCCACAAAAAAAAAAAGTTTCTTCCTTTTCTTCTTCTTGTTCATTTTTCTGACTACAACTTTCCAAGATCTCTCGTCAATTCACTAGTTTCATTCTTAGCAATGAAAATACCAACGAATCTCCCACTCTTTCTCATGGCAGCTCTACTCATGATCTTAACCAAAACGGTGTCGTTTCCGGCATCAAAGCCGGTAGAGGCCACCTCAAAGTACCAGATCGAATGCACAATGTGCTCAGCCTGCGAAAACCCATGTTACCAAGTCCCATCGCCGCCGCCACCTTCACCTTCACCGCCGCCACCATCACCCCGTACACCATCTTCAACCCCAAACTGTCCACCACCACCATCACCGCCCAGCTCCGGCGGAGGCGGGTCCTACTCCTCTCCGCCGCCGCCGGCCCAGCCCGCATACACTTACTACCCACCACCGCAAGGCGGCGGCGGCGGCGTATATTATGCGCCTCCGACGGGCAAGAACTACCCTGTGCCGCCGCCACCGAACCCTATTGTGCCCTACTTCCCATTTTACTATTATAACCCTCCACCTGGGTCTGTGTCCTCCAGCTCAGTCCAGCTGAGTAGCTACCCATTTGTTTACAGTGTTGTTAGTGTTTCTGTGTTTTCTCTTTTGCGTTGTTTGTTTTGACGGGAAAGAAAAGAACCGGTGGAATCAATAATGAGGCAGACTCACAGATCTACCGAATGAGCAGAGTGATCAGAGAAGGAGAGGAAGCTCTTCAATTCGTCATCTTGCAAACAAGTGAATTAAAGAAGAGAAATGAAAAAACAGAGAGAGTTGGGGACTTGGGAGCTGGCTGGCTTCTTCAGTTCTGTTTGAAAGTTATGAAAATGCCCTTGTGGAACAGAGCTTTGCCTGACAATTAAGCTGGAAGGAATGATTACAGATGTGAAGTAATCCCTCTATCTCTATCTCTCTCTTTTTTCTTATTCTCTGTGATCTGTATCATGTTGTAGCCTGTAAGTTGTTGAATCTGTAATTTTGCTGACAATTCGTACGCATTGTTATTTGGTTTATAATATGATCATGAAAATAAAGTGAAAAAATTTACTGCATTTTTGTTAATTATTAATTGGGTTTGGGTCCCAGAAGAGTTCCTGATCATTCAAACTAATTGACATAAACAATTTTTATATAGAATATAGTTATTGGGGCACAAAACATAGGCTCTTTGGGGGACCCCATAATGCCATAATTGATGGGCGCCTTCCCAAGTGTATAAAGCCAGCTTCCTTCCCTTGTAATGCTATGCACGTTTTGGGCCTTTGGCTGTTTTCTATATATCCTTGTATATATGATAAAGATGACATGCTTTGCTGTAGCCCTTCAGCTTTTGCATGAAATCATTCACTTATTGGTCAAATTTGGCGATGATATGATTCTCTGTTTGCTGGGTAAAGACTAAAAACTTCAGACTAGTTTCACTGCAAAAACTTCCCATTTCCACAGAGAATAGAATTCGTTAGTAAAGTTGTGCCTTTAAAGAGTAGTCCATCGCAGAGAGCTCAAAACAGATGCTTGTTTCATTTTCATGTCATTAAAAACTAATATATACTTAGGACCTCCAAAAGTGCTACAGGCCATTTAGGTCCCTTAAATGGTATGCGAAAGATCTGGAAGATGCTATGTTGTTCTGACACGTACAAGGTCCTCAACTCAGTAAAAGTGGCTAGCTAATAACTTTCGACTCATTCATGACTCACACCAACGTGGCCTTAAATAGTTTCTCATCTCAACCAAAATATGAGGCACCCATTTTCTCTAGTACACACAGGAATAGAATAGAGTTTGACAGAAACTTTGGGCTGGATTTTATGCATCTCTTTTCATTGTGTGTGCTTTGATGAATGAATATATATTGTGGTGGACTACTTACCAATATTCATTATTCATAGTCGTCCTTTCTCATAATTCAGTTCCATGTGCCAAAAGTTGCATCATGCTTGCCTTGCCTGGCCCTCTTTATAACAAAAACAAGAGGAAAGTGCATGCATTCTTCTTTTCTAGCAAAAAATCAACCCATTTTAGACAATAATTCTATGGTGAACTCTTTTAGATCCACCGACCATGTTGGCTGAATTTCTTCCTTTTTTTTTTTTTTTTTTTCCGAGTGAATGAAATTGATAATCCAGAAACAAACGGCTGAAATTTAAAGCGAGTCTGCAAACAAATGTGCCTGATTTCGTGGCTAAAGATAATTAGCTGGATGGCACGTGCACGTATTCTAATGGGTTGGGGGTCCATTCAAGTTGGCATGGCATCCTAGGTACATGCACTCACAAGTCACAAGACAGAGACTTCATTCAATTGAGGATTTATTCATATGACCAAATCTAACACAAGCTCAGTAAAAATAATAATAATAATAATAAATCTAATACAAGTTCGTTTTGGGCCTCTTGATAGTACGTTGTGTTTGTATCTTATTATTTTGTGTTTATGTTAGATATTAATTAATTCAAATTTGACATGTTTAGTTACTTATGTTGAATAACTCAACTCTATCCTAAATAGTTTATAATCGTATTGTGTTTCGAGTTGACACATATATTTTGTGATAAAAAAAATTCAAACATAATTTCTTTTATTTTTAAACTAAAACTATCATTTACGCATCACTTATAAAACAAAACTCTATTCAGTCATGATACTAACAAAACTATAAAAAATTAGCTTTATAATTATATATGACTCATACAATTCATATTAAAAATGAGAAAAGTTACTCATTACTGGTTAAACATGTTTACCGTATTACACATATTTAATTTTAACTTAACTTATTTATTTTTTTATTTAGGTGTCGTGTCGTATTTGTGTTTGTGGACCCTATCTTATTTCGATCAGAGGCGGGGGCCCAAGTTATATCCCACAGGCCCATCATGGAGATATTCAACTTATTAGTCAAGTCCAAGATAATACGGTTTCTGGGCTATGTCTACTTTCAATATTGCAGTCTTGTTTAGTTGGGCTCAACAGTTGGGGATTTGTAAAGCTTTGACTTATATATCATGGATTTCGACCCAAAAAAGAAAAAGACTTATATATCATGGATTGGACCTGAATGGTTTGTTTAGGAACACCATTCCTGGAAAAACAAACACAAACCAAGAAGAGGACTGGCTCCATGAACAACCCAAGCAGATATATGATACATCCTCACCTATGTAGCTCAAGTTTTGCTACTGTATGCTCTTCAAGACTTCCCAATATGAATTCTTTGGTCTGGTGCTTCTGGTCCTTCTGCTTAAGTGTTCAGTAAATTCAATTATAAGAAATCAATACCTCAGTAAATTCATACCATCGTGTAGCTTAGATGAGTATCACACAGCACTAAGATGTGTGGTTTGGGTTGTTTCATGACTTGATACAAAACATAGGTTGATATTTACCAGCAGGTATGTATGTATGATAATACCCAAAACAAAATAAGTGAGCAAGTGACAGTTAATTATCATTACTTGACAAAACTATATATGTTAACTCGATCAAAAATAGGTCGAGTTACTGTAAAGCATAATAACATGATTTTGACCCGAAATACATGTTGAAATGGTTTGAATGAAAGAAAAAAAAAATGTATGGTTTCTTTCTTTTTGGTACCGTATGAATATTTATGGAATGAATCTACTGCCTTTTTATTTTTAGGGAAGGTTTAAAGGAAAGTTGAGAATCCAACTCCTTTTTTGTTATATCTAAAAGTTACAAGGGTATTAGTATGAGGGACTTTTTGAATCGGGAGATGTGAGTTTACTATTCAAATCATTTAACCTGAATGTGTCCAATATATGTAGCACACACAATAACCTACCAAAAGAATATAAGTTTGGGCATTCAACGACCATGCACCATCTACAAAAGTAGTATAAAATAATACTTTTCATATATAAGAGGAAAAACTAAGCAGATTAGAAAAGAGCAATATTGTGTATTGCGCTTAGCTTTAAGGTGACAAATGGGTTCTAACTTTTCAATATATTATTAGTAATGTTTGATGGGTTTAGTCTTGGGCATCCAAGACAGGACATGAGTCACAAAACAAGGAAATAATATAGTTGGTAAACGTTGAGAAATTTTAAGACAAACTCAACAAAACAAAACAAACCGTACCAAGACCAAAAGTTTTATCTATTAACGTGCATGTATTCTAAAGTAAAACTAATTTATAAATTAGTCGCACCAATACTTTTTATAAAATAGATTTTTTCTCACTTTTTCACTTAAAATTTAAATCATCTCATTTTGTCACCCGAATTTTACAATATTATTTTAAAAAGTAAAAACTCATATTTCGTTAACTTATCCAGTAATCCTTTAAAAAAGTTTACATAATGCCTACGTAGAAAGATATTTTAGTTTTTCCTTGTCTTTAGGCATGACTCGAACTGACATTCGTCCAATTGGCTTTCACGTCAGCATTTCTTGCCGAAAGACAAGTGGAAACCAGTTGAACGAGTGTTGGTTCAAATCATGCCGAAAGACAAAAAAAAAACTAAAATACCCCTCCAAGTAGGTGCAATGTCAGTTCTTTTAGTGGATATTAGAAAGTTAATGGAATAGGAGTTTTTGCAACAATATTGTGAAGTTTGAGTGACAAAATGAGAAAATTCAAATTTCAAGTGACAAAATGAGAAAAATTATATCTTATAAAGGTATTAATACGAATAAGCCTATTCATTATGAATTTTTATGCATTCTACGTATATATTCAAGGTTTTCTCTTCAAATCAAATCGTACAATGAATTAATATGGGTAAAGTTGATATCACCAAGGAGGGGCCATAATTAAACACTTGTCATGCTCATATCCCACAGTGAATTGCACACACACGTGCGTAGTACATGCCAGCAGCTTCTGCCTGGTAGTGACGGCCATTGCTAGAGCTTAGAGCTAGCCACCTAGTTTCTAGGGTGAACATAGAGTGGCTCTGGCTCACAGTGTACCCAGTACGCAAACATTGCTTTTAGATCATGTGGGAGGAATTCAAACCTTACGTATATTTTAATCCTAATTTATTACCAAATTCAATCTCATTACTTGAGCTAACAAGTTAAGTAACACAAAAAATATTTATAATATAGTATCTCATGCTATGCGGTCATATTTTTAATTCTTAAATATTGATGGCTTTATATATTTTTTACTAGAATTTTATCCTTAAATTAAAGAGAATGACTACACTGTAAATGTTCTTGGAACAAATATTAGAAGTTATGATTGGCATTACCTTTTCGGAAGAAAAATGATAGACTTTGATTAAGTCCTAGGGTTGTTCATGATACAGTAATCATCATCAATTCTGAAAATGGATGCATGGCAAGTGTTTAATTATTAAATCCAATCAGACTTGTTGCTTTTGTTTTTCACTTTGCCCTAATTAATTTTGTAATTAGATTTTAATGATTGGATTCAAGACTAGTTAGAGATGATTAATATGCCGGGACACTGAATTCTTTGTTCAAGTCATGTTTATACTTCATGCTAAAATCATGAGCTCAATATTTCTCAAAGTCAAATAGAATTTCCTCAACAGTCAACACCGGCTAAAATACTCGCTCTTTTGAATTTCCCTCTATGGACATCATTTAAATGTTGAAAACTGGCAAGGCCAAATTCACTTGAACATTCTCTCCTTTTGTTTATCCCATTTTCACTCTTAAAAACCCAACATAGAAAAACTAATACTACGAAACATAACAAAGCGATGGTTTATTTGCTAATGATTTCTGCAATTAACCTTCTAGCACTATTGTCTTATTCCATTTTCTCAGTTGCCAAACAAAACAAAAAGGAAAACGAAAAAACCTCAACCAATTATAAGCTAGTACAAGAGCCAGATACAAGATTTTTTTTTCCTCCTTTTTTGCGTGGAGGGGTTGGTATATGGTAATGGGCCATAAAAGGAAATTTCAGCAAGGCTGCCTAATTCATTGATCGTGACCAAAAATTCTTTCACACACCACACACATTGAGAGAGAAAGAGAGAGGCCACAATGCACATAGAAGAGAGAAACAACATCCAATTACTAGTAGAATATTATGTCAGCAAAAATAGAACAAGATCTCTTACACTTGCTCAAATTACTCTCCAAAGCCCAAGATTAGTACTAAACAGGAGGCTTAAAAGGGACAGCTACCAAAAATAAAGAACAAAGTAAATTTCACTAATGAAAGAGACAGACAATAGAGGGGGATGAAGGGAAGTTTACACTTCTTAAAAATAGAGGTTAGAATTGCGATTCTCCTAAAAACTATATCTTATTATTTATAATAAGTAATTATTATTAATCCCATAGAGACTAAGCATAGACAGAGCCATATGAAAGAGCCATGAGTAGCACAGCCGCTTGTTCTTCTTCGCCCAACTTCCTCCGCTGCCTCTCCACCGTCGATCTCTGCATCAAAACTTCTCTTCCCAAAGCCAATAGCCTCTGCTTCAACCCATCACCCAGCTGCTTGCTTTTCTTGCCCTTCCTATCCTCTGAGCCTCCTTTGTTCAACCCCAAAATAGCCCTCCTTTTCTTCCTGCTTCTGATCCCGCACGCATTGCATAGAGACTGCAAAACACAACAACAAAAATTAAAAATCAGATCAAAACCCACTTAGACAGTTTTGAAAAAAAGATAAGGGCTTTGGGGAGCTGAAATATTACCTTAGGCCCTGCTGGACCTCCACGCCATAGAGGGGTCTTGGAGGTTCCACAGTCAGCACAGGTCTTCTTGTGGCCTTCTTCGGATGATGAAGCCCCATTTGGGTTTTTGATATTCATGTCTTCGGACTCTGATCCCTGCACCACATCACAAAAAAACGATCCGATCAGCAACTAGTTGGATCAAAATAAAAAACAGAGATCAAGGAAGCAAAGGTCTGAATCTGATCACTCACTTTATCACTCGGATCCATCATTACTATCAGCTATTTGGAAGATCTGAGACAAACCCAGAAGAGAAAACACCGAAAATAAAACTGGGTATTCACTTATTTGACCAATTAGCTCGAGCTGAACTAGGGGTGGCTGCGTTACTCAGAAAACCTTAGCTATAAAAACAGAGCAATCAGAGAGAAATAGATCGGTTGGGTTTGTGGGAAAGATTTAAAGAAGCGATTAGACACAAATCAGAGTGAGATAACAAAGAGAGTAACAGATATCTCCCCTGAAAAGAAAGATTTTGTGAGAGAATGAAGCAATGGAGCTTGTGTCGATTGAGATGATGAGCCTAAATATGAAAATAAACCGACAAGCGGTGAGAGAGGGAAGAGAGAGTGTCTGTAACTGTGAATGTGTGTGAGCAGCACAGTACTGTGGCTGCGAAGAGAGAAAGAAGCAAAATGAGGAATCAAACCGACACACACGCACCAGCCGCAGCAGATCTAAAAATTTGCCTCCTTATATAAATGGGACGCGAAACCCTAGCCCTGGTTCTAGTGAAATGTCGAAAGTACCCTCCATTCCCAATACATACATTTTGATCCAACAGAGCCAACCCCGCCAAAAGGTTGGTGAAATGAACAAAAAGGGCGCCATGTATCTGAATGGGTGGGTGGGGCTTTGTTTTCTTTACAAATTCAATTTGATTCGGATTTTAGTAATATTTTTAATTATTGATGGGTAATTGGTTATGGGTAATGAACGAGAGAAAGCTAAAAAGGAAAGACAGGAATGGATGAGGTGGTGGTTTTGGTCAGAGATTGTCACTTGTGCACCGTTTGATAGGTCAAACCCCTTGGCACCACTTTTGGGGCTCAACATGTTTTGCATTGGCGGCAAAACCAAAACCAAAATCAACTTCTATTTGTCTATTATCCAATATTTAGGTCTTTTAATAGGCTATTCATGCCCTTTATTAAAAAAGAAAAATAGAAGATAAGGTTTTTTTTTTTTTTTTTTGGCCAAGAAAATAGAAGATAAGGTTAATCATTCGCATTGCACAAATAAGTAACCTACCTAGTGGAGCCCGGTTTAAGGATAGGCAAATGAGGTAACCGGCTCCATCCATAATTTTTTTTTTTGTAATTGCGCAATTAATTAACTTATTTAGTAAAGCCGGTCTTAAGGGTAGACAAATGAAGTAATCCACTCGATTCCAAAATTGTATATTGAATTGCGCAACTAATTAACCTACCTAGCAAAGCCGATCTTAATGGTATGCAAATGAAGTAATTGGCTTGGTCCCTAAATTTTATATAATTGTGCCACTAATTAACCTATCTAGCAGAGCCGATCTTAAGGGTAGGCAAATAAGGTAACCGATTCAGTCCTCAAATTTTGTAGACTCCTTATATATTATTATTATTTTTGTGAGTATTTACCATACAAATTTGAAGTATTGAAACCTAAATTTGGAGTGCTAATAATATTATATTTCTACAATTAGAAGCATTTTAACTTTTCAATATACAACATCACAATATGATTATATGACTTGAATCAATATGAAATCAAAATTTGAGTAAGTTATTATTTAACAATCACATGAATATGAGACCATCTATTAACACAAGTAATACTCCAATAAGTTAATGTCAAGTACAAGTAACTTAATTTTGTACTAGTAGAAAAATTTCTCTTTGTTTTGCTAATATTTGAATCTGGCGAGACCTCAATTTGACGAGAAAATTTATTGTCCTTACCAAGTGATCTATTTTCGAACTTATAAGGGAAGATTTATTAAAATCTTCAATGTTTGTTTATATAGAAACCAAATGAAAATAATCATATATTTGGATTCAGTGTATCAAATATTGTATGGAGTCAATGATTACCAATTATTTCAATGTATCAACCAAAATTCATGATTACCTATTTATTGAGGATCCTTTCCTTTTTCACTCTTCCTCAATAATTTCTTTCATTAATTTAAAATTCAAATCTATAGTCTATGTTGAATCCAAAGTGTCATATAATGGATTTATATTTCTACTATCTCTATCTCTCTAATAACATGATGACTGATAAAGACAATGAATGGATACACCCATAATAGGTCAATTTTTCTTGTTCATACCATTCAAATCCATTTAAATATGAGTGCTGCTATTTGCACATCGTTTTTTTTTTTTTGCACACTTTTTTTNAAAATTAATGCTAATAAAAATTTGTAGCCACAAATTTAAAAAATAAGTAAAAAAACATTTTAGTTTTACCAAATAAATAAGTGAAATACACTTTCAGCATCATGTCCATTTTATTAATTATACACAGTCACAGCACTTTTACATTAACATTTACCAAACACTTTGATATTGTTTTTTGCATTCACAGTACTTTTGAAAACATGGTTTACCAAACACTCAACTGCTTTACTTTACAGCTAACTTTATTTCACAGCTATTTTACTTCACAGCTGTTTTTTCTCACAGCAATACCAAACTAGCCCTCACTCCGACCACCTATTTCCCTCCCTTTCCGTCTCTCTCTAGCTCCGACGACAACCCCGGCCCACCCCACCCCTATTTCTCCCTCACCGAACACCTCCCTCCCTCCCTTTCTGCAGCCCTTCCTCCCCCTCCTTTTTCTATCTCCTTCCTCCTTGCCTTTCTCCATTTCTTTGTCTCCTTCCCTCTTCGCTGCACCACACATCTCTTCCCTCTCTCTCTCTCTCTCTATCTCTCTTATTCCTTCTCTCCTCCCTCCATTTCTCTGTCGCTGCAGCTGGTTCAGTAGATAGCCACCAAACGAAACTAATGGTTTTGGTAGATGATTGCCGAACGAACTCACTGGTTTCAGCGAATGGCTTCCAAACGAACCCATCGGTTTCAGCGGAAGACTGTCGAACTGCATGCGAAGCTCATCTTCTTGGCTGACATGGTGGCGTGGTCGTGTGTGAGCTAGGCAAAGCTGGTCGGGCGAGAGCTCATTTGCGTTGGCGGTGTGGTTGGGCGTTAAGGCTTCTTGGATGTGCAAGCTTGGCATGGTGGTGCATGATGGTGCGCGCGGGGAGAGTGGTGTTGTGGGGAGAAGAGAGAGGAGGAGAGGGTGTAGAGAAAAAGAGAGAGAGAAAGAGAGGAGAGTGGTGCGGGGAGGGTGTAGTGTTGCGTGCAGTAGTGGTTGCACGCCATTCAAAGAAGAGGAGAAAGAGAGAGGGAAATGAAGGTGGTTCTGCGCGCTATGCAGAGAAGAGGAGAGAGAGTGAGAAGGTTGGGAGGGTGTGTGTTGACAGAGAAAATGATAATGGGAAAGAGAGAGAGGGGTGTGTTTGGTTTTTTCTCTTTGATTTATTTTTTAAGTGAGGTGTGCAAAAAGAAAAAAAAAGTGTGTAAATAGCCGCATTCTTAAATATAATTATCTTATTCCACTGTTCGGCGCATAAATAGACTTTTCATATGTAAATAAAATAAAAATAGTTAATAAAAATATCAAAATGGTAAAGAGATAGAAATGTTATTGCTAGAGGTGGTATTTTTTTTATTTTTTTTTCTCCATTTTACGCTCTTAAATAAATTTGTTTTGATTTTATAGTTCTTTTGAGGCCAAATGATCAATTTCGTTCTTCTATTTTGGACACTAATTTTAATGTCGTCCCTTTACTTTCAACTTTAACATAGTTTGAGCCATTTGCAATTCAGTTACAAAATTCATTTTATGTCAAATTTGTTGATATAACAATCTTGTTTCGCAAGTGTACAAGGGCCAAAATAGCCCTTATATATGTGTTCATTTTCACGATCCCAACTTAATTTGTTACATCTCACAGGCTGGGTAGTTGCCTTGTACACTTGCGACACATGATTGTTGTGTCAATAAGTTTGACAAAACTGGACTTTTATTCTTGAATTGCAAATGAACCGAACTGCAGAGATATGATTGATGAAAATAAAACTGTTGTTTAAATCAATAAATGTATTCTTCTTTTTTCTTGTTAAAAAGAAAAAGGTAGAAGATTTTGATCTTATCAAGATGAGTCAAAGTACAACTGCACAACGAAACGAAAACTAGAAGGAAAAAAAAACAAATGAGAGAAGGTTGTATATATCCAGAAGTAGAACTCTAAAGGATGACCACTACTGAACAAAGGCGGCGAGTGGCATTCCATAACCCAAGTAGCTCTCTCAAAACCACATCTGAAAGATTAGGTTATCCTCCTCTTATTTAACACATATAATCACCCAACTTCTACTTCTTTGTTTGAAAACAAGAAAAATTAAGCTACCATAATTAAAAGAAAATTTAATTTAATAAACTTTTCTTTAACATGGATAGTTGATGTAGTATCACTAACAAAGAAGAAGGAGATTTGGGACATCAAAGTTTAGGACTAATCATCTTCTTAGTTAGTGATGCTACATCGACTATTTATGTTATAAGGAAGTTTTACTAAAGAATGAACCTATTTATATGAATCTCATTTTTATTAAAGAGATTAAGAGAAAACATGCAATTATAGATTGAGTTGGTACAAATAGCAGTATTCGAACTGAATGCGGTAATCGAAAGAAAGAAGGAATTAAAACATGCAATGAGATGAGCGTGAGTGAAGAAAAAACTAAAGAGAGGCTTAGCCATTAGCTAGGCATGTGGGGGAGGGGGGGATAGAATCATAGAATAGAAGAGACAAAAATTTGCCAGGTAGTAAAGGAAAATGAAAGCTCATGGGGCACCTTTGTTGGACAGATGGTATTAATGGACCACAAGGTCTTTTTTACTTTCAACTTTCATCCATTTGTTATTTGTTTCAACGTGTTATTGTTGCCAATTAACCGTGCGTAAAACAAGCATGCATATATTACATAAAGGGGTTTCCTCTAGTCTAATGTAAAATACTAATACGAGATGTGATAGAATGTTGGAATATTAAAGAACCAAGATTTGAATGTTGAACATTTGAATCCTGTTTAATTCACTTAGCATTTTGATTCTACAACTTGCATCCTGCATTAGAGAATTCTTATAGCGGCGTTAGAAAATGGGTATGGGTGCCCAATTTGGAAATTTCAATGATGTTAATATCATTGTTGTTGGTGTTGGGCTACAAGATTTGATCACTTCACTTGTAACTCTCCCTCACATGGAGGGACAGTGTGACAGTCACACTCCCCACCATGCCATATTTACCCTTGAGAGAAATTCACAGACGTTTAATTGAAAACTGAGCCTAGTGGCAAATGGCAAATGGCAAATGGCAAGCTCTCTCTCCCTCTTTGTTTCTCTGATGCAAATTGGAAAAAGTTGGGGCTCTGGCCATGCACTGAAATGGGCACATATCACATGTGTACAAAACATGGAGACCATGAAATGAAATCGCTGCAAATATCTTTTTGCTGCTCAAAAAATGTCAAACATCGTTTTCCTAGCTACGCTGGATTTTCTCTGCACTTAACTCCCTTATTATTTTTATGTGAAAACCGAGTTCTTCACCATTTTCATTCTTTTTATCTCATTTATGAATTATTTCATTTTCATCAATGATGAAAATATCAGTGATTTATGGAAATATTTACGGATATATTAATTTCGCTTGATTTCGGTGGAAATATAAAAGAGTCAGATTTTATCGTTTGTTAGTTGATTGTTGACAATTAAAATTAATAGATGAGTTTTGATCTAATTAAGGCTGAATTTTGGAGAGATTCGAGATTCAAAATCCCAAATCCTAGATCCTAAATTTGGAGCCAAGACCATGGACTCTAGACCCACAACGTTGGACCACGGACCCAAATTTTTTGTCATATAATTTATATTTGATTCCATTACAATGATGCGCAATATAATGAAATAGATTTTTCATTCCATTCCTTATTCTCATCTCTAATCAAATAACGAAATGATTTCATTCTCATTCATATCCCATTACATTTCACCAAGCAAACACCTCCTGACAAAGAGCAGCTTTGGCAAAGAGAGTAGTTAAGGCAACTCAACAATCATGAATGTTCAGAACGAGAAAAAACAGTACTGATATCGGGGAGCAATAAGGACATACCAGGAGTACAAAGTCCCATTAAGTAAAGATGTTTTAACTTTAAGACCCAAATTAAATTATTATTTTTGGTTAATGGTGATCCTCCATTAAAAATACTAATTTAAACAATCAATCTAGTCCGTAACTAAATGAAACCACATCAACTTGAATAAGATTGGCTAGCTTTTAATTTTATGAAAACTATGATTTGATGTTCGAATTCAATTTTAAACACACCTAAGAAAACAACCATCCATTAATATTCTTTGTTGGGTCATTGACATTCGATATTCAATATTCATTCACTATACAAGAAAAATGCCACTAATAATCCTCCTTTAAATAAAAGTACTATTTACACGGGTTCTTTTAAATGTTGAGCAACAACTACAAATAACCATTTCAGTTCCTGTTGACAAACAAATTCCAAATGACCACTTAAATTCAGCTGAAATTTTTAACAAAGCTCCGGACGTATAAAAGATACTCGGAATAAAAAATATAATACAATAATCACAAGGTAATTACCAAAACAACACTGATTCTTTTCTTTGCAATACACCAGAGAATGAGTTTTCCAAATTTTATACACTCAACAAGGCAAAACAAATCCCCGACTCTTCAGAAAAATACTCATACAGACTACGACTCCAAATTATAAAACATCGAACCAACCCAATGCTGCATTCAAGAAACCCTCACTAGCACATTCATTCAAGGGCCCTGTTTATGCAGCGAGCCTCTAGGACACTTACATAGAATTTCATGGTACAAGGCAGTGATAATGATCCCTGCCGACCACCGACCAAAACGCCATAAGCCATGCCATAACTGAATCCATCCATCTCTTATTATTTGGCATTGTAGAATAAACTGACCCACCTTGGCACCTCTGACCACAATGGACACCGGACCAGACCGAAACCAGACACACAAGATGCCCTGACCCAACCCCGACTTGACCCCAACATAATCCTCATCAGGAACTGCTGCTCCGTCTAATTAAATGTTCCTGCAATTTTTGAAAACCAAAACAGTGAATAATAGGGAACCAATTACTTCTTAAGTTGTTGCTGTATCTAGGTTTAATATCAATCATTACATGCTGAACTACATCAAACTCAAATGGGTTTGCCTACCTTCAGCTAAAGTTGAATCCACTGGATGGAACTTGAAGCTCATTCCCTCCAAATTGGAAGCCTGGCTGGGAACCATCTCCTGATGGAATTGTCTCATCGTCTTCTTCCAACCAATATGTCTCGAGAATTTTAACTGCCTTCTCATAGATCTCATTGTTGTCGTGACTCTGTAGATTTTCAATCTTTTCTAGACCCTCAGCATCATCAATCATCTGGGCATACAGGTTAACTTCTCCACTGTTACCTAAACTCTTTTCAGCTTCCCCAACCTTTAAAATATTCTCCAACCCTTCTAAACAGACGGTCACAATTCTTGGATCAGGGCATAGAAGAAGATCACACAATGGTTTTATACAGCCTTGACTAACCAGGTACCTGACACCCATAAAAGAAAAGGTGAATTTGATTAGTACACCTCTATAACAACAGAACTAAGAGAGCCGGAAGACGAATTTTCAAAGATGACTTACTTAATTTGCCCATTAGTTCCACCAGAAGTAGCATTTGAGATTGCCCATGCAGCCTCTTTCTTTATGTCAAACTCAGCATTTTGGAGCAAATTGACCAGAGGGCCAAACAAACCAGCTTCAATTACAGACTGCATTATATCAAAATGTAATTAATAAACATGGATAAATAACTTTCATGAACATAGTACGCAAGTGATAATTTTTGAAAGGAAGCACTTCTTTAAGACACTAACTAAAACGATCAACCTTTGGATACATGCAGCAAAAGTGATAATCATCTGCTTAAAGTTAAAGTTCAGCACATAAAATCAGACCTCATATTTAGTTAAATGGATTTTTCCCCAAAATTGGGTGCATACTTAGATACTAGCAAAACAAACCATCCATTTCAATGTTAGGTGGTACATGTCATGTTAGGAATTAAGAATGAATGCAAGAATGTCATAACTGATATAACTTCAGAAACCCCAATGTTTCTACAGAGAACCATTGCAGCAATATACATAAATCCTTGGTAAACAAGAAATTTCTGAACGCATACAACAAATAGAGTGGAAAAACATGCATGGCCAACATGAGCCATGACAAGAAGCAATACAATTTACCATTGTTATTTTTGGTAGACCTTAATTTAAAAGTATTACCTGTATCTGTTCCTTGTTTCCAGCTGTGATGTTTGAGATTGTCCAGCATGCTTCTTTCTTGATGCTCTTTTTATGATTATGAGTCAAGAGGCTCATAAGGCATGGGAGTGCACCATTGTTGATAATACACTAAAGAAAAGGATTACTCATCATAATCATAAACAATATTGGTAGCAGATTGAGAGTACACAAAAGATGACATTACAAGATGTCAAAGTCATTAGAATCAGTTACCAGTATGGAGCTAAAAATCATTCTCAACCTTTCAAATTCATGTTTGAGTGATGTTGACTATGCATAAAATGTAAAGTATATTCAAATTACAGACATGATCAACTAGCATCCTAAATGGATTCAATCTTGTCAAAAGAGTATCTTATCTGGAAAAAAAAAAAAAAAAAAAAAAAAAAAAAAAAAAAAAAAGATATTGTCAAAGGAGTATTGCGTATAATATGGTGTCCAACAGTGTTTTCCTTATTCCTAGCTTCTTGCTTCAATATGTTTCAACATGACAATTGCTTTTCATTTTGCGTATGTAAAAAGTATATGATAGTATATACAAATTGATAACTCAAACAAATAAACAAAAATGTAAGTGGAGAAAACAAAATCAAGATTGATACCTGAGTCTGAAAATCATCTCCTGTCACAATATTACCAACAGTGCGAAGTGAAGGAATGAGAACTGAAGGAGATGGGTGCCTGAAGCAACAAAAAAAAAAAAAAATTAAGCCAACTTCATGGACATAAAAAAAAAAAATGCACAGGAATTGATAAAATGCAACACTCACAAGAGGAGCTGCACAAGCCGGGTGCATACACCTGCCTCAATCACAGCTTGAATTTTGTCATTCGTACCATCAGAGAGATACGAGAGTGCCCAACAGGCATCTGTCAAGACTTCTTCATCATTGGAATGAACTAAGCGCTCAAGAGGTGGAAGTGCTGCCCTCACCTGATAATGAAACTACAAAGTTAACAAAACACCAAAGCAATGATCAAAGTAAATTTACTTTAAGCCATAACAGTGGGGAGTACAGAAAACAGACCTGATCAAACTGAGGCTGTGGCTTGCCCCTGCAAAAGTTAGATAGTGTCCATGTGGCATTCCTCAGCATTGAAAGCTTTGCATGCTCATTCAACTGAGCCAGCAATGGCATCAAGGCTCCGTTGCTGAGGACAAGATCACGGCATTTAGGGGAATCACCAGCAACATTTCCCAATGCCCACACAGCCTACAATTTCAGAAAGAGTTCAGTATAAATATGCAATCTCTCTTTGGTTATTCTTAATAAAAATCAGACAATGTATGCTTGGACAAACAAACAGGGTAAAAAAGTATTTAAAATATACCTGCTCCCTAACATCATCACTCGGAGAACCAAGAAGCTTTACAAAGATTGGGACCGCTCCATGATCAATCACCACCTTGGTGTTCTCTGAAGTTCCTGAGGCTATGTTTGTAAGAGCCCAAGCAGCCTCAAACTAGACAAAATTCAACAAAAAAAAAAATTCAGCAAAAAAACTTAAACCACACCAGTCAAGCAACAATAACAATGCAACATAGAATCAAATCCGAACCTGAAGCTGCGGGAAATCCTCCCTGACGAGGAACTCAACAAAGCGAGGAATAACCCCAGATTGAATAACTTCTTCGATTGGAGGGCTTCGTTCTACAAAATTAAAATTCGGATTATAATTACGAATACCCATTTACGATTTAAACACAAAAATTAAACAAACAAAAATTAAACAAACAAACGAAAAGAGAAGCTCAAAGACAACACAATGGTCCTAATAATGTAAATTACCGATAGAAAGCAGTTTTCGGAACTGCGTAGTGGCCTCCAGCTGCAAATTATTGTTGTCAGACCAAACCCCAGCAATCATCGAAGGTAGACTCTCCAACTGCAACCAAATTCAAAAACCCATAAATAAGATTTAAGACAAACAAAAAAAGTAACACTAACCCTAACCCTAACCCTATTGTTCAAAACCCTAAATCAAACCCTAAGACTCTAAAATCGGATCCATTCAAAGCCACAAACGAAAAGATCGGCGACAAACTCTACTGTAAACCCTACTGTACCTTCTTCTCGAGGTTCGAGGGCTGAACAGAGGGCGCGAATTGCTGGGCTTGGAGGCCTTCGCGACGCTTCTTCAGCAAGCTCTCTTCGCGCTTGCTCTTTCGGATCTCGACCATGTTGTCCTCTCTCCTGCGGCGGCCCTCCTCTGCGTCCACGGTCACCTTGTACCGGTTCCGGCGGACCTCGGTCCTGGCGCTCGGCCTCAGCGACATGTTGTTTGGCTTTGCCTGTGTGTCTCAAACAACAACTGGTTGTGGCTCTGTGATTTGGGACCAATCAATCGGTCGGCGACGGAGAAGAGAAGAAGAAACCCCTAAGAATTATGGACTTTTGTTTGAGTATTCGAAAGAGAGGGACTACTGAGGCAGTGGGTTTGTATATTTAGGGGTGTTTGGAATTCACCAATTTTTCATTCTGGGGTAGTTTTAATAATAACCGCGGTTAAGCTATGTTTTTTAGTTTTTTTTTTTTTTTGGGAAAAAAATCCCAATCAAATCGCTTGCTTTACCCTTTTTGGTTCTATTTAGGGGTTTTTAGGTTTTTTTATTTTAATGTTTTAGAAGAAAGAGGTTTTATTCCTTTTTGTTTTTTCTTGTTATTATCTTTTGGTCAACAGAACTTTAGTAGTGAGATGAACCACAAACAACTACGAACATATAAACAAAAAAAGTTTTATTAAGAACCTTTATCCTCACATTTGAAATCCAATTGAAATTTTGAATTCAAGTCCTCTCATTTTATAAACAAAAAAACCACATACAACATCTTTGAAAAAAGTACCACATATTCTCAATTGTTTGAGTGAAGTATCTATAATTGAAGGTGTAAGTTTTTTTCTTATAATTGTAGATGAAATGATTGAAAATTTTGAATTATAAGGCAAAGTTTAAGAAAGAAGAGTAGTTTAGATATATTTTTCGGGCACAAATTTAGATGTTTTTCTCACTACATGTGAAATTTGTACATGAAAAAATACCAATTTGTGGAATAGAGACATTATTGTGGGATTATGTGACCTCATGTTTGTCAGTATCGTCAAATTACTATTTTATCCAAGACCTCCCAAATTTCATCTGATTACAATCGAATTGTATTTTGATGGTGATATTTCATTGACAACAGTGGCAATTAATATAATAGAAAATTAGAATTAAATACCAAATATTAATAGTTTTTCAGTAAAGCAGCAAGACACTAATTTTTTTAGTTTAGGTACTAACTTAGAGTAAGATATTTTGAATTAGGTCACAAATCAGTTTGTTATACAGTTGTGACTGTTGAACAGTTACAGTTGTAATTGTCGAACAGTCACAGTTGTAACTGTTTAAAATTTATAAAAAATTAAAATTTTTAAGGGTTTCATACTTTTGATTTAGGTTTGGGGGATGAAATCCTATAACCCAAAAACTAAACATTAAAGTTTAAGCCTTGCAAATATTAAAAAAACAACAAATTAATAAAAAAATTATGACTGTTAGACAGTCACAGCTCGATATAAGCATATTTTTTAAAGTTGGTACTTAAACTGAAATTTAGTACCGAAAGTGAAATGACATAAATGTTTTGGTAGTTCAAATAAAAAAATATTACAATTTAGTACCTAAAGTCAATGTACCTTTAATATAATTGGGAACCAAGGCGGTGCGGTGTAGAGTATTCATCAGGCATTTCATATACTGTCCTAGTGTCCTGTAGTGACCTGTCCATATCAATTGAACTATATACAACAATAGCTTTCCTATGTCTGACCAATCTTGAATTTCACCAAAAAAAAAAAAAAAGAAGTTGAAAAACGTTATCAACAAAATTAAATGTTATTCCCATTTGTGTAGAATTTTACATTTGTTTTCACTATCACCAACTTGCAAGAGATGGAGAAGGAACCTGTTCATTTGGGTTAGCTAGAGGCACAAAAACAATCCTCTGCTTTACAAATTTGAGGACTTGCTAAAAGCTGGTGGAAGTACAAATGGTGATGGCTGCTCACTTTGGGTTTCTCTGAAAATGGGGTTCTCTCTGGGAATGGTTGTGATGGTGGGTGATCTTGGTGGAGGAGATGCAACATAACGTGCAGAGGCCTCAAGCACCTCTTGCCTCACATTTTCTTGCTCTAAGGAAATTCTCTGTGCACGCAGTGCTGTCAAGTATAGTCCAGCAGCAAGGAACACAGTGGTCAAGGCAAACACTCCTGCAGCAGAGAACACACCTTCTCTGATCACAAGGCAACTGGGTCTTGGTCTTGACCATTTCTTCAAATGGCCTGACTCCACACTAAGCCCAACCAGCAACAAGATCTCCCCAACAGCAAAAAACACCCTAAGTACCCCACACAAATAGTTTTTGGTTAGTTCGCCATATTATGTTGTTAGTATGTCAATCTGAATTATTGATTAGATGAATTCGTACTATTTACAGTTTGACAACATAACATCGTACAAGTGAAACATGGAGCAATATTATGATGCAAAATCAATGGACTGGTTACAGCTAAAGAGAGAGAGACTGAAATGATTGGCATACCAAGCTGTGAGAAAGAAGAAGGCTGCTTGCCATTTCAAGGTCTTTGCAGAAGCTGAATGACGAGGCTCCCAAGTAACCAAGAATATTGATGGTGGGGAGTTACTAATTGCAATCAACATGTATATATGTTCCACCAGCATCACAATTGCCAACCCCAAAAATGCACTGGCTGCACATAACAGTGGTGTTTTCCCACTACTGCTATATACACATTCATACTTTCCTCCATTCCCTTCATCACTGCTGCTCTGCAGCCATGTAACCTATGCAATCATCATTAACCACAAAGAGTTTTAGATTTTGTAAATTTGTAATGTGTCATAGTGGAATTGGCAAAAACATTTTCATAATTGCCAAGCAGTACCTGAGAACGAGTGGCTTCAGCAATTAGGCATAGAATGAAGCAAAAGAGGCCACAGAGAATGGTCAAGACCGTGAGGAAAGCGCCTGTTTTGCTACCCAAACCGGTGCTTGGACAACTTGGCGCAAGGTCTGCATGTGTGACTACCTTTCCCTTGGGCATTTTGGAGTGTAAAACGGCTAGAATTCATGCAGACTCAAGAAGAAGAAGAAGAAGAAGAAGAAGAAGAAGAGAAATAGGGGGAGGGTTTAATTGGACTGAGCAAACGAGAGAGGGAATTGCAGAGTTGCTTGGAGCAAAGGTTGCTTAAAACTTAAAAGTTAAAGATTCGTGGGTTCTTAAAGACTTAACTAGAAAGGTATTCTGCTCATTTCTTCAATTGTTCATATTAGAACTGATTCTTATTTGGTTTCACTTTTATCATTCTGGTAATTAAAATTTGAGAAAGCTTTTGGTGCCTTTGCCCTTTGGTATTATATATAGTAAAAGTAAATCCACATATGCAAATCACAGACACTTGCACGGGATCATATTCAATTCGTTATATAAATGGCAACAGCATTCCAATTTATTTTCTGAAGAGTTTTGCAAAAGTAGACGACTGACAGTAAAATTTATCTTTTCTAAAAGTCCAAAAACGAGACATTAATGCATTTCTTTTTTCTAAAAGCACAAGAGCCAATGAGCCATGCATACACACCTAGCCATTCTTCTTTACCAGAAAAGAAAACGAAAATGAGCTTCTGTTTGGATGAACTTATTCTTGGCCATATAATTTTGTTTCATTTCTTTATACTACCCAATGTCATCTTTAAAACTAGTGTGGGTCATTCAATTATATATATAGTAAGACGTTTTATATGGTTCAGCATCATCAAAGTGGTGCCTTTCAGCATTGAAATGGTAGAATCCCCAGCTTTTGGAATTTGCCCACAATTAATTAAAGACCGACTGGCACCTCCAACCTTGTTATAATTGCTTCCACATAGACCTACTAACATGATGAGATGGACGGCCATTAATTATTCTTCATGACCTTTGAAATTCTTTGATTTAAAGCCTCCCAATGTTGACAAAGAAAGGCATATTCAAAACTCCAAAAGCAAGCCCAGTTGTGAAAAAATGCCATAATAAAACTAGTAAACAACAAATCAATACAGCTGAATTATCGACCAAGGAAGAATATATGGGATGTTGGTTGGCATTAAGCAGTGGTTTGATGATTCCTTTTTTTTTAGTTTAATAATAGGGATATTGTAGTTTAAGTCACACATGCTTTTCTTTGTTTTCACTACATTGGCCACGTACGTACAGCGGAAAGCCTTTCTTTTGTGATAGTAAAAAAAAGTTTGTGACATTTAGTAAAAAAAAGTTTGTCTTTCTTATTTCTGTCTTCTACCACAATAAATTATATTTTATTTTTTAGAAAAACCCTTTTTTGTGACATTTTGTTTACAACTGCTAAAGTGGCTGCTGCAAATACTAAATTTCATGCATACGACCAGTGTAGGGGACTATACGTTGGTGCATCTTTGGTTTCTTAACATGGAAGACAGATGTTGATACCCATTTTATATCATGTTGAGCCTTAGAAAATGTTAGGGCTTAGACTGTATAGGGCCTGATTGTTTGTATCAAATTTGGGCTTTAGATATGTGATAGCCCATTAGGGTATTTGTAAAGGTGAGGGTCTTATCATCTATTATAAATAAGGCCCTCCACCTCTCTAAAGGGGGGAGATTGATAACGCCTCTTCTAGGGCTCTGATATGTCTCTGTACTCCCCAATTATTCATAGTGAAACCCTAATCACAACCAAGTGGACGTAGCCTGGATCTATTTAGGATCAGGTGAACCACTATACATCCTTGTGTTTGCTTGTGTGATTGTCGTTTTATACTTTGCTTATTGTCGTTGGTGACTTGACGAAATTTGTGCATCAACATTTGGCGCCGTGTGGGGAAACGAGGTTTCATTCTCATTTGAACTTTACCTAATTGGCTTCGTAACAGATTTCTTTGATTCTGCGATACAAATCATGTCTTCGGAGGGGATTTGTGAGCACCGTGACATAGGCTTGCTGAGGTATAGGCTTCCACTTATTGTCTTAAAGCTTAAGGTCTGACTTTGCTCTAGTTGCTGAGATCGAATAGGGGAAGGTGAGACCTAAGAAAANCATATGCACATCACGCCAACCAGATGTGAACTCCCGGAGACTTCATGGTGCACAGTGGCCATGTAGTACTCAACGAGGGCATCGGCTTGGGTTCGGCCATGCACAATATATGATGCTAGCAGGCACGGGAAGGGGCGACCCCGTGCCAACGAGAGAAGCTAATGTGGGGCATCGGAGAAGAGTTGCTCACTCGGGTGGCATGCTTGCAAGTTGGCTTGCATGTTCAACTTGAGGAAAGGACTATGGGCGCGAGCTAGCCCTTAGTGCCAAGACATATGAGATGTGGGAACAAAGCGAGACCCGACATGTGAGAATGGAATGCCGGCGTCATAAGAACCTATCGATCGGGCGAGTGTCTTGGCTGAGAACCTTGACACAAGGAAGCAATCGCATAGTCGCTACGAGCGAGACTCGAGATGAGTAGTTCTTGTTGGCAAACCTCGAGAAGGCAACGAATGGGTCGAAATCTTGAAAAGAGTAAAGAGAAAAGATGGCTGGCCTTGATTCAGAGGAATCTTGGCGCCGCACGGGCAAATTCCGCTGCGTTAAAAGAGAAGCCCGTGACAGTTGGTATCAGAGCCAGGTTGGTCAAGAGTGGCCAAATTGGGACGACGCTAAATTGAATGGAGCCGACAGACGGAGATGTCGAGCGGGGCAACATCTTTAGAGAAAGAGAACCCCAAGGCCAGAGAGCGAGGCAAAGAGAAGCCCATGGAGGGCAAGTTGAAACAAATGGCTGGGCTACAGAGACACAGCCCTATGAGCAAGTCAGAGAACAATGTGCAGAGGCACAAAAGAAGTCAGAGATCATTGTGCAGAGGCACCGAACAAGAGAACAATGTGCAGAGGCACTAAACAAGCAGGAGAACATTGTGCGAGGCACCGAGNGCGGAGGCACCGAGCAAGTAAGAGAACAAAGTGCGGAGGCACCCAATGAGAAATGGGCTAGAGTGAAGCCCCAATGAAGAGACAAGCTGAACGGAGGTGTTGACACCTATGACAGACTAGTGCATTGTGCAAGGAGGAGTCACAAGAGCTTGAGAGTTGAAGTTGCGCATTCTTCCTTAGATTCTTATAAGCCGTCGTGGTGGCGCATTGATCTATTGAAGCATATAAGCCGCTAGAGTAGCGCATGGGTTCAGAGGTACCTTGTAAGCCGCATTGGTGTGCTGCGCTTGTGATAGTCGAGTTCATGTAAGCCACGACAGTTGTCATATGGTTGCCAACAATCTTATTGAGATACCAAGACGAGCAAACATGGTGAAAATCAGTTGAAGCGAAGGCACCCTAGTGCGGAGGCACATAAGGGAGCAAAGAGTAAAGGCCATGAGGGCCTAGTACACTGAAGCAAAGGCCATGAGGGCCAGGTACACAACAACAGAAGGCCACGAGGGCCAAGTACACGGAAGTTGAAGGCCACGAGGGCCGAATACACATAAGCGAAGGCCATGAGGGCCATATACATAGAACGTGAAGGCCATGAGGGCCAAGTACACGTGAAACAACGAAGGGGACTGAGTTCATGCTGCTCTACTTGGGGGAACATGCGGTGGATCAATTGTGCTGTGTAAGCGGGGTGCTACCAGAGTGTAGTAGGTTAGAGAACCTCGCCCAGAGGGGCGCACTTCCTTCAGAACTTGCGAGACAATTGCAGGGACATCGAGTGGAGTTTGTGTTGAGCCTTGTTCTAATGCACAGCTATCAACAAGAGTGCTGATAGCAAAAGTGGGGGAGCCCACAAATGTGAACACAAGGAACGCACAGAGGTGCACAACAAGAGGCAGATGGGGACAAGTACATCCCAGCTTAAGTGGGGGAGCCCACGAGAGCACATCAGAATCGAACGCACAGAGGTGCATTACAAGAGATACATATCGAGGGACGAACGAAGAGTGCTGGTAAGTGGATCCGGGAGGGTGAAACTACAACAGGGGTTGTTCAGCTCAGCAACTTGTGCACGACTTCTGCTATGGGGTCTAGTATGTGAGAGGACGAAGCCTTGTGGTACGACGGTTGTGTCAAGGAGTTGACTGGTGCCAGCAAATGGGGCAATTAAGTGCCAAAGAAGACCAGGAAGTTGAAGAAGAGCCGAGATGGGGAAGGAACCAAGAATGCAGGAGTGCAATGGGTCCTTTCCACTACGAATGAGCATGAAGGTGCCGCAAAAGAGTGCGGTTAGCTTTTAAGCTACACCCGGCGGGGTGCATCTCTCTTTGGGTGAGTTGAACAAGATGTATTTGCGACTCCGNAGACTGTATAGGGCCTGATTGTTTGTATCAAATTTGGGCTTTAGATATGTGATAGCCCATTAGGGTATTTGTAAAGGTGAGGGTCTTATCATCTATTATAAATAAGGCCCTCCACCTCTCTAAAGGGGGGAGATTGATAACGCCTCTTCTAGGGCTCTGATATGTCTCTGTACTCCCCAATTATTCATAGTGAAACCCTAATCACAACCAAGTGGACGTAGCCTGGATCTATTTAGGATCAGGTGAACCACTATACATCCTTGTGTTTGCTTGTGTGATTGTCGTTTTATACTTTGCTTATTGTCGTTGGTGACTTGACGAAATTTGTGCATCAACATTTGGCGCCGTGTGGGGAAACGAGGTTTCATTCTCATTTGAACTTTACCTAATTGGCTTCGTAACAGATTTCTTTGATTCTGCGATACAAATCATGTCTTCGGAGGGGATTTGTGAGCACCGTGACATAGGCTTGCTGAGGTATAGGCTTCCACTTATTGTCTTAAAGCTTAAGGTCTGACTTTGCTCTAGTTGCTGAGATCGAATAGGGGAAGGTGAGACCTAAGAAAACAAAACAAAGGAGAGTTGCGGTTGAGACTTTAGCCTCAGTGTCACGGTCCGCACTTAGAGTCGTGCTTCCGTGACATTAATATGAAGTATGGAGGGCCAAATGGCAAGAGAATGCCATCCGTTTGGCGAAGAGTGGCCGGGTTGCGCGCGTGGAAGGGTAATTTCGTAATTTGGCTGTTTCGGGGTCTTCCGGTTGGAATTTGAGAAATCTAAAAATACCGGTAAATCCAGGAGGTCGAAACGAGTCCAACGCAACTGACGGTTCGTCATTCGGAGTTCGGATGAATTTATTATGGCCAATTATGACTCCTCGCGCAAGTTGATGTTTCCTCCTGTTTTGTGAAGAAAGGCATAAAATGCTCTTTAGGGGGAGACATGGTGTCAAGCTCTCCACCACCCCCGGCGCCCACACCCATGGAGCGTTAAGCGAGCTACTCTAGGAACCTGAGGGGACCTAGGGGGCGGGCACATGACTTCCGGAGGGCGGTCATGTGTCTCCGTGGGACAGGAGGTCCCACGGACAGTACAAGCGAGCGGGAGTGCTTGTATTGCGCTGGGCGCGCGCACACGAGGCTACAAGGGGAATTTCCTTATGCCGCG